>JACBWV010000045.1:3711882-3909585 GCA_013435795.1 Chlamydomonas sp. ICE-L | reverse complement strand
GGTGGAGGGTGGGGTGGGTGGAGGGTGGGTGGTGAGGGGTGGTGGGTAGGTGGGTGGGTGAGGGTGGGTGGGCTCGAGGGTGGGTGGGTTGAGGTCGAGCATGGTGGGTTTATGCTGTGGGGGTGCTTGTAGGGTGGGTGCTGTGAGGGTGCAGGTATCAGTTCACAAGGTCACGAGTTCCATACACACTTAAAAGCCCAAAAGGGTGCAGGGCTGAGTGAGATTCGATAACCCGTATTGTGTCGAACCTGTTAGCTTACTTAAACATGTAGTCCACCATTGCCATAGGCTCCTGTCCAGTCTCCAACCTCTCCCCCCCCCCCCCCCCACCACCACCACCACACACAAACACACCACATGCTCCCCCCCCCACCACACACACACACACACATGCCCCCCCCCCCCCCACACACACACCACACACACACTCACAGACACACACATGCCCCCCCCCCCCCCCCACCACCACCACCACCACCACCACCACCCACCCACCCACCTGCAAGGTGCTGGAACATGTAGTCAACCATTGCCATAGGCTTTTGCCCAGTCTTCTACCTCTGCTCATCACTGACGGCTTCCCACACACACCACACACACACACATGCACACACACATACATACACACCCACCTCCACACACCCACACCCACCTGCGAGGTGCTGGAACATGTAGTCCACCATTGCCATAGGCTTTTGCCCAGTCTTCTACCTCTGCTCATGACTGACGGCTTCCCACACCCACCCACACAACCACACACACACACATGCACACACACACATACATACACACACACCTCCACACACCCACACCCACCTGCGAGGTGCTGGAACATGTAGTCCACCATTGCCATAGGCTCCTGCCCAGTCTTCAACCTCTGCTCATCACTGACGGCTTTCCCTCGGTACATTGCATCAATCAGCTTGATCAACCAATCCAGTGTCCTAGGCTTAGCATCAGCGTATTTGGTAACCGCATCCTACAGAGAGGGGGCAAATAAATAGATGAATAAATATGAGATAAATAAATAAATAAATAAATAAATAAATAAATAAATAAACAAATATGAGATAAATAAATAAATAAATAAATAAATATGAGACAAATAAATAAATAAATAAATAAATATGAGACAAATAAATAAATAAATAAATAAATAAAGACATAAACAGTATCGGCATGCCTTATTACGAGATAGTCAATCCAGGGTCCTAGGCTTAGCATCAGCGTATTTGTTAACCGCATCCTGCAAAGAGGGGGCATATAAATAAACACATTAATTCAGATTAATAAAAAAAAAATAGCACCGGTATGCCTTATTACGAGATAGAAAATACAGCGGCCTAGCCTTAGCATCAGCGTATTTGGTAACCGCATCCTGCAAAGAGGAGGCAAATACATAAAGTAATAAATTAATTAATTAATTAATAATAATACTAGATAAATAAATGAATAAATAAATAGTACTGGTATGCCTTATTACGAGATAGAAAATACAGCGGCCTAGGCTTAGCATCAGCGTATTAGGTAACCGCATCCTGCAAAGAGGGGGCAAATAAATAAATAAAGTAATAAATAAATAAATTAATAATAATAACAGGTAAATAAATGAATAAATAAATATAACCGGTATGCCTTTATTACGAGATAGAAAATACAGCGGCCTAGCCTTAGCATCAGCGTATTTGGTAACCGCATCCTGCAAAGAGGAGGCAAATAAATAAATACAGTAATAAAGAAATAAATAAATTAATAATAATACTAGATAAATAAATTAATAAATAAATAGTACCGGTATGCCTTATTACGAGATAGAAAATACAGCGTCCTAGGCTTAGCATCAGCGTATTTGGCAACCACATCCTGCAAAGAGGGATTTCAGGGAGTGCAATTGGTTCACCATTTCCACTTGATTCAATTTCCAATTAGTTTGTAAATTGGTTGCCAATTTTCACTGGGTGTATGGGGGAAATCCAGCGTCCTAGGCTTAGCATCAGCGTATTTGGTAACCGCGTCCAACAGAGAGGGATTTGAGGGGGTACATTAATAAAGTAATAAATTAATAATAAAACAAAAAAAATAGTACCGGTATGCCTTATCACGAGATATAAAATACAGCGTCCTAGGCTTAGCATCAGCGTATTTGGTAACCGCGTCCTGCAGAGAGGGATTTGAGGGGGTACATGAATAAGTGAAGAAATAAATAGTACGCCTTGTTATGAGGTTTGAGGTTGAGGGGGCCAGCCCGTTTGCTTGCACTGGGGCCGACCACCAATATTGGGAGAACAATTGGTGAACCATAAAACAAAGTACTTGTTATATGGGGTTGTTCCAGCGTCCTAGGTTTAGTAGCAGTGTATCTGGTAATTGCATCCTGCAGAGAGGGATTCAAGGGGGTGCTATTGGTCGGACATTTTCACTTGGTTCATCGCATCAATCGGTTTGATCAACTAATCCAGCGTCCTAGGTTTAGCATCAGCGTATCTGGCAATTGCATCCTGCAGAGAGGGATTCGAGGGGGTGCTATTGTTTGGCCATTTTCACGTGGTTCAATTTGTAATTGTTTTTTCAATTTTCACTGGGCAGATGGAATCCAGTGTCCTAGGTTTAACATGAAACGAAGAAGAGTCGGCGGTCCGATTCCCCCTACGGTTGCCCTTGGCGTTGCAGGTCGCTGTCAACCGCAATTGTAGCTTGTCCAGTTGAGGTGGTAGATCTGAATGATGAACTGAACCTCAAACAATCGTTTTACAGACAAATTCCCTGCTCTTGTGGGCCACTAAATTCAAAGTCCCTAAACCCCCCTGAAAACCTATCAAAAAAACAGCTACTCAAACCTCTGAAGACCTATAAAAACCCTGTATCAATCCCTCAAAACAACCCACTTTTCCCTGCTCTTGTCGGCCGCTTGACTCGAACCCATAAAAAACCCTCAAAATCTATAAAGACCTCTAGAAAACTCAAATATCAAATAATACCTCCCCCCCCCCCCCCCCCAAAAAAACAGTAAAAAACCCACCTCTAGGCGTTGCATTCCCGTCTTGTGCTCCTTCTTCTCCACCTCCCGGTCCCTACCCAGCACTGGAGCTTCAGCCAGCGTCTTGCTTTGCACCTGTGGTGAAGTGTAGTGTAGTGTAGTGTGGTGAGGTGAGGTGAGGTGAGGTGCGGTGTGGTGAGGTGTGGTGAGTTGAGTTGAGTTGAGTTGTGGTGAGGTGAGGTGAGGTGAGGTGAGGTGAGGTGAGGTGAGGTGAGGTCTGTTGTGTTTCTTGTGTTGTGCGGTGTTTTGTTGTGTTGTGTTGTGATTTGTTCTGGTGAGGTGAGGTACATTTACAATTACCTTCTGCTGCATCTCCTTCTCCTCCCGGATCTTCTGCGCGGCTGCATCTCGCTTGGAAGGGCTCGCTGTGCGGCGAGGGGGACTGGGCGCCTTTACACGCGCAGTCTTCGAGGCATCGTCGTTGTCATTCGTATCTGGCTTATCCTTCTTCTCTTCCTTGGGGGCAACAGTGACAGCAGGCGGCTCTCTTTTGGGGGAGGGGTTTCGGGCAGCGGCGGACTTGGCCTTCTTCTTGCCGCCGGGCTCCTTCTTGCCCTTGGTAGGGCTGCCTGCGGTGGCGTCCGCCCGCAGCGCCAACCGTTGGGTGATTAGGTTGCAGGGGGGTGGGTGGAGGTGGGTGGGGGTGTGGGGAGAGGTGGGTTGAGGTGGGGTGGAGGTGCGGTGAGGTAGAGTTGGAGGTGCGGTGGGTTAGGACTACCTGCGGTGGAGCCACCAGCGTCGCCAACCTGTGGATGATAGGTGCAGGTGGGTGGGGTGGAGGTGGGGTGGG
This sequence comes from Chlamydomonas sp. ICE-L, assembly GCA_013435795.1. Classification (NCBI taxonomy): domain Eukaryota; kingdom Viridiplantae; phylum Chlorophyta; class Chlorophyceae; order Chlamydomonadales; family Chlamydomonadaceae; genus Chlamydomonas; species Chlamydomonas sp. ICE-L. The sequence continues at coordinate 3,905,758 of JACBWV010000045.1, read as the reverse complement.
GTGGAGATGGGGTTGGGTTGGGGTGGGGGTGAGGTTGAGGTGGGGTGGGGTGGAGGTTGGGTGGAGGTGCAGTGAGGGTACAGTTGGAGTGCGGGGGGTTAGGACTGCCTGCGCGTGGCGTCACCAGCGTCGCCAACCTGTGGATGATAGGTGCAGGTGGGTGGGGTGGAGGTGGGGTGGGGTGGAGATGGGGTGGGGTGGGGTGGGGTGGGCGGGGTTGAGGGGTGGGGTGGGGTGGGGTGGGGTGAGGTGAGGTGAGGTGGGGGTGGGGTGGAGGTTGGGTGGGGTGGAGGTTGGGTGGAGGTGCAGTGAGGTACAGTTGGAGGTGCGGTGAGTTAGGACTGTCTGCGGTGGCGTCACCAGCGTCGCCAGCCTGGGAAGGATAGGTGCAGGTGGGTGGGGTGGGTGAAGGTGAGGAGGGGTGGGGTGAGGTGAGGTGAGGTGAGGTGAGGTGAGGTGAGGTGAGGTGAGGTGAGGTGAGGTGAGGTGAGGTGGGGTGGGGTGGGGTGAGGTGAGGTGAGGTGGGGTGGGGTGGGGTGGGGTGGGGTGGGGTGGGGTGAGTTTGAGTTTGAGTTTGAGTTTGAGTTTGAGTTTGAGTTTGAGTTTGAGTTTGAGTTTGAGTTTGAGTTTGAGTTTGAGTTTGAGTTTGAGGTGGAGATGAGGTGAGGTGAGGTGGAGATGAGGTGAGGTGTGGTAAGGTGAGGTGAGGTGAGGTGAGGTGAGGTACCTAAACAATGACTCTTACATACATGAGGTACTAAGTCCTCTTACCTACTTGTGGTGCTAATTCCTCTCACAAACATGTGGTTCTAATTCCTCTTACCTCTGCTCCCTCTGGCACTTCACCAGAAGGTACTTCGATGTACACCTTCTGAGGGGGGGGCGGCTTGGGCAGGACAGGATTCTGCGGGTCCAAGCCGATTGCCGTGATGCTAGAAACTAGTTTGGAGTGCAGTTGAGTCACCTTCACGAGCTCAGCCCTAACTTCCTTTGAACTCTGCACATGGGGATAAGTGGGGTGAGGATGGGATATTGGTGAGGAGGGGGATATTGGTGAGATGGTTGGTGTGGGTGAGGGCGAGGTTGAGTGGGGTGAGGAGGGGGATATTGGTGAGGGTGTGGGTGAGGGTGTGGGTGTGGGTTAGGGCAAGGGTGAGTGGGGTGAGGAGGGGGATATAGGTGAGGGTGTGGGTGTGGGTTAGGGCGAGGGTGAGTGGGGTGAGGAGGGGATATTGGTGAGGAAGGGAGTGTGGGTGTGGGTCAGGGTGGGTGGATAAGAGGAGGGTGGGGGGGTGGAAAGTGGTGGTGGGGTGGTGGGGTGGGGTTGGGGTTGGGTGGCGAGGGGGGTGAGGGTCGAGGGTAAGGGTGAGGGTGGGGGTTCACACGCTCTGCCCTCACTTCCTTTGAACTCTGCACATGGGGATGAGTGGGGTGGGGAGGGTGGGGTGTTTTTGTTTGTGTGTTTTTGTGTGCTTCAGTGTTTGTTTGTTTATGTGTGTGTGTGTGTGTGTGTGTGTGTGTGATGAGCGGGGTGAGGAGGGGGGTATTGGTGAGGGTGTTTGGTGTGGGTAAGGGCGGGGGGTTAGCAGGGTGAGGAGGGGAGTTATTGGTGAGGAGGGGAGTGTGGGTGTGGGTTAGTAGGTCGGTGGTAAGGGCGGAGAGGAGGAGGGTTTGTGGTGTTTGGTGTTTCGTGGTTTTGTTGGTTTGGGTGGGTTTTTTTTTCCTGTGTGAGGGTGAGTGTAAGGGTGAGGTTTAGGGTGGTGGAATTATTTTGCGTGGGTGTGTAGATGCCAGCAGTGGTTTTTTTGTTTGTGTGGGTGTGTGTTACAGGGGTGGTTGGTCGTGTGAGGAGTGGTGATCTTTTTTAGCAAAGGTGTTCTGTGGTGGTTGTTTGTCGTCATCGTCTGTCGAGGTTGGGTTGTTGTGATGTGTGTGTTTTTTTGTGACGGTAGGGGGAAGGTAGGTGGAGGGAAGGGTGGTGCGAAAAATTTAAAAAATACTAAAACAATTTATAAAAAGATTTTAATTACAATTCAAATTACTGAACCATACTAAAAACACCATACACTCTTGATCTCTGGGGCGGGGGGCGTCATCATCTATCTTTGGAGACCATTAATTTCATTTCATTTTCGACGCCGCGTCGCATTCGGGGGAGAGACGCTTATAAGAGGATTAACTCAGTAAGAAGAGCGGCATAAGAGCAAGAAGGCAAATTTAAAGAAGGAGCGGAAAAATGGATAATGAGAGAAAAAGAAAAAAAATAGAAAGGGAAGAACAAATGAAAGAAGAGAAAAAAAAGAATCACCAAAGTTACAGAAGTGTAGGGGAAAAGAGGAGTAAAAAACGAAAAGAAGAACAGGGGGTGGTGATAAGAAAGCACGAAGGGGAAACAAGGAAAAGCCTCGGAGAGCGAAGAATAAAAGGAAGAAATGAATATAGTGGTAAGGAAAAGAGCATTCTATCGTCCCTTAGTGTACCTTAGAATGCTACACCCCCCAGACCCCCCGATATCGGGACGCGCTGCCCCCCGGACCCCCCCCCAGGCTCTGTGCTTCGTGCTGCGGCATGGGATGGCTACGCAACTATCCTGACATCAGGGTTGCGTAGCCCAAGTAGCTACTCAACCTGGACTACAGAAATCTGAAACAAAAAACACTGTGTGACTCTCCTGTCAAGCTCAACGTCCTTCCTGAATTCTTACATGTTTTCAATTTATTCTTTTGAAAATATCCTTAATACAAAATGAAGCAAATCAAACCAACCAAGTCACTGACCAACCAACCAACCAACAAAGCCAATAACCAGCCGACCAACCAACGATCCCTAAGGCGGGCGTCATCAGCTAGCTGTGTGACCTCTTGCTCAGCTCAATGTCCTGCCTGAATCCTTACAAATATTTTCAATCTGTTTTTTTGAAAACATTCTAAATACGAAATGAAACAAATCCAATCAACCAACCAACCAACCGACCAACCATGCCACTGACCAACCAACCAACCAACCAACCAAGCCACGAACCATCCTGGTTTTACATGATCCCTAGAGCGGACGGCATCAGCTAGCTGTGTGACTCTCATCTTCAGCTCAACGTATTTTCTTTATCCTTACACATATTTTAATTATTACTATTATTATCTCGAGATATTATGATTTTTTTTTAAACATCTTTTTAAAAAAATGAAACAAAACCTGCACAATGCACACATAAGGACACACAAAAAACTAAAAGATACTAAAAAAACAATGCACACAAAAATACTAAAAAATACTAAAAAAAATAAAAATACTAAACAAAACTAAAGAACAATACACACCTGATCCCTGGAGCGGACGTCATCAGCTAGCTGTGTCACTCTCTTGTCCAGCTCACTCACTTTGGCCTTTCTGTCCTCAAGCTCGCTCTGCATGTTCAAATTCAAATTCAAATTCACTTGATTTTTTGTTTATTATAGTGAGACTGAAATTTGCTTGAAATATATTTGGAATTGGAATCGGAATAGAAAATTACAATAAAAAACAAATAAAAGCCAATTTGAAATTCAAATTCAAATTCAAATTTGTCTGAAGTTAATTTGAAATCCAAACTCAATCTTTGTTGAATGGCAGTTAGTGCATATCTAGTCTATATGTATAAATATTGTATTTTATGCATATAATTCTCATTGGCCTTAACGTGTCAACTCACATGCTCGTTCGCTGAAAACTGTTTTTGTTTTAGTTGTGAAAGTACTTTCAGCCCAGGAGCTGGGTCTCCTGACACAAACCAGCGACACCCAGGATTCAGTTTGAATGGCGTTCCCACTCCTACAAAAGAGTAGTTGTTTCCCTTCAATTATCACTGTAGCACGAACTCAGGGCCCCCGTCGGTTAAACGATTGTTTGGGGCTCAGTTCATCAGTGCTTTTTCTTTTTAAGCCCTTCCTATACAGTTGGGCAAGTCCCTATAGCCTATTTGGCCTACCCCTGGACTGTAACATACATACATACATACATACATACATACATACATACATACATACATACATTCATACATACATACATACATACATACATTCCCTGAAAAATGAAAAAGTGTTTTGTTCGTGTCTACATTTTCCTGGTACTTTCTGTTGTCAAGGAAGGGAAAGTCCCTTAAGCCTATTAGACTACCCCAGGACTGTAACAACCTACATGTAGGCTGTAACAACCTACATGCCCTATCAGCATTCAGGCAGCTGACTGTTTTTTTGGCGGAGTAAACATGCATGCCACAATCACCCCTACACCATCATCGCAAGTACAGAATGTAAGCACTACACCAGTACAATGTAGGCACTACACCATCATCGCAAGTACAGAATGTAGGCACAGGCCCAGTGTTTCATTTTTTGACGACGCGTTGCCATTCCGTCACCATTCCGTAGAACCCCCCGGACCCCCCGATATCGGGACGCGCTGCCCCCCGACCCCCCTAGGCTCCGCGCTTCGTGCTGCGGCATGCGATGGCTACGCAACTATCCTGAAATCAGGGTTGAGTAGCCCAAGTAGCTACTCAACCTGGAATACAGAAATCTGAAATTAAAAACACTGCACAGGCCAGTGGGGGATCATACATCAGTGAGTCAGGGCTTTTTTACGGCGACATATAGTGATCGCTAGTTTTGACCCCGTTTTGGCGAAAATATCGCTATAAAAAGTTAAAAAAAAAAAAATGGTTTGCCCTAAATAGCTATAAAAGGCTATAAAGCTTATAAAGCTATGAAAAGCACTAAAACGCTGTCCCTGGAGGAGGCCTAAAACCATAAAGCTAGAAAAAACCCACTTTCAGATTTGAAGAAGAAGCCCTGAAACACTCACCACAGGGGACTAAAAAAACTGCGCGAAATGCGCAGTGGGGCTCAACAAAAAGCATGCCCGAAATCACGCTGCCGCGCATGCTTACCCTGGTACATACATCGGTGAAACACTCACCGAGTAGCTTTTGAGGCTTGTGACAATGGATTCCACAAATATACCGACGCCTGTGCTGCCACCACATTCAATGGCCTTGAGGTCGAACTTGAGGGGAGGGCTCAACTTGAGATTTGCAGAATGCTTGAGCAACTGCTCGCTTGCCTGTAGGGAGGAAGTGGGGTAACAGAAAAGATGCAAAGGGGGGGATGAGATGTGACTGGTTTGGTTTGGTGTGGTTTGGTGTGGTTCAGTTGGTTTAGGCTGCTACCACATATAATGGCCTTGAGGTCGGACTTGAGGCGAGGGCTCAAGTTGAGATTTGCGGCATGCTTGAGCAGCTCCACACGTGCTAGTAGGGTGGGGGCAAGTCAGGGTTATTTTTAAGGAAAATTGCCCCCCCCCCTCTTTCATCCCAATATTGCTTCTGGAGCCGATTGCCCAGAATCCAGAAAGAGCAAAAATCGCAGGGTTCCAAAATCCCTTGAAATTGAAGTCCAAAAAAGCCAGGCCAGCCAGGCCAGGTCTGCTTCAGGCCAAATCCAGCCCTAAGGGCCGAGTCTCGAAACTATGGGTTTCATCGCAGGGCTGAATTCTGAAAACGATGGATTTTATCGCATAATGAAGTAGTACCCTGCTCCACACGTGCTAGTAGGGAGGGGGTAAATTTCCCCTCCATTATTGGGGGGGTCGGGGGGAATCGCGTCCCGATATCGGGGGGTCCGGGGGGTGTAGTATTCTACGGAATGGCGACAAAATGGCGACGCGTCTTCGAAAAATGAAACACTGAGATCACGACTCATGCACAATTAGCTCAGTTAAAAAAACTTCTGGGGGGGGGGGGGGGGGGGGCTCAAATATTGAGATTTGCGGAATGCTTGAGCAACTTCTCACTTGCCTGTGGTGGGGTGGGGGGGGGCGGGTGAAATAAAAGGTCTGAAGGGCGGGTTGAGATCCACACATGCTATATTACAACCACCAGCTCTACAAGCAACTCCATATATGGCTTTTTTCTGTCCTTTTTATTTTATTTTTATTTTACTTTATTTTATAAAGAGGAATATATGTTTAGAAGAATATAAATTGACCTCCTCCAGTTTTCTTATAGTGACAGTATACATTGGCTCAGGTCCTTTTCAGCTTCCACTTCCTGCAACACTTCCACGCCCACCTGTGCCTCCACCACCACCTCAACAAACAACTATCTGCATGCAGCTTTCATATTTGCTGTTATAAAAACAATAAAGAAAAAAATGTTATAAAAACAATACAGACAAAATGTTATAAAAACAATAAAGAGAAAAATGGCCTCCTCCAGTTCTCTTACCGTGACAAGGTACATTGGCTCAGGCTCCTTTTCAGCTTCCACTTCCTTCACCACCTCAACGGGCACTTCCACGTACACTGTTTCAGCCTCCATGGCGTCTGTCTGTGTCTGATTGGAGACCATGAGCGCGTTGCTTAGTCGGGAGGGGGGTCTGGAGGATGGGTTGGAGGCAGTTCCATAATTGTGGCCACCTTCTGCCCCATCGTCCCCCCCCCTGCCTTTGCTCCGCTTATCCTTCTTCTTCTTCTTCGCCTTCTCGCTGACGGCAGACGTCGCAGCCTCGATGGCCTCGGACATCAGCTTCTCCTTCTCCTCATTGGCTGCAGCTGCCGCCAACCGCTCCTTCTCCGCATCCTCCACCTGGCTCGCCAGGCTGGCAGCCTCCTCATCCGCAGCGGCTGCCTCTGCCGCAGCGATCGCCTCCGCATCCAGCTCCCCCTCCACGTCATCCACCTTCCTGGACACCGCAGCAGCTACGTCCTCCTCCTCCTCCTTGTCCGACTCCGCTTCCGACAGCTCATCCTCGTCCATGGCTCCGAAGTCCATCGCCGCCAGGTCATCGTCCCCTGTTGGTTCTCCATTGGGGAAATCCGGGTCCCCACCAGCCAAAATTGCATCTAGAATATCATCGTTCTCTCTGTCCGTGGCAGCAACAGCAGTAACTTGCTCTTCACAGTCAAAATGGGCTTGCTCTGCCAATGCCCCTGCCTCTGACACCTTCTCTGCAGTTGCCAAGATGTTCCTCAGGCCAGCCTCAATTTGCTCCAGCTCCTCGAAACTATCATCTGGCATTGCCTTTTGCACCGCTTTGATCTTGGGGTGGAGCATGCGCACCAGCTTGGCCAACAGCAAGGCTTGGTCCTGTAGAAAAGGTGAAGGTTGGTTGGTTGGTTGGTTGGTTGGTTGGTTGGTTGGTTGGTTGATTGGATAGTTGGCCCACAGCGTGCGCACCAGCTTGGCCAACAGCAAGGCTTGGTTATGTAGAGAAGGTTAAGGTTGGTTGGTTGGTTGGTTGGTTGGTTGGTTGGTTGGTTGGTTGTTTGGTTGTTTGGTTGGTTGGTTGGTTGATTTGATAGTTGGCCCACAGCGTGCGCACCAGCTTGGCCAACAGCAAGGCTTGGTTATGTAGAGAAGGTTAAGGTTGGTTGGTTGGTTGGTTGGTTGGTTGGTTGGTTGGTTGGTTGGTTGGTTGGTTGGTTGGTTGGTTGGCCAACAGCACGCGCACCAGCTTGGCCAACAGCAAGGCTTGGTCATGTAGAGAAGGTGAAGGTTGGTTGGTTGGTTGGTTATTTAGTTGTTTGGTTGTTTGGTTGGTTGGCCAACAGCGTGCGCACCAGCTTGGCCAACAGCAATGCTTGGTCCTGTAGAGAATTTGAAAGTTGGTTGGTTGGTTGGTTGGTTGGTTGGTTGGTTGGTTGCATGCGCACCAGCTTGGACAACAGCAAGGCTTGGTCCTGTAGAGAATGTGAAAGTTGGTTGGTTGGTTGGTTGGTTGGTTGGTTGGTTGGTTGGTTGGTTGGTTGGTTGGTTGGTTGGTTGGTTGGTTGGCCAACAGCATGCGCACCAGCTTGGCCAACAGCAATGCTTGGTCCTGTAGAGAATGTGAAAGTTGGTTGGTTGGTTGGTTGGTTGGTTGGTTGGTTGGTTGGTTGGTTGGTTGGTTGGTTGGTTGGTTGGTTGGTTGGTTGGTTGGTTGATTGATTGGCCAACAGCATGCGCACCAGCTTGGCCAACAGCAAGGCTCGGTCCTGTAGAGAAGGTGAAGGTTGGTTGGTTGGTTGGTTGGTTGGTTGGTTGGTTGGTTGGTTGGTTGGTTGGTTGGTTGGTTGGTTGGTTGGTAGGTTGGTTGGCTGGTTGGATGGTTGGTTGGGAGGTTTGTTGGTTGGTTGGTTGGTTGGTTGGTTGGTTGGTTGGTTGGTTGGTTGGTTGGTTGGTTGGATGGTTGGTTGGTTGGTAGGTTGGTTGGTTGGTTGGCCAACAGACTGCGCACCAGCGTTGCCAACAGCATGGATTGGTCATGTATATTGAATTAAGAGATCAGCTATACGGTTGGGCAAGTCCCTTTAGCCTATTCGGCCTACCCCTGGGCTGTAACATACATACATACAAGAGATCAGCTGTGGAACAACAGACAGAGTGGTGGGATTGTAAATCTGCACTGCTTTGATCATTGGGTGAGGCATGGGCACCAGCGTGGCAAATATCATGGCTTGGTCTTGTAGGCAAGGTGAAGTTTGGGGAAGACACCACTTAGGTTGACTATTCTATATTAGGCTAAGACACTTCAAAAGTGTCACAGTGCAGCCTCAAGGTTTATAATAAAAGTTAATGATAACGCCTGTTGGGGCGTGGTGTTAAGGGAGCCCGTCGTACGCGGGTGGGGAGCGGTCTCCTACCTCAACTGGACAAGCTACCATCGCGGTAGACGACGACCTGCAACGCCAAGAGCGACCAAAGGGGAAGTCGATCCCCCGACTCTTCATTCTCTAGCGATCTGGTCTACCATTGGACCATTGTAAATCACTGAAAGAGGCTCAAAAGTGGCTCAAAAGAGGCTCACAAGTGTCCCAGTGCAGCCTCACTGTTTATAACTCTTCAGCTTCAGGCCAAATCCAGCCCACAGGGCCGAGTCTCGAAAATATGGGTTTCATCGCAGGGCTGATTCTGGAAACAATTGATTTTATCGCATAATGCAAACTTTTGCAGCTGAAAAACAACCTGCAGCCTCAGCCCCATCGCATTCTTATCTGGGTGCCCCTGATCTATGCCGCTTGTACTGTTATGACCTATATACCGACCTATAACGAACAAGAACAAACAATAATTAACTATAATGAACTACGCAGCTTGTACTTGTTTGATCTATAACAAACTACAACAAACTATAATGAACTATGCAGCTTGTACTTTTACGACCTGTAACGACCTATAACAACCTCTAATGAACTATGGAGCTTGTACTGTTATGACCTATATACCGGCCTATAACAAACTATAACAAACTAGAATGAACTCTGCAGCTTGTACTTTTACAACCTATAACGACCTGTAGCGGACTATAATGAACTAGGCAGCTTTTACTTGTACGACCTGTAACGACCTATAACAGACTATAATGAACTATGCAGCTAGTACTTTTACGAACCATAACAACTATAACAAACCAGAATGAATTATGCAGCTAGTACTGTTATGACCTATATACCGGCCTATAACAAACTATAACGGCCTATAATGAACTATTCAGCTAGTACTTTTACGACCTGTAACGACCTGTAACGGACTATAATGAACTATGCAGCTTTTACTTTTCCTTTACGACCTGTAACGACCTATAACAGACTATAATGAACTATGCAGCTAGTACTTTTACGAACCATAACAACTGTAACAAACTAGAATGAATTATGCAGCTAGTACTGTTGTGACCTATATACCGACCTATAACAAAACTATAATGGCCTATAATGAACTATGCAGCTAGTACTTTTACGACCTGTGACGACCTATAACGGACTATAATGAACTATGCAGCTTAAACTAGAACAAACTATGACAATCTATAATGAACTATAATGAACTATAATGAACTATCATGAACTATGCAGCTTGTACGATACCGACCTGTAACAATCTATAACAATCTATGACGAACTATAACGAACTATCACGACCCGTAACAAACTATAACCGCCTATAACAAATTATAATGAACTATAACGAACTATCACGACCCGTAACAAACTATAACCGCCTATAACAAATTATAATGAACTATAACGAACTATCACGACCCGTAACAAACTATAACCGCCTATAACAAATTATAATGAACTATAACGAACTATCACGACCCGTAACAAACTATAACCGCCTATAACAAATTATAATGAACTATAACGAACTATCACGACCCGTAACAAACTATAACCGCCTATAACAAATTATAATGAACTACGCAGCTTGTACTATAATGACCTATAACGACCTGTAATGAACTATAACGAACTATTACAAACTATAACGAGCTATCATGAACTATGCAGCTTTTACTAGAACAAACTACGACAATCTATAATGAACTATGCAGCTTTTATAGAACGACCTATAACGACCTTAAAGGAACTATTGGGAACTATGCAGCTTTTCCTAGAACAAACTATGACAATCTATAATGAACTATGCAGCTTGTACTATAACAACCTATAAAGACCTGTAACGACCTATAACGAGATATGCAGCTTGAACAGCTTCAACTCCTTGTGGTTGTGAGCGATGATTTTATCGTTATCTCTTAGCAGAGTTCCCCTCTTAGCAGAGTTTCTCTCTTAGCAGAGTTCCCCTCTTAGCAGAGTTCCCCTCTTAGCAGAGTTTCTCTCTTAGCAGAGTTCCCCTCTCTGCCAGGGCCAGGATGAGGGAGTTGCTGGTTGTCTGCAGCTAGTCCCTATCCTGCTCAGCAACACCATCTGCTGATGTGTTATCTCCAGCTTCCTTTTATACATAAGAATAAGGATGGGCTGGTCCCTACCCCTGAACCGTAACTCGCATAGAAACATACCTTGGTGTACGTCACAGCTGCAACCAGCTGGTCCCTATCCTGCTGCATCAAAACCATCTGCTGATGTGTTATCTCCAGCTTCCAATTATATATAAGAATAAGGATGGGCTGGTCCCTACACCTGAACCGTAACTCGCATAGAAACATACCTTGGTGTACGTCACAGCTGCAACCAGCTGGTCCCTATCCTGCTGCATCAAAACCACCTGCTGAGGTGTAATCTCCAGCTTCCAATTATATATAAGAATAAGGATGGGCTGGTCCCTACACCTGAACCGTAACTCGCATAGAAACATACCTTGGTGTACGTCACAGCTGCAACCAGCTGGTCCCTATCCTGCTGCATCAAAACCACCTGTTGAGGTGTAATCTCCAGCTTCCAATTATATATAAGAATAAGGATGGGCTGGTCCCTACACCTGAACCGTAACTCGCATAGAAACATACCTTGGTGTACGTCACAGCTGCAACCAGCTGGTCCCTATCCTGCTGCATCAAAACCACCTGCTGAGGTGTAATCTCCAGCTTCCAATTATATATAAGAATAAGGATAGGCTGGTCCCTACCCCTGAACCGTAACTCGCATAGAAACATACCTTGGTGTACGTCACAGCTGCAACCAGCTGGTCCCTATCCTGCTGCATCAAAACCATCTGCTGATGTGTTATCTCCAGCTTCCTATTATGTATAATAATACGGATAGGCTGGTCCCTACCCCTGAACTGTAACCCGCATAGAAACATACCTTGGTGTACGTCACAGCTGCAACCAGCTGGTCCCTATCCTGCTGCATCAAAACCATCTGCTGATGTGTTATCTCCAGCTTCCAATTATATATAAGAATAAGGATGGGCTGGTCCCTACACCTGAACCGTAACTCGCATAGAAACATACCTTGGTGTACGTCACAGCTGCAACCAGCTGGTCCCTATCCTGCTGCATCAAAACCACCTGCTGAGGTGTAATCTCCAGCTTCCAATTATATATAAGAATAAGGATGGGCTGGTCCCTACACCTGAACCGTAACTCGCATAGAAACATACCTTGGTGTACGTCACAGCTGCAACCAGCTGGTCCCTATCCTGCTGCATCAAAACCACCTGTTGAGGTGTAATCTCCAGCTTCCAATTATATATAAGAATAAGGATGGGCTGGTCCCTACACCTGAACCGTAACTCGCATAGAAACATACCTTGGTGTACGTCACAGCTGCAACCAGCTGGTCCCTATCCTGCTGCATCAAAACCACCTGCTGAGGTGTAATCTCCAGCTTCCAATTATATATAAGAATAAGGATAGGCTGGTCCCTACCCCTGAACCGTAACTCGCATAGAAACATACCTTGGTGTACGTCACAGCTGCAACCAGCTGGTCCCTATCCTGCTGCATCAAAACCATCTGCTGATGTGTTATCTCCAGCTTCCAATTATATATAAGAATAAGGATGGGCTGGTCCCTACACCTGAACCGTAACTCGCATAGAAACATACCTTGGTGTACGTCACAGCTGCAACCAGCTGGTCCCTATCCTGCTGCATCAAAACCACCTGTTGAGGTGTAATCTCCAGCTTCCAATTATATATAAGAATAAGGATGGCTGGTCCCTACACCTGAACCGTAACTCGCATAGAAACATACCTTGGTGTACGTCACAGCTGCAACCAGCTGGTCCCTATCCTGCTGCATCAAAACCACCTGCTGAGGTGTAATCTCCAGCTTCCAATTATATATAAGAATAAGGATAGGCTGGTCCCTACCCCTGAACCGTACCTCGCATAGAAACATACCTTGGTGTACGTCACAGCTGCAACCAGCTGGTCCCTATCCTGCTGCATCAAAACCATCTGCTGATGTGTTATCTCCAGCTTCCTATTATGTATAATAATACGGATAGGCTGGTCCCTACCCCTGAACTGTAACCCGCATAGAAACATACCTTGGTGTACGTCACAGCTGCAACCAGCTGGTCCCTATCCTGCTGCATCAAAACCATCTGCTGATGTGTTATCTCCAGCTTCCTATTATGTATAATAATACGGATAGGCTGGTCCCTACCCCTGAACTGTAACCCGCATAGAAACATACCTTGGTGTACGTCACAGCTGCAACTAGCTGGTCTCGATCCTGCTGCATCAACGCCATCTGCTGATGTGTGATTTTCAGCTTCCGAGCCACTCGATAAGCATTCTTCCTTTGCTGCAGCTTGAATGTCTTCAACTCCTTGCGGTAATGAGCGATGATTTTATCGTTCTCTCTTAGCAGAGCGTCCCTCTCTGCCTGGGCCAGGATGAGTGAGTTGCTGGTCGTCTCTAGCTTGTCCCTCTGGGTCTCTATTTTGTCCCGGGACTCCTTGTCCCAGTCAATTAGGGGGTCCAAACGCTTGACATGGTCGTTCAGGCCCTTCATGTCAGAACTTAGCTTGCGGCACTGGGTGTGGCTGGACGTGATTTCTGCAAAACCAAAGACATTAAATAAAGAGGGTGGTCCGGGGTTGTCAATTTATTTTTTTATTTTTTTATTTGTACTTTAATATTGCATTGTTAATTGATGTTTTCACAATTTAGCGTGCAATATATTGCCTTTAAAATATTGCTTGACATGATCATTCAGGCCCTTCATGTCAGAGCTCAGCTTGCGGCACTGGGTGTGGCTGGACGTGATTTCTGCAAAACCAAAGACATTAAAAAAAGAGGGTTGTCCGGGGTTGTCAATTTATTTTTATTTTATTGTATTTGTACTTGAATATTGCATTTTTAATTTATGTTTTCACAATTTAGTGTGCAATATATTGCCTTTAAAATATTGCTTGACATGATCATTCAGGCCCTTCATGTCAGAGCTCAGCTTGCGGCACTGGGTGTGGCTGGACGTGATTTCTGAAAGCACAAAGAAAATGAATAAAGAGGGTTGTCCGGGATTGTCAATTTTTATTTTATTTTATTTTATTGTATTTGTACTTGAATATTGCATTTTTAATTTATGTTTTCACAATTTAGCGTGCAATATATATTGCCTTTAAAATATTGCTTGACGTGATCTTTAAGACCCTTCATGTCAGAACTCAGTTGGCAGCACTGGGTGTGGCTGGACGTGATTTCTGAAAGCACAAAGACATTGAATAAAGAGGTAAAGAGGGTTGTCCGGGAAGTTGGGTGTGGCTGGATGCGATTTCTGCATGCTCCAATACTTTAAATAAAGAGTCTTGTAAAAGTTTTATTTTACGTGCAATTTATTGTTTCGTAATATTTGTATTTTATCTTTTACAAAATTAATTCTACACTATATTGCCTTTAAAATATTGCTTGATGTGATCATTGCATGTATGTTACAGTCCAGGGAGCCCCTTTCAGTGATATACAATGGTCTGGTGGTAGACCAGATCGCTTGAGGATGAAGAGTCGGGGGTTCGTCTCCCCCTAAGGTCGCTCTTGGCGTTGCAGGTCGTTGTCAACCGCGATGGTAGCTTGTCCAGTTGAGGTAGAAGACCGCTCCCCACCTGCGTACGACGGGCTCCCTTAACACCACGCCCCACCAGGCGTTATCATTACAGTCCAGGGGTGGTCCAAACAGTCCAAAGGGACTTGCCAAACCTTGATAAAAAGGGCTAAAAATAAAAAAGCATTAATGGTAATTAAGGCCCTTAATTCAGGCAGCCACATGTTGCACCAGCGAACTGGCATAGACACCCACACAGCGAAGCATGGAGGCCCTAGGCACACAAACACACATAAACAGACATGCACACACAGACATGCACATACACACACACACCTGCTCGCATGATCTGTATCTGCAGGTTCCACAAACGTGCATACACACACAAACACACAGATACAAACAGACACCCACCTGCTTGCATGCTCTGTGTCTGCAGGTTCCACATACACACACAAACACACACACATACATACACACACAGGAACACACACACATACACACACAGAACCACACACGCACACAGACACCAACTTGCTTGCATGATCTGTGTCTGCAGGTTCAACATAAACACACAAACACTTATACACACAGGAACACACACACACATACACACTCATACACACACACACAAACAGATACACACACACACACACACACACAGGAACACACACACACACCCCCACCACCACACACACACACAGACACTCACCTGCTTGCATGATCTGTGTCTGCAGGTTCCACATACACACAGAAACACTCATGCACACACATGCATACACACACAAACAAACACACACACACACGCACACACAGACCCCCAACCCCCCCACCACCACCACCACACACACACACACACACTCACCTGCTTGCATGATCTGTGTCTGCAGGTTCCACATACACACAGAAACACTCATACACACACATGCATACACACACAAACAGACACACACACACACATACATACACAGACCCCCCCCCACCACCACCACCACCACCACCACCACCACCACACACACACACAGACACTCACCTGCTTGCATGATCTGTGTCTGCAGGTTCCACAGACGTGCCATGAGGGCCCCATCCTCAAAACAGCCGCCTGCCACATGCTGCACCAGAGAACTGGCACAGGCACCCACACAGCGTAGCATAGATGCCCTTGCCTCTGGGCTGAAGCCGGCGGAGGAGGTGAGGGCTGCTGAGGAGTAGCCTGGGTGTGTAGGGTGGGGTGGGGGGTAGGTGTGTGTGTGGGGTGGGGTGGGGGGTAGGTGTGTGTTGTGGGGTGTGTGTGGGGGGTGTGTCTGTGGTGGTGGTGTGGGGGGGGGGGGGGGGGTAGGTGTGTGTGGTGGTGGTGGTGTGGTGGTGGTGGTGGTGGTGGGGGGGGGGGGGAGAGTTAAAAGGAGGTGAGGGCTACTGATGAGCAGCCTGGGTGTGTGTGTGTGGGGGTAGGGCTTGGATGTGATGTTGGGGGGAGGGGGGGAAGAGATTTCAAGTAACAATCGGAGGAGGTGAGGGCGGCCGAAGATGAGCCTGGTGTGGGGGTCAGTGGGGGTAGGTGTGTGTTGGGGTGTGGTGTAGTGTAGGGTGTGGGGTAGTGTGGGGTAGCGTGTCGGGGTGTGGGTAGTGTGGGTGTGGGTGGTGGGTGTGGGGTAGTGTGGGGTGGGGGGTAGGGGGGGTGTGGGGTAGTGGGGGTGTGGGGGTATGTGGGATGGGGTATTGGTGGGGGCGTGGGGGGGGATAGTGGGGGGGTGGGGGATGTGGGGTGGTGGGAGGGGGGGGGTGATAGGGGGGGGTGGGGTAGGTGGGGTGTGGGGTAGTTGTGTTTGTGGGGTGTGTGGTAGTGTTGGCTGTGTTTTTTCTTTTGTGGTTTTGGGGTATTTTGGGGTTCTGGGTATTGTGGGGTTTTGGTTTGGGTTGTGTGTCTTTTTTTTGTGTGTGTGGTCTTTTGTGGCGTGTGGTGGTTTTCGTATTTTTTTGTTTGGTGGTCTGTTTTGTGTGTGTGTATTGTGGGTTGTAGGGGGAGTGTTGGGGTAACTTTGTTCTTGTTGTTTTTTTTGTTTAGTGTGTGTTGGTGTGTGTTGTTGTGGGTCATGTGTCTTTTAGGTGTAGGTTGTGGGTGTGGGGTGGTTTGGGGGTGGGTGTGGGTGTTGGGTATGTGTAGGTGTGGATGGGGGGGTAGGAGTTCAAACTAAACTCTGCAGGCACCCACACACAGCGAAGCCGGGAGGCCCGTGCCTCTGGCTGAAGCGCGAGGAAGGTGAGGATGCTTCAAGATAGCCTGTTTTGGGTGGGGGGAGGGGTGGGGGTGGTGGGGGGGGGGGAGTTGGGTGGGGGGTTAATTGTGTGTGTGTGGGTGGTGTTGGGTGGGTTGTTTGGTGGGTAGGTGTGGGGTGTGTTTGGTTTTGTTTTTTTTTTTTCTTTTTTTTGGTTTGTTTCCTTTTTTTTTTGTTTTGGGTGGGGTGTGGTCTGTGTTTTCCTGTTAGTTGTGGGGGGTCCGCTGTTTTGTTGTGGTGGGGGGGGGGGGGGGGCGGGGGGGGGGGGGGGGGGGGGGGGGGGGGAGGTGTGTGGGTTTGTAATTTGTGTTCGGGTGGGTGTGATGGAGGGATAAGGGATGGAGGGCGGTGGTGGGTGGATGCGATGTTGGGAGTGGATGTGAGTGTGGGGGGGGGTGGGGGTGGGGGTTAGGGTCGTGTGGGGGGGGGTGGGGCGATACTCGTCTGTGATACACAAAGTATAGTCAGAGTGATTTGGTGAGGGTGGCGATGAGTAGCCTGGGTGTAGGGTGCGTGGGGTAGGGTATGTGGGGTAGGTGTGTGTGGTGGGCGGGGTGGGGATAAAAGCGGAGTTATAAAAAGAGTTAAATGCAACATCGGAGGAGGGAGGGTGGCTGATGAGCAGCTTGTATTGTGTGGTGGGGGGGGGGGGGGGGAGGGAGGGGGGGGGGGGGGGGATAAAGTGATTGAGGGGCGGGGTGGTGGATGTGAGTGATGTAGGGGGGGAGGGGGGATTTAGGGGGGAAGTGAGTTCACAGCAACAGTCAGAGGAGGTGAGACGGCTGAGGAGGAGCCTGGGGTGGGTGTGTGTGTGGGGGGGGTTTGGTGGGGGGGGGGGGGGGAGGGGGGAGCTCAAAACCATAGCGCTCCATCGGGTTCGGAGGGCCACTGGGGGTGGGGGGGGGGGGGGGGGTCGACGTCAATCAGTTAGAGGAGGTGAGGGCGGGTCCTCCGAGGAGGACCGGGGGTGGGTGGGGGTGGGGAGGGGTGGGTGGGGATGGGGATCCACACTAGCTGCTTCAAAGGGTTCAAGAGCGGCATGCCTGGAGTGTAAGAGGGCAAGGGGGGGGGTGGGGGGGGGGAGGGGAGGGGGGGTGGGTCAAAAAGTGAGAGGAGGGTGGTGTTGAGAGGACGTGGGCCCGAGGGAGGGAACCGGGGGTGGGTTGAGGTGGGGGTTGGTGTGGTTGGTCGGGGTGCGGGTGGGGATGGGGGGTCCACACTTAGCGATCAAAAGGGTCAGAGGGCACATGGGGGTGGTGGTGTGTGTGTTGTGCGGGGGGGTCAAACAGTAGAGGAAGGTGAGGGCGGCCGAGGAGGAACCTGGGGGTGGGTGGGGGTGGGGTAGGGGTGGGTGGGGATGGGGGGCTCCACACTTAGCGCTCACCGGGTTCCAGACGAGATGGGTCGCAATGAGGTCGCGTGGGCGCATGAGTCGCGCTGGGGTCGCAATGAGTCGCGCAGGGGTCGCACTGAGTCGCGCAGGGGTCGCACTGAGTCGCGCAGGGGTCGCACTGAGTCGCGCAGGGGTCGCACTGAGTCGCGCAATTTGCGACGCGTAGCACATGACATAAAAATGGGGTGGGTGGGAGGTGTCTGACTGTCTCCTTTCGCATTTTTTAGGTGGGATGTCCCGTTTCGACAAATGGCATAATGGTAAAGCTCGTTGCAACAAGGTGCGGGGTTCAAATCCCTACAGGGTGACGCTTTTAGTATTAGCTTTTGGTTGGTTACCTTGTCAACCGCCAGGTATAGCTTTGTCCACGTAAAATTAGCAGCCCCCGTTCTCTACCGCCGTTATAAGACGGAGAGGCTCCCTAAGACCACGTCCCACCAGTTGTTAAACGTATCACGTTCTCCACCTTTTTTTTGTTGGGATTGCCCCCACTCCCTTTTTTTTTTTTCCGTGTGAGGTACCTGACGCAGCAAACTTTGTTGCCAGAGCCACAAAGCTTTGTTTGGACTGATTGCCACTATTGAGGTTCCTGCCCTCTGGCCGGAAAAACCCCCCCACACCCACCCACCCACACACCCACCCACCCACCCACCCACACACACCAGTCAGAGCCCCTGCCACCCACACCCACCCAAAGCTGACACATGGATGTGAACGTACCTGACACGGCAAAATTTGTGCTAGAAGCCACAAGCTATGTTGGACTGATGGCACCACTAGAGATGGTTAATGCCATCTGGTCGTTTTTTTTCAAAAACCCCCCCCCCCCCCACCCCCCCCCCACCACACCCAAACACACCAATCAGAGCACCCGCACACCACACCCCACCCAAAGCTGTGGGGCACAGGTGTGAACGTACCTGACACGGCCAACGTGTGCTAGAGCTAGAGAACAAAGCTTTGTTTGGAATGATGGCCCCACCTAGATAGAGAGGAACCTACCTCCCTGCATATGGCCAAGAAAAGGAAAAAAATACTACCCCCCCACACTCACCCCCCCACACACCACACACTCCCCCCCCACACACCCACACACACCAGTCACAGCCCCTGCCACCCACACCCACCCACCCAAGCTGACACATGGATGTGAACGTACCTGACACGGCAAACTTTGTTGCTAGAGCCACAAAGCTTTGTTTGGACTGATGGCCACTAGAGAGGTTCTCCCTCTGGTCGTTCAAAACCCCCCCCCACCCCACCCCCACCCCCACACACACCCCACACACACCAATCGAGCTCCCTGCCCCCACAACCACCCAAAGCGGGCACCACGGATGTGAACCTACCTGAAACGGCAAACTTTGTGCCTTTAGAGCGACAAAGCTTTGTTTGGGACTGAAGGCCACTAGAGAGGCACCTCCTGGCCCTATGGCCCGGAAGAAAATAAATACTCCCACCAACACTCACCCCCACATCACACACAAACACACCGCCCCACCCCACACACAACAACAAGTTCAAAGCCACCTGCCAACCACACCCACCCACCCAAAGCTGACACATGGATGTGAACGTACCTGACACTCGGCAAACTTTGTTGCCCGAGGAACCCAAAAAGCAGTTCTTTGGATGGAGGACCACTTAGAGAGGTTCCTGCCCTCTGGCCGGAAAAATACCCCCCCCACACCCACACACACACACACAAACACACAAACCAGGCACAGCCCCTGCCACCTCAAACACACCCCCCAAAGATGGAACACCAGGGATATGATCTCGTGACATCGGTAACGACACGGCCAAACTTTGTGCTAGATAGAGCCACAAACAAAAGCTTTCTGGGACTTTGGGAATTAGGCCACTTAGGAGGCACACCTGACCTATGTCCCTCGTCTATTCGCAGGTTTCACAAATATAACCCCCCCCCACCCCTCCAGCAACATCCCATCCAAACTACATCCCAGTCCCAGCCCCTTGCCCACTCAATTCACCCACCCACATTAGTATGACACGTTCATGGATTTGTTTAATACGTACCTGACAAGGCTAAACTTTGCTGCTAGAGCAAACAAGCCTTTTTGTTGGACTCCCGACTTCGTGTCCACATACTACAGAGATTTTTGGTCCCTTCGCCCTATGGCCGGGTGTCAGATGCTGCCAATTTTCTCACCCCACACCATCCATCTCAGTCACTCAGCCCCACCACCACCCACCCCACCCAAAGCTGAAACTATGGATGGTGAACCTGTACATGATTCGCAGCAAATGACTTTGTTTGTAGACGCCAAGAAATGTGTTCGGATGATGACACTAGGCTTCGGGTACTGCCCCTCTGGCGGGGTGGATATGCTTCAATTCTTCTTCTACCCCCCTAATCCCATCACCTAGTCATCATCCACCCAAACCCCACCACCCCAAGTCTGCACACATGGATGTGTCATCGTTACCTACACGGCCAGTAACCTTTGTTTGGCTACGGGAGCCACAAAGCTTTATTGGATGCTGGCCCACTAGAGAGGCCTTGTGTTGGGGCCCTGCACTTGGGCGGGAAAAAATTACCCCCACCCCCCCCCCATAACACACACACACAGAACACACACACACCAAACACACCATTCCAGCCACCAACTACCAAACAAAGCCTGACCCACATAGATTTGTCATTCGGCACCTGACCACTGGCAAAATTTGTTGCTAGGGACAAAAGTACGGTGTTTGTGTCTCGCGGGGGACTAGGATGTTCTGTGGGGGCGAGTGGGTTGTGGGTGGTGGGTTTGTGAGTGTGGTGGAGGAGCTGGGGGCGGGGATGGGATGGTTGTGTGTGGGGGGGCACCTGCCTCTGGCGGAAAGGGGAAAAAAAAGAAAAATACTCCCCCCCACCAAACACACACACACACACACCCAAAACAATAACACACACAGTTACAGCCAAACACCCTCCGTACATGACAACGGCAAAAATTTGTTGCATAAGCTAGCGCAACTCGCTGGTGTGTGTCTAGAGGGGACTCGGAGGGGAGGGGGCGCTCCTGGTGGCGGTGTGGGTGTGGGTGTGAGTGTGGTGTGTGGAGGCTGGGGGCTGGGATGGTGTGTGTGGGGGGGGGCACCTGCCCTCTGGCCGGAAAAATACTCCCCCCCCCCCCCCCCCCCCACACACACACACCACACAACATACCAGTCCACACGGGCCCACAAACACATCTTGCTTACCTGACACGGCAAACTTTGTTGCTAGCGCAACTCGCTGGTGTGTGTCTAGCGGGGACTCGGAGGAAGAGAGGGAGAGAAGAGCATGGTCCATCCTTGGTGCTCCACCTCGAACCAGGCGACGTGGTCCATCGCTCACATAAAGCCAGGAGGACACTAAGGTTGACTACTGGAGAATAAGGGAGGGGTAAGCGAGGGGGGGGGCGGGGAGGGGGCTGGTGGTGGTTCGTGTGTTGTGTGTGTGTGTCGGGGGGGGGGGGGGGGTACATGGCTGATCAAGCCAGTCGAGGCAATCAGATGGACCTGGAGAATTTCAGGGATGGTTTGTGGGGGGGGGGGGGGGGGGGGGGGGGGGGAGGGGGGGGGAGTGTTGTGTGTGTGGGGGGGGATGTGATGGAGGGGTTAGGGGAATTAGGGACATGAGAGACACAAGGACATGTTGGTGGTCTGGTGGCGGGCGGTAGGGGGGGAGGGGGGGCGGGGGGGGACTCGGCTTGGACTTTAAGGGTGTCTTGCGGCACAACTTTGTGACCCATGGCCTGCATCCAGCATGAGGGCATCAAGCGGACTGGGAATTCAGGGAGGGTCCGGAGGGGGGTGGGGGGCTTTTGTGTGGGGTTTGGGTGCAACGCGTGCGTGTGGGGTGCGGGAGGGTTTGGATATGGGTGTGGGGGCGTATGTAGGGGGGTGGTGGTGGGGGGTTGGGTGGGGGGTGGGCGGGACATGGTCCAGGCAGGTGGGCAAGACGGGCGTGGAGGGGGATCGGGGGGATAGGAAGAAGCATGGTCTATCTGTGCACCAACCCACCGGCAAACATCCGGGGTCCCTATTGCTTGGCATGCCAGCCAGGAGGACATCAGTGAAACTGGATGGAAAATGCAGGGAGGAGGCCAGGTGGTGATGGTCTAAGTTGCGCGGGGGGGGGGGGGGGGGGGGGGGGGGGGGGGGGGGGAGGGCCTCTTTCCTCTTTCTTCGTACTCGGTCGTTTCCTCACCCCACTTCTCTCCCTAGTTGGTGGCGGGGTGGGTGGCGCGTGGTTCGGTAGTTGTATGCTGTGTGTGTGGGGGGGGGGGGGGGGGGGGAGCAGGAGAGGCTTATGGCCTGAATCCAGCCAGCGAGGGCACACCAGTGGGACCTGTAAAATTCAGGAGGGTAACGGAGGGGGCGGGTGTTGGTCTTTACTTGTGGCTGGGGGGGCGGTGGGGTTTGGTGGCCGGGGTGGTGTGTGGGTGGTGGGGGGGGGGGGGGAGGTCTATGGGCCTCCCAGCAGCGAGGGCACCAGTGGGACCTGTAAAATTCCAGGGGAGGGGGTACGGAGGGTGGGGGCGGTTTGTTGTGCGGTTGCGCGAGGTGGTGTGTGTTGTGGGGGGGGGGGGGGGGGGAGCGGTATATGGCTGCTAATCCAGCCACGGAGGGCACCAGTTGGCACCTGTAAAATTCAGGACAGGGGTAAGGAAACACGGGGGGGGCGGTTGTGGTGGCGGGTGGCGGTGGTGTGGTGCTGTGTGTGGGGGGTTGGCGGGGGGGGTGGGCGGGGAGGGGGGGGGGGGGGGGGGGGGGGGCGGGGGGGGGGGGGGTACATGGCTGCATCCAGCCAGTAGGTGACATCAGTTTGGCCCTGGGGAATTCAGGGGAGGGGTTACACAAGGCGGGTCTGTGGCGGGGTTGGTGGTGGTCCGGTGGGGGTTGGGGTTTTCTATCCTTCTCCCTCTGTTTCTCTTGGTCTGGCCTTGTGTGCTGGTGTGGGGGGGGGGGGGGGTGGGGGGCGGGCTCCGTGTCTCGGGGATTTCCTCGGGGGCCCGGATCCCTTCCTGTTCCGGGTCGGGGGGTCGGTGCCCGTGTCTTTTCCTTCCGTGTTGGTGGTGGGTGTCGGCGGGCGTCGGCCTCTTTGGGGTTCGCTCTTTCGGGTTGGTGGGGGGGGGCTTGGGGGGGCTAGGTATGGCTCTGCATCAGCCAGGAGGACAGGGGACTGTAAATTAGGTGAGGGTACGGAGGGGGATGGTGCTTGTGTCCCCTCGTTTTCCTGTGTGGCGGTGGTGGGTGGTGTGTGTGTGTGGGGGGGGGGGGGGGAGGTCTATGGCTGCATCCAGCCAGGAGGGCACCAGTTGGACCTGTAAAATTCAGGGAGGGGTACGGAGGGGGCGGTCTGTGGAGGTGCGGTCGGTGGGGGTGGTGGGTTGTGTGTGTGTGGGGGGGGGGAGGTCTCTGGAGCAATCCAGCAGGAGCGGAAACAGTTGGAACTGATAAATTCAGGGAGGGGTAAGGAGGGGGCGACTTTTGTGTTGTCTTGTTGGACCGGTTGGATGTGTCGGTTCGGCGGTGTTGGTGTGTGTGTGTGTCATGGGGGCGGGGTTTGACCGCGGGTTTTTTCGGTGCGGTGGGGCCTTTGCGGGGGGGGGGGGGTTTTTTTTCTTTTTTGGGAGGGGGGGGGGGTCCGCGGTTCCGGGGGGGGGGGTGTTGTGTCTGTGGGGGGGGCCGGGTCAATGGACTGCATTCCAGCAGTTGTGTTGCAGCACATCCCAGTTGACTGGGGAATTAAGGGTAGGGGGGTAACGGTACACAGGTCTGGGCTTCGGGTATGTGGGATTTTTTTTTTTCGTGGTTTTTTGTCCCCGGTGTGGGTGGTTTCTCCTTCTTTCTGGTCTTTTTCCCGCTTTTGGTTTACTTTTCTGTGTGTGTTGTGGGGGGGGGGGCCCTCCCGGGGGGGGGGGCGATCTGTCTGCATTCCAGCCTTAGGAGGATCCATCAGTGGACCCCCTGGGAATTGCAAGGGCATGGGGTCTGTGTGTGTCTGTGTGTGTTGCGGGGGGGGGCAGGGGGGGGGCGAATGTGATGGAGGGGTTAGGGGAAAGAGAGAACGTAGGACATGGTGTGGGTTGGGGGGGGGGCGGGGTGGCAGGGGGAGGGGGCGAAAAGCCTTTTCTTGGCCCCCTCTTCTCTTTTTTAGTGCTGGGGACAATGTGACCCATGGGCGCAATCCACACAGCAAGGGTTCCGGCATTCAAGTCAGGTGGTTCTCTCTTTTCTTGCTGTGCGTTGCTGTGTGGGGTGGTTGGGGGGGAGGGGTGGCATGGGGGGAGGTTCGATGGCTGCATCCAAAGCCAGGACGGGCCATATCAGTGGGACTGGTAAACCCATTAAGGGACCCCCGTGTAAGAGAGGGGGTGGGGCGCGGGCGGGGGGGGGGGGGGGGGGGGGGCCTGGGTGGGCGGGGGCGGGGGGGGGGCGGGGGGGGGCACACACCCCCGGGGGGGGCACTCCCTTCACAAACAAACCACAGCAACCTTATATCCCACCCACGATTCAACCTCTGAAACCTTACACCAATACCAGCCGACACTCAGCCATTACCTGTCGCATGCTAGAGTCCGTCTCGATCAGATATGACCCAAGCTCACAGGTCATCGTAGTGGGTGGGAAGGTGGTTGTGGGGACCAAGGGTGGTGTGTTGTGGGTGTGTTGTCTGTTGGGGTGTTTTACTGTGTTGGGGTGGCGTGTGTGTGGGGGGGGGGGGGGGGGGGGGGGGGGGGGGGGGGGCACACCAAAAACACAGCAAATAATCACCTGATTCAACCATTACAGCCATGATCAAGCGCATCGCCCCCAGCATGTTGTGTGTTGTGTGTGCTTGTGTTGCGGTTTGGGGTTTCTGCGGGTGGGGGTGGCTGCGCCCCCCCCCCGGTCCGGCTCTGTGTGGTGGGCTACGATACGAGCACTAGTGAACCCTCATCAATCCACCGGTGCAACGTGTGTGTTGCACCAATAACAGCCAGTGTACAGCGCCTATCCGTACGCGCTGCTGCCAGCTAAGAGCTCGTTAAGTTTAGCATATTGACAATCGATCACAGGCTATATCGTGCAGTGGGCCTTTTCTTTTTTGTGGGGGGGGTGAGTGTGGTGGTTTTGGTTGTGTGGTTGTGCCCTTTTAGAACCCTACGTTGCCTGCTGGAGCTGGTCTCAGCTCGCTATTTGACCAAGCACTCACAGGATCTGTAGTGGCAGTGGGGGGGTGGGAATGTTTGCCTTTTGTGTGTGAGTTTCGTGGGTGGTGGGAGCGGGGGGGTTGGGGGTGGGCGGGGGGGTGTCGTTTGTGGGGAGACCATTTTGTCGGGGTCGACGGACCGGTATGAAACGACAAACAACAGTACAGCTACTCATTCCATTTTTCATACAGCGCATCCTTGTTCGCTGATTAGAGCTGTCCTCGTTCCACTTGCAATTTTGTATTCCCGAAGCTGACAGGTTTCTTCGCTTTGCAGTTTAGTTTGGTTGACATGCCCCCCTTCATTATTAATACCGGTTCGCTAAGCCCTCATGATGCCGTCTGTGACCCGCACTAGAGTCAGGGGCTTCGGTTCGCCTTGTAGGGTTCCGTTGTTGGTTACCACGCAGAGCCCCGGGGTCTTCGGGCGCTGGTTCGTTTGCCAGGGGGCTTGGATTGGCTACGTTAATCTTGAGGTTAAGCCGTCGGTGGAGATGTTGGGGTCCCACTACCGTATTTCCCCTTTTCCGACCTCAATGCCAATTCACCCCAACTCGCCAGGGTGGCGGGGCCATAGCACCCCCACTGCCGACTTCAGCGGCGTTCTACATACTCTGGGGCTGCCGGCTGCTGCATGGTGATTTTTGGTGGGCTTGCTAGGGGTGTGAGTGGTGCCGGGTCAGTGCCAGACTAGGTAGTGTGATGAGCTGGGCTGGATGCCCGGTTCGGTGGGGGTGGTGGTGTGCCGCTGTTTGTCTGCGCATTGACATGGGTGCACCACTGAGAGAGGAGACCGTGTTGGTGGGGCGCCAGGAGCTCCGAAGAGGGCTGTGGGTTCTGCCCGGGCTGGTGTCGGTCCGCAATCCGTTCTGTTTCAAGTTCTCTGTGATGAACGTGTTCAGGTCACTGCCTAGGTCGTCCATTGAGGCCAGGCTTGACTCAAGGGGCATGACAAGGTCCAGCAGGCGCCTGCACACACAAGAAAGGTAGGGTTTAGGGATTCAAGCCCAAGGGGCATGACGAGGTCCAGCAGGAGCCTGTACACACACAAATTTAAGGTTTAGGGTTTAGGGTTTAAGGGTTTAGGGTTGTAAACCCAAGGGGCATGACGAGGTCCAAACAAAGAGACAAACAAACAAACAAACAGACAGGCAGACAGGCAGACAGACAGACAGGCACATATACAAGAAAATGAATGGATGGATAAACAAACAAACTTCCTGTCCACCTACCAATCCTTGGAGCCAAGGCTTCCAATAGCCGGTTCCGCCTCTCTGACTGCCTCCGAAGGCGGTAACAAACAAACAAACAAACAAACAAACAGACAGGCAGACAGACAGGCAGACAAACAAACAACGAATCTCCTGTCCACCTACCAATCCTTGGAGCCAAGGCTTCCAATCGCCGGCTCCGCCTCTCGGACTGCCTCAAAGGGGTTGTTTGGATTTGTCCCATACGAATATGAGTTGTTGAAGTTTGCCTTCCTACGGTTATTACCATTTCCTCGGTCACCTGCCACACGCAAATATACATTGTTTGTGTTGGGGTTATTTGGATTATTATTATTATTATTATTATTATTATTATTATTATTATTATTATTATTATTGTTATTGTAGTATTATACGGCCTAAACTCACTCAGATTAAGAGCACCCAGATGGGAGTGCGATGGTTGTCAGAGTGTTCCACTTTCTGTTTCATAAGTACATATAATGGCCTGGACTCACTCAGAATTTAGAGTACGCATGCATGTATGTTACAGTCCAGGGGGTGGCCAGATAGCTGAAGGGACTTGTCCAATGGATAGGAAGGGCTAAGAAAGAAACGGCCTGATCTAACTCACTGAAAAAACTGTGTGTAACGCGCAGAGGGGCTCAAAAAGGCAGCGCAGTGCCGCGCTGCCGCGCACGCTTAGTAGTACCTTGTTGATGAGTACAGCCGCTCAGCAGATCAAAAAGAAACAGCCTGAACTCAATCAGATTTAGAGAATGCAGATGGGAGCGCGCTGGTTGTCAGAGTGTTCCACTTTCTGATTCATAAGTATATATAATGGCCGGAACTCACTCACTCACTCAGATTTAGAGAATGCAGATGGGAGCACGCTGGTTGTCAGAGTGTTCCAATCTACATGCTCTAAATATGAGTGATTTAGACTTTGCACTGACTCATAGGTTGGGTGGTTGATGAGTACAGCCGCTCAGCAGATGATTTGGATTTGGGTTTCGTACTTCGTAGTTCATACCTCCACTTTCTAAAAAATCGATAATTATCAGAAATTATTAGAAATTTTGATTCTCGGACCAACATTCCAGATTACTGGGGCCAAATTCTAAGTTTTTCAAGTTAGAGGTACTAACTACGGACTACGGAGTGTTTCGAAATCCAAACCATCTGCTGAATCCAAACCATCTGCAAAACAATCGAGAATTATTACAATTTTTGATTCTCGGACCAACAGATCAGATTACTCGGGCCAAATTCTCAAGTTAGAGGTACTAACTACGGACTACGAAGTGTTTCAAAAACTCAAATCCAAACCATCTGCTGAATGGCTATACTAGATAGAAGCAGCCTTCGTGGTGTTGAAAGTCACAGCCAAAGTGATGCTTGTAATGATAAATGAAGAAAGAAATCTCCATAAGTGCCTTATTATTGGCCTTTTGGGACAGACGGTGTAGACCTATGGACCACAGTCCAGTGAAAACAGAAAATGCTAAAACATTGCTGAACCACATGAGCTCAACATATAAATACTTGGATTTGGGTATGCTCAGGGTTTGGGAACCAGATGAAGTCAAACATTTTCTTTTCTCACTATGAGATATGGGGGTCCCTAATTCAGGACAGATTTTCACAAATGTGGGACGGAGCAAAAAGCATTGGATTTTTTTTTTTAATTGAATAAGGTAGGCCTGTTTTTCACATCTTCCCTTACTAGTCATTGCCACAGCAGGTTGTCGAAGATACCGTGCATGCAGTACAGGCTTCACACAGCCGAAATTCACCGAGTATTTGCATGTTTTGGGCCATATTAGAAGTCCCTAATTATGTTACAAGCTGCACAGCCGCAACTGCATCGTTTTATATCTTCGTCTTTTCAGCAAAGAGTACGGAATCACTTTCCGAAAAAATTAAATTTGAAATTCCACTTCCAAAAAACATTCAAAAAGCAAACTTTCTTATTTCTTTTCATTCGACATCCACATCTGAAGTTAGATTTTGATTTGGGATATCTCCCAGGTATAGGCCGAAATGGCAGGTGGAATTGCTATTGCAGTTCGCTCAGAAGTCGAGGCTGAAGCGCAGCCTCCAACCTTGCAGTAGGGATTAGATAAGCTTTTCGGCCCGCGGAAACTTGATCGTCTCAGACACGGATTGAATTTGTCCCCAAATATTGTGTACATCTTGTGTACTGCCAACTGCCTGCCGGCCTGGGTTGCTGGCGGCCGAATGCCCATGGGAACAAAAAATAGCTGCGCGTCTAGCTGAAACACCTACAGGGTTTTGAAAACACAAAATGCCTTAAAAGGCCCTAATAAGCTATAAAAGGCTATAAAAGCTATATAAGCTATACCATGATCTTCAATGCTGTCCTTGGAGGAGGCCTAAAACCATAAGGCTAGAAAACCTCACTTTCAGATTTGAAAACAAGTCCTATGCAGCGTCGCAAGTGACGCGGAAAATTGGCGGAGTGTGTTGGCAACAAAACAAAAGGTGGCAACGATGGAGCTGACCGAAGCGAGTTAGTTACGCAACCATTGCCTGACGTGTCAGGCTTCAAGTTTTTCTTTTTTCCCGGTCAAACGGACAAATGGGTAAACATGGGGGCTCCCGCCCCCTTGAAGATCATGGTATAGCTTATATAGCTTGTATAGCCTTTTATAGCTTATTAGGGCCTTTTAAGGCATTTTGTATATATATATATATATATATATATATATATATATATATATATATATACAAATATGTATGTATATAACGATCATGGAACCTCAGGGGCTACCTACCAGAGGAGAGAGGGCCTGCAGTGGATGGCTTCTGATAACTGCTTGACAAGCTTTGCTTCTGCCCTCGGCCTCCCCTGTGGCCACTGGAAGTGAGGGGTGGCAGCTGAAGGGGGGCGGTCTGAAACAGAAACAGTTGAATGTATTCACGTTAATGCATGAGTCAATACAGTATGCATCATGTTAGTCCAGGGGTACAGTCCAGGGGTAGGCCCAATAAGAACTGTGACAGGAAGGGGTAGGCTCAATAGAAGGTAGGCTCAATAAGGGGTAGGCCCAAAAGGGGGTAGGCCCAATAGGGGGTACGCCCAATATGGGGTAGGCCCAAGAAGGGGTAGGCCCAATAGGGGGTAGGCCCAATAGGAACCACGATAGGAAGGGCTGAAAAGAAAAAGCGTGTTGTGCTGAGAAAGTTGAATTTGTTCACGTTAGCACATGATATGAGTCAATACGCAAGAGTCAATACAGTGTGTGGCAGGCAAAGGGTTGCATGCATGTTACAGTCCAGGGGTAGCAGCTTGAGGGGGGCAGTCTGAAACAGATAGAGTTGAATGTGTTCATCTTAATGCATGATATGAGTCAATACGCAAGATTCAATACAGTGTGTGGCATTCAAAGGGTTGTATGCATGTTACAGTCCAGGGGTTGGCATCTAAAAGGGGGGCCGTCTGAAACAGATGAATGTGTTCACATAAATGCGTGATATGAGTCAATAACAGTGCACAGCAGTCAAAGGGTTGTATCCATGTTAGTCCAGGGTTCCAGTCCAGGGGTAGGCCAAGTAGGCTAGCGGGACTTAGCCAACCATGACAGGAAGGGCAAAAAAGAAAAGGCATGTTGTGCTGAGAAAGTTGATTGTGTTCACATTCATACATGATGTGAGTCGATACACAAGAGTCAATACAGTGCGCGGCAGTCAAGGGTTGTATGCATGATACAGTCCAGGGGTAGCAGCTTAAGGGGGGCCGTCTGATACAGTCGAATATGTCCATGTTAATACATGATATGAGTCAACAGTGCACAGCATTCAAAAGGTTGTATGCATGATACAGTCCAGGGGGTGGCAGCTTAAGGGGGGCCGTCTGATACAGTCGAATGTGTCCATGTTAATACATGATATGAGTCAACAGTGCACAGCATTCAAAAGGTTGTATGCATGATACAGTCCAGGGGGTGGCAGCTTAAGGGGGGCCGTCTGATACAGTCGAATATGTCCATGTTAATACATGATATGAGTCAACAGTGCACAGCATTCAAAAGGTTGTATGCATGATACAGTCCAGGGGGTGGCAGCTTAAGGGGGGCCGTCTGATACAGTCGAATGTGTCCATGTTAATACATGATATGAGTCAATAACAGTGCACAGCAGTTAAAGGGTTGTATGCATGATACAGTCCAGGGGTTGGCAGCTGGAGGGGGGCCGTCTGAAACAGAAACAGTTGAATGTGTTCACGTTTATACATGGTATGGGTCAATTCTGTGTGCTTCAGTCAGAGGGTTGCATGCATGTTAGCCCATGGGTGCAGTCCAGGGGTAGGCCCAATAGGAACTTAACCAACCGTGACAGGAAGGGCTGAAAGAAAAGGTGTTTGGAACTGAGAAAGTTGAATGTGTTAACGTCAATACATGATGTGCGTCAAAACGCAAGAGTCAATAACAGTGTGTGGCAGTCAAAGGGTTGTATGCATGATACAGTCCAAGGGTAGCAGCTTAAGGGGGGGCGTCTGATACAGTCAAATGTGTCCATGTCAATACATGATATGAGCCAACAGTGCACAGCAGTTAAAGGGTTGTATGCATGTTACAGTCCAGGGGTTGACAGCTGAAGGGGGACCGTCTGAAACAGTTGAATGTGTCCATGTTAGCACATGATATGAGTCAATACGCAAGAGTCAATACAGTGTGTGGCATTCAAAGGGTTGTATGCATGTTACAGTCCAGGGGTTGGCATCTAAAAGGGGGGCTGTTTGAAACAGTTGAATGTGTTCATGGTAACACATGATATGAGTCAATACGCAAGAGTCAATAATAGTGTGCAGCAGTCAAAGGGTTGTATGTATGTTGCAGTCCAGGGGTAGGCCATATAGGCTTAAGGGACTTGCCCAACCATGACAGGAAGGGCAAAAAACCACCTCACTCCACTCCACTCCACCTCACTCCACTGCACGCCAAGGCACGCTACGGCACGCCACGCCACGACGCCACCGCAAACCCTTGCACTGTCACGTCCACGCCCAACCACGCCACACAGCAGCCCACGGCACGCACCGAACGCCAAGTCACGCTAACTGTCACTCACTCGCACTCCACACCATCCGCTTCCACTCCATCCACCTCAGCTCCAACGTCACTCCACCGCACTTGACGCTCACTTCACTGCCACTCCACTCCACAGAAGCCACGCCACGCCAGCCACGGCACCGAAGCCACGCTCCGCCACGCCCGCCACCGCACTGCCCGCCCCGCCACGCCAAGCCACGTGCACGCGCGCAACGCCACCTCACTCACGTCACCGTCCTACGCAACACGCACCGCACTCAACTCCACGCCAACGCACTCACTCCATCCGCGCCGCCGCACTGATGGGGATCCAAGTCACGCCACGCCACCGCACGCCCCGCCACGCACACGGCACCAAGAACGCCCAGACCCGCCCGCCCGGCTCCACGCCAACCCACGGCACCTCACCCACGTCACGCTCCATCCACTCCGCAACGCACTCCCATCTACTCCACCTCATCTCACCTTACCTCACTCCCACTCCACTCCACTCCATCTCACTCCCACCCCACTCCACTCAACCTCACTCCCCTCCCCTCCACTCCACCTAACTCCACTCCACTCCACTCCACTCCACTCCACTCCACTCATCTCCACTCCACCTCACTCCAATCCACTTCCTCTCCCTTCCCTCTCCCTCCCCCCCACTCCACTCCAATCCACTCCACCTCACTCCCTGCCCCTCCACTCAAATCCACCTCACTCCACTCCACTCCCTTCCCCTCCCCTCTACTCCCCTACCTGCGTACCTGAGGATAATGCTCCTTGCAGTTGCCTCCCCACACCAGAACCAACCCCAACCCCCACCCATCACCAAGCCTAACACAATCTAGTGCATCTTGAAGCTGACACAACCTGCTGTCCGGAACTGCTGAAATATTTGGGTGTAGCTAAGTGGCTAATGCACTCTCTCATAGCTGTTATGTTCGGTTACAAGCAGCAGCTCCTAGGCAGCTCCCCTGGCAGGCTATTCAGCCAAGCCTAACACAATCTAGTGCATCTTGAAGCTGACACAACCTGCTCTCCAGAACTGCTGAAATATTTGGGCGCAGCTAAGTGGCTAATGCACTCCCACTCCACCTCCCCTGCCACTCCCACTACGTGTCAAATGCACTCCCACTCTCACTCCACTTCCCCTGCCGTATACCTGGATGGGATGCTCCTCGCCGTTGCCTCGCAGTGGTCTCTCATTACCCTACAGCACCAGGTTGGTATGTGGTAGTTAGGATTGTACTGGTTACATGGTCTATTCTGCATACCTTGATAATAGTAAAGGGGGTGGGGTGGGGGGGTCCTTGCAGTAGTCTTTCATTACCCTACAGCACCAGGTTAGTATGTGGTAGTTAGGATTGTACATGTTACACGGTCTATTCTGCATACCTTACTAATAGTAAAAGGTGTGTGTGGGGGGGGGGCGGGGGGGGGGGGTCCTCGCGGCGATCTCTCATTACTCTACAGCACCAGGTTGGTGAGTGGTAGTTAGGATTGGGGGACTGCAAAAAAAAAAAAAACTAGATCAAACCGTGGTGCTCCCAGTAACCTCTGGGGTGCTACTAGCAGACTTTGGGGACCCCCAAATTAACCCCAACAGACTGGAATGTAGCACTATGGTGCTCCTAGTAGCCTTTGGGTTGCTACTAGCAGGTTTAGGGGACCCCCAAATTAACCCCAACAGACTGGAATGTAGCACTATGGTGCTCCTAGTAGCCTTTGGGTTGCTACTAGCAGATTTAGGGGACCCCCAAATTAACCCCAACCGACTGGAACAAACCGTGGTGCTCCTAGTAGCCTTTGGGGTGCTCCTGGCAGATTTAGGGGACCCCCAAATTAACCCCAACCGACTGGAACAAACAGTGGTGCTCCTAGTAGCCTTTGGGGTGCTCCTGGCAGATTTTGGGGACCCCAAAAGTAGGCCTAACGGACTGGAATGTAGCACTATGGTGCTCCTAGTAGCCTTTGGGGCGCTACTGGCAGATTTAGGGGGGCCAAAAGTAGGCCTAACGGATGTGAACGGAACATCCCTAAATGTTGTAGTTTATTTGATGGTACCCACTACTCGGATAACCGTAGTAATTCTAGAGCTACTTAGTGCGTACATCCCGACTTCCGGAAGGGACGTATTTAACACTAAGGTCTGCTTAGGTGCATGATTTAGCAATTGTCCTACAAGACAGTGATTGTTTTCAAATTTGAAAGTGGGTTTTTTCTAGCTTCATGGTTATAGGCCTCCTCCAGGGACAGCGTTTTAGTGTGATCGCTATATATAGCTGGACAAGTCCTATGCAGCGTCGCAAGCGACGCGGAAAATTGGCGGAGTGTGTTGGCAACGGAACGAAAGGTGGCAACGATGGAGCTGACCGAAGCAAGTTAGTTAGGCGACCGTTGCCTGACGTGTCAGGCTTCAAGTTTTTTCCGGTCAAACGGACAAATGGGTAAACATGGGGGCTCCTGCCCCCTTGAAGAGGGGGCTCCGCCAAAAAACTATCCCTGCTACAAGACAACCTTGATGCAGCCCCAACCAGGGTACTTCCATTGACCAAATTGGCCAGCGTTTTAGCGCACTTGAAAAAAACAAAACGCGCTTTGTGGTGCAAAAAGCGCAAAAATTGCAGGGGGGTGCAAAGAACTGCGCGAAACGCGTAGTGGGGCTCAAAAAGGCAGCGCGCCAGCGCGTGCTTGGAAGTACCCTGGCCCCAAAAGTCCTAACCCATCCTCAACCCCAACAGATTTGAATACAGCACCCCCAAAACACTTAAGTGCATCATTACTACAATTAGCATCTTCAAGACAACCCTCTTGGGGCCCCCACCCCATCCCCAACCTCAAATACAGGTCCCAACCCAACCTCAAACCCAAACAAAGATCATAACCCATCTCTAACTACACACACTGGTCCACCCTATCCCCAACCTCAAATACTGGTCCCACCCCAACCTCAAACCCAAACAAGGTCCTAACCCATCTCTAACTACACACACAGGCCCACCTCAACCCCAACGGACTTGAACATAGCTCCCCCAAAACATGTAGGTGCAAAATTCAGTACGTTTGCTACAATTAGCATCTTCAAGACAACCCTCGTGGGGCACCCACCCCATCCCCAACCTTGAATACAGGTCCCACCCCAACCTCAAACCCAAACAATGTCTTAACCCATCTCTAACTACACACACTGGTCCACCCTATCCCCAACCCCACACACAGGTTGCACCCCAACCTCAAACCCAAATACTGATCCTAACCCATCTCTAACTACACACGCAGGCCCACCCCAACCCCAACGGACTTGAACATAGCTCCCCCAAAACACCAAGGTGCATAATTCAGCACGTGTGCTATATAAAGCACCTTCAAGACGACCCTGATGTGGCTCCAACCTGATTCGCAACCTCACACACAGGTGCTACCGCAACCTCTAACCCCTCAAAAAGTCAAAACCCATCCCCAGCCCCAACGAATTTAAATACAGCACCCCCAAAACACGTAGGTGCATAATTCAGCACGTGTGCTACATAAAGCACCTTCAAGACAACCCTCATGTGGCTCCAACCTGATTCCCAACCTCACACACAGGTGCTACCGCAACGTTAAACCCAAACAAAGTTCCTAACCCATCCCCACCGTGGCACACAGGCCCCCCCAAATCCCAACCCCCAATATATATCCGCCCCCGCCCCCAGCCACAACGGCAAACAAAGGATTGAGCACGCCAACCCACCCCCACCACTCCCACAACCATCACCACCACTTCCATCTACACCACCACCACCATCACAACCACCACCATTTCAAAGACAGCTGACAGGGGGCAGGGGGCAAACCATGCTGCTGACAGGGGCACTAGGACTAGCCCATATGAAAAACACTTTGCATGTTCTGAACTAGAAAATATAAAGAAATGCGGAAGGAATACTAGCAGAGCTTGCTGGCGAGCTGGTCGAACCTGTGCTGAGCTGGGGGGGAAGTACTGTCGGTCGAGCTGCTGCAGCCTTCGAAGCCCGTCCCTCTCGAGCTCGACCCCTTCGCCTAGAACCATGCTTCAAAAGCTGGGCTATAGCAACGCAGAATTCAGAAACGTGTCGAAGGACATGGTTGGGAAAAGAGAAAGGTTGGTGAAATAATGAATAGCTTCTATGCGAGAGGGGTTGATGCAGTTGCGCAATTCGCGCGTGTCGTCACCGGCAGGTAGATACAGGGGAGGGAAAGGGGATTTTGCGCGGGGCCAGGTGGAGGGTTGTACAGCGTTGTACAGCGGTAAATCAGTTTTGTGAGACAGACCGGACTGCCAGGGCAGGTCGAAGGACGTCCGCATCGGTGGGATCCTTTTACCCTGTTTCTATAGATGCATCCGGATGTATCTGGTTTGAGCGGGGTAACGGACCATAACCATAAGCGCTGCCCGAAGCGGGGTGGTGGGCCAAACAGGGTGGTGGGTAACCAGCAACAATCGGAAACACTCGAAGGGGTCGATCACACTGCTTTTGGTCCGGCCGATTTGGGTCCGATTTGGGTCCGATTTGGGTCGATTTGGGTCGATTTAACTTCTCACCAAAATCTACGTGGTCACACTACAAAATCGTTTTTGGTCAGGACCAAAATCGGACCAAAAGCAAAAGCCAAATCGGGCTAAAAATCCAATAGGGGGGATTGGACTCGATTTAGCTATTGGTCCGGATTTTTTTCTGGAACTATATATTGTTTTCTGTGATTATCTTTTCCGTATCTTCGTTTTTCACTAATATATTTTCTTATCGTAGTCTAAATTATTGCTGCTTCTAGTCCTCCATTTTCAGCGGGTGTGGCACAGTCGCAAGCCAATATTGTGTTGAGATGTGGCCCAAATAACTGCAAATGAGAAGGAACGTGTTACATAAATTGTCAAAAAAATACAAAATCATCCAACTGTCTCTCGCTATTGGGGATGTCTCTTCAGCCTATTGGGCTTGCACATGATCAATAGGGGTGTGCTTTCAAGCAACTGCCTACTAAGCTTTTTCAATGCTTTTTCTTTTCAGCCCTTCTTGTCACGGTTGGGCAAGTCTGTCAGCCTATTGGGCTTATCCCTGGACTGTCACAGATTGACCTAGACATGTCATAGGCTGACCCCTAGACTGGCACAGACTAACCTGGAAACCGGGGTCTGGGCAGCCTAGGTTTCTAGGTCAGTTTCTAGGTCAGAACGAGGATGGTGCCTGCTATCCCTCAAATCCGAGTGGGCCATGAAAAAGGTTTCTCAATTGTGCGTGCGTGTGTGTAGGTTACGGTCTCAACCCCGAGCACCCTCTCCATGGAGGAAGCTAGCAAGTTCCTCTTGTGACCAGATGCACCCATGGTGCCAAGTGCCCAATTGACTGTGTTGATGTCAGAGGGAAAAACAGGTTCCATTTGCATGTCTTGAGGATAAGGATGCCAGCGCTCCAAGAAGTTGTGCAAGGCACAGCATATCTGAGAAACCTTGGACGCGGTTTCAGGGTTTCGCAGACGTGTACTGTACAGTAGCCTAAATCGACCCTTCAGTCCACCGAATGCACACTCAACAACCCGCCTAGTTATAATCAAAGCACACCGGTAGTTGAAGTTGGACTGGGCAGGTGTAGGGTTGCCGATGTCCACTCCGCTGTCAGCTCCACCCCACACAATGGGTGGTGCCACACAGGCGTACCCCCAGACGTACCCTATGAGTGGTCCAGCCATGCCAAACATGAGCCAGCACCCCCCTAGCTAGATGGCTATACTGTTTTTTTGTTGCATGTTGTTGGCACATTACTCGTGCGGTACCCACGAGAGAGATTGTCACTTGGTAACATGGCTTCAGGAAATCAGGAACCTCGTCGCATTTCCTGGGTAGCAAGACTTATGAGGTTGAATTTGAATTGGTACATTATTTCCACTTGGTACCTCATGAGATGTTCCAAGCAAGCGAATTGTTACATTATTCCCCAATCGGACTTGGCTACATCCTTTTTGTAACAGAGGTTCCCAAATCTGTACTCTTTCCACTATCCAGTCTCCCTACTTCCAGCTGCCTGTAGCTCCCTGCTCCCTCCAGGGCCCAGCACCCTGCAGGCAGCTCCCAGCTCCCTGCTCCCAGCTCCCTTCAGGGCCCAACACCCTGCAGGTCCTGGAAAAAAACAAAAGCGCACCGATTAAATAACTGGTGCGCATTCAGTTTTTCAGAGGCAAGTGCGCTGTTTTGACAGCGCGCAGTTTTAAGGCATCGGCGCTTGGGGGTCTGTAAAGTAATTGTCTTCAGTTCAAAAACATTGCAGCTTTCAGTCTTGAAAACAAACAGTTTTACTCCTTTATCTAGGTTGCGATCAAAAGAAAAATCGAATGCAACATCGGATCAAAAATTGTCTCATTGACCAGATTTTGCTTACGATTTTGCTTTTCGTCCGCTTTAGGTCTGATTTTGGTCCCCACAAAATCGGACCAAAATCGGACCAAAAGCAAAAGCTAAATCGATCAAAAGCAACAGCAGTGTGACCTACCCCTAAAACCTGTACTACTTGTACACCATTTTCCGGCAAAATTTGATGACGTGCCGGGGCGGATCGGGGTTACCTTGAACCGTGCCCCCCCCCCC
Source organism: Chlamydomonas sp. ICE-L (assembly GCA_013435795.1). Taxonomy (NCBI): domain Eukaryota; kingdom Viridiplantae; phylum Chlorophyta; class Chlorophyceae; order Chlamydomonadales; family Chlamydomonadaceae; genus Chlamydomonas; species Chlamydomonas sp. ICE-L. The sequence goes on along the minus strand of JACBWV010000045.1, from coordinate 3,867,773 downwards.
CCCCCCCCCCCCACACACACACACACACACACACACGGTAAGGGTGGATTCCCATTGGGGCAGGATGGGTCTGGATGGGTCTATTGAAAAACAAGTGACCACTAGCACACTTGTCGATTTAGCGTACTTTGTACACCGTCCATCGTACGTCGTTGCTGAGCTGGCATGCTATGGATATTCTGTAACAGACAATTATGCCCGGGGTCGATCTCGAGCTGGCGACGTATGGGTGTCTTTGTGATGCTTGCAAAGATTGTTCTATCGACTAAGTACTCTCAAATAACAAAATTACAGCCAAGTCAGATGTTCTGCCAAGAGATGAACTGCAGTACTGATGTACATTGTGTTACCAAACTGCGAGATTGAAAAACAAGTGACCACTTGCACACAGCAATTCGTCAGATTATCCATCCATCGATTGAACGCGCCACCAAGGCTACCAAAGCCACCAACAGCTTGTTTCCAACCAGTTAAGGGTCCGGTTAAGGATTGTGTTTCGGAGGGTTTAGACTCGACCTCTAACCGGGCCTTAACTTTCGGGAAGATGGTTGGAAACGTTCCACCAGTTAAGCAGTCTTTTGCACCTGACCAGGTCAGTTCAAAATGGGTCAACGTGGCAAATGCGCTCTGCAGCACTCCCTCGCGATTCAGACGCTGATTTCAGCGTTTATTCCACTTCTGGCCGCTGCTGGTTGACTCAGGAAGATCAGTCGAAAATTGCGTGGCAGGGACGGTGCACTGCTGCTGCGAATCCATCTTAGAGAAACTGTGCGATCAATGATGAGTGTCCGAGAAAGAAAGAAGGATGCGGGACTCCAAAGCAGCGTGATTTTTAAGAGGCGCGCTCCAACTTCGTGACGTCACCATATCTCATTCATCGACCGAACTTAACCGCCCCTTAACTTTCTTTAATGGCGGGGGGGGTGCGCCATTGCACTAACCGGGACGGTTAGCCTTTAACCGGACCTTAACTTTTCGTGTTTCCGACCAAACACCGGTTAGCGCCGAAAATAACGAGTTTAACCGCCGCTTAACCGGACCCTTAACTGGTTGGAAACAAGCTGCAAGGCAAGGCGTACTGATTTGTCTCCATGTACTACCCGTACTTTTGTACCCCGTAACCTGTCTCTAAGTTGTTCGACCGCTCTATTGAAAAACAAGTACGGATAACCGACGACCCATCCAGTGTTTACCTTCCCATAGGGGTTTTGGATGGTTCGTATTTGTACGGATGTACTGACGAAATACCCATCCAGACGACCCATCCAAAAGCCAAAATCCATCCAGGCCCTCGACCGAGGTGTGGGTTGGATGGCTCTGGATGGGTCGCAAAATATCCGGCTCCTTCCGGCACAGTCCGGCATTTGTGACGGATAACGATCCTCACACCGCGTCCCCTCGAGGGGGCGACGACTTCCCGGTAGTAGGTGAAGAGTCGTAGTAGGACGACTCCTACTGACGGGAAGTCGAACGAAGCGACCTGAACCCTGAAGTTCAGGCGACGCGCGAGATGATGTGACGAGCATATAAGCACGGCTAATATGCTCTAAGGCAGACAATATTAGGGATCACTCCCCTATCATCTCGTTGAACACTTTTGTGTTTGTTAAGACGTATTCATACGTCACAGTTGGTTTCTAGAGCCTGATCTCCTTTTTCACGCTAACCCCCTCCCTACTCGCAGCTCAACGCCCTCTCCGCGGGACCTTCCTTTCCGCTGGGCCCTAAGCCCACCCACCCCGCTCGCCCAGCTCGGGGCTGCTGCTAGAACGGTAAGAGTTCACAAGGCCCCTGCCTACGTTAGAACACCTGAAATTGATGCTTGATTCCGTTCGTGATGCCTGCCCTCGAACGTCCCCCATTGTGACGGGTAATGATAATAGGCCTTCGATGCCTGTTGCGCTATGCTTGTCCCTTGTTCCGTTGCAGCAGCGAAGTGCTCGTTCCTTGTTCTGTCTCCTGTTCCCATACACGACCCGAATTTCACCTCCCATGATTTCGCCTCTGGTAACGGGCCACCCCATGGGTCCCCCGGGCCTGACGAAGAGCCCACCCAGCTCACGACAACACGCCCTGAACTTGCAGCATGCAAGTTGGGTCGAAATGAGTTCTTCGACATCGCTGAACACAACACATACGGGCTAATAATAATAATGTCCACCCGACAATTCACCAGCAGTGTGAACGCAGCTCGAGCTGAAAGTTTTCAATCTGGAGTCATCTCCCCACCCGATTCAGATTTGGTCCTTCGGCAGGATACCAAGGTCGTGCCCCCGATCACTAACGGGGTATCCCCCAACCGGGTCCTCGGACCTAGCGAGTTATCAAATATGATTTCTTGCTCGGCCTTCACGACAATCATGAGCACGATGCTCCACGACACGACGGGCAAATTCGTTGTCATCTACTTTGATGACATTATAATCTTCGATTTTTCCATGATGAGGTCGAACACCTGGAGCATGTGCTCTCAGGCGTCCGTCTCAACGAAACGGAGATAACGGGAATTGACTATTGCTATTTCAACAACGATGTGCCGAAAACCGCATTCATCACTCCAATGGAGTTGTTTGAATTTAAAGTCCTGCCCTTCGGACTCGCAAACTCCCCATTGGCCTTTACCGAAGTCATGAACACTGTGTTCCGTAACTTCATCGGCAAATTTGTCGTCATTTACCTCGATGATATCATCATTTTCAGCAAAGATGACGTAGAACACGAAAAATATATTCGCATGGTACTACAACGATTGGAGGACAACCATCTCTTCCTCTCGCGGGAAAAATGCAGATGTTTCCAACCCGAAGTGAAGTACCTCGGCCACGTGCTCTCGGGGGACGGTATCCGAGTCTACGCTACGAAAGTCAAGGCAGTCAATGACTGGCCTACTCCGAAAACATCGAAGGAAGTACAGCAGTTCCTTGGACTTTCAAACTTTTTCAGGAAGTTCATCCAAGGTTACTCTTCGGTCGCGGCCCCTCTGATCGCAATTGCCAACCGACATGACACACGCCCTGGGAAATGTAAGCCGGCAGGCAAACCCCTCGGAAATCGGCAACAGGGCCTTCAAGGACTAGGATTTCCAGCAATCTGGTCCCCAAAATGCCAACAGGCTTTCGATGAGATCAAACGAAGCCTTACCAACGCGCCCCTACTGGCTCACCCCGATCCTTCGAAGGACTATCGTGCAGTTGCCGATGCTTATGTCGTAGGTACAGGGGGTGTCTTGCTGCAGGATGGGCGACCTATCGCTTTCCACTCGCACAAATTTTCGAAAGCCGAACGCAACTACTCGACAGGCGAACAGGAATTACTCGCTGTCTACCTCGCGTTAAAAGAGTGGCGATGCTATCTTGAAGGATGCACGGGACAATTCGAACTCGACACTGATCACGAACCATTGGTCTACTTGGCTTATCAGCCCATGCTATCTCGTAAGCAGGCTCGCTACATGGAGTTCTTCTCCAGATTCTCGAACATGGAGTGGAATCACATCGCTGGACGTTCAAATGTCGCAGATCCGCTGAGTCGTAACCCAGACTTCTCAGACACGGCGGCAGCCATGCTGCTCCAACGTCTCGACCCCGAAGATCCCCTCCATGCACGTGATCTGATGACAGATATCCTTGCCGCTTACGAATCAGACTACTGGTTTGATGATCCCCGGAATGTACAGTACCTCACTCATCGTCCTGATGGGTTCTGGATTGGTACTTCTCATTCAAAACGCTCCGCCTCGTCTGCACAGATTGTGGTGCCTAATGGAAATGCCCTCAAGGAACGTATCTTGTTTGCTTTCCACGACACACAATGCAGTGGACACCCGGGATTTGAACGCACATTTCAGTCCATCGCCCGCTTTTATTGGTGGCCCGCCATGCGCATTGACGTAAACGACTATGTCCGATCGTGCGACTCCTGTCAACGGGTGAAGGCTTCACACCAAAAATCTCACGGGCTTTTGCAACCTCTGCCGATCCCCATATCTCCATTTGACTCGCTGTCCATAGACTTTATTATGGGATTGCCCACGTCACAGGGATGCGACATGATCTACGTGATTGTAGACAGACTTACGAAAATGGTCAAACTCGCGCCGTGTAAAACTACAGATGGCGCGGAGCAGATCGCGAAAATCTTCCACCGAATTATCCTTTGTAAGCATAGAAGAACAAGGACTCCGACTTTCTCGAAAACTAAACCTGGCCAGGTTACGAAAATGGGGGAGAGTCTCTTCAAGACTTCAACCCACCCTCCCGCATGTTCGTTTTTTCCCCCTCTTTTCTCTCTCTTACATACCGATCTGTACATCTACCATCAGATACGGACGGCCACCTCGCAGGGACTGATCACCCCTAACGAGTTTCCCTTCCGACCGCCTCCGTAAATGCAAGCCTTCGGGAGAAGTCTCAGGCTAGAGATGGGGGAATTTTGGGTATGATGACTACACACACCACGCCCACTCTTGGGAACTCGAATCCGACCTTGCTTTACCCTGCACCTCACAGATTGTATTATACTGGCGCCTCAACCCGGGTAAAACACGACCGTTGACCAAAGTTGGTCAAATACCGACATCAACAGACGACCTACTCACGGGGAAACCGCCACGGTTACACCTAACGAATTCGCCCTTCGTAAAAGTGCACGACTTCGGGAGAAGCCTCAGGCCAGAGAGGGGGGAATTGTGACGGATAACGATCCTCACACCGCGTCCCCTCGAGGGGGCGACGACTTCCCGGAAGTAGGTGAAGAGTCGTAGTAGGACGACTCCTACTGACGGGAAGTCGAACGAAGCGACCTGAACCCTGAAGTTCAGGCGACGCGCGAGATGATGTGACGAGCATATAAGCACGGCTAATATGCTCTAAGGCAGACAATATTAGGGATCACTCCCCTATCATCTCGTTGAACACTTTTGTGTTTGTTAAGACGTATTCATACGTCACAGCATTGATCCGGCGACGGTCGCGCAACTGACGCGTATTGCTTTCTTCAACCGACCTGCTAGTTTCATTAGCCAGGAGTTTCCGAACTTTTGGATCACAGATCATCTTCGAGCAAGACAGAATCTGGGACATTCTAACAATTTCTTCTCCATTCGACGCAAACTTCTCCAGCTCCCTCAGCTGTTTCCCATGCCCATACGAGCACACCCAAGTCAGGATTGTACAGTCAGACTCAACATCAGTTTGTGCAACAGCAGCAGCACGACAACCCCCTAAGCTTCGAAGAAATAGGCAAGGCAGCAGGCAAGGCAGGAGGCAAGGCAGCAGGCAAGGGAGCAGGCGAGGCAGCAGGCGAGGCAGATCGGAATAGCTCCATGGCTGACATGCTCATCGCGTGGAAAGATTGAAAGAAAGAAATGGACGCCGCGAGGTATGACTTCAGGTCGCGGAGTGCGGTCTTGAGAAGAGGAATAGATGGATCTAGGATCAGCGCAAGAAATTGAACTGTCAACGATCGATCCGTCTTTTCTTGCGACTATTGATTGAAAGTACCTGCGAAGGTTCCCGGTGGTACATGCGTGTATTGCTGCACCCATCCAGTAGCTTGCAATGGGAGTGCGTTTTGGATGGGTGGCCGTGTACGGATGCACGAACCATCCAAAGAGCTCAACGACCCATCCAAAGGGCCCAACCGACAAATACCGACCCATCCAGTACTACAACCGACTTTACCCATCCAGTCCAATGGGAATCCACCCTAAGCGTAACCCCGATCCACCTTGGTTCCACGCTGGCACTGTGACCGCCGCAAAAGTCACTTGCGGCCATAATGTGGAGATGAGCGCGAGCGCGAGCTCTGCAATCTTGTAGATCGCGCAGTCACGTGCGATCCCTTCAATTTATCAGAATCTCTGACGCTCACCGCCATGGATTCGTCAGGTCAAAGTTTGTTTTTCAAGCAGGGGCAGCATGGGGGCATCAACGAGCACCCTACCAACCTGACGAGCAACGCAACTGGTACATATCTCTCTGCATTTCCAGCTCATAATGGCATCTCCTCCTATATTCGGAATGAAGAAGCTTCTGGGACATCTGTCGAATAAATATCCAAACGCTTCCTCGCGGTCGAACAACTGATTTAACGATCATATAACTGTAACCTGGTCTTATGGAAACAGGCTGTGCGAGTCCCTTCCGGTATGCACCAACCAATTCTAAGGGCGAGTTCCGGTCAGACCAACCGGAATCCGACCTGGGTTTCCGGTATCCGACTCAGCTTTGTAGCTGAGTAGCTGAGTAGGGGGCCAGTACTAGGTCTATTATTCTAAAAAATATGGCATCCAATCAATGTTGTTTTGAAAGAAAGGCATAACCACGCACCCAAGTCTTTCTTATACTGCTAAAATAAAAGCTGTCTAAGGCCAAAGGGGTCACAATAAAATAGACGCCTCGCTAATACTGGCCCTCCTGGTACCGGCCCTCTGTATCTGGGCGGTACCCGCAAGTCTTAGGCAGCCTTTAGCTGCCTAATACTTCAAGTACCGGCCAATTCCCCTAAATCTGGGCGGTACTCCAGGTACCGGCCCTCTGGGTGGTACCCGCAAGTCTGAGGCAGCCTCAAGAGGGCTGCCCAATCCTTGCTGGTACCGCCCCCCATGGTGACTCGTGCCCATTAGTTTCTGAACAGTTGGAACTTCATCTTCCTTGACCTTCCCAGCACCTGCCCTTCGAGGATGAGGAAGATGAAAGCACTTCCCTCCTTTTAAAGCTCCCCCTGCCGGTATTGCTTACAGGTTTCAATCGATAGAGTTGTTACACAATGAAGACTAAAGAGCAGATAGCTTATCATCGCAACTCGTGCGGCTATATAGAAAAGGAAGTCTTCAGGAAGGTTCCGAAGACACGTGCGGGCCATAGCTAGCCTATGGCCCGGCGGCAGGCAACCCGGGTCCTGGAGCCACAGGACCACGCGTGCACTATGCCAACTCAGTGTCCGACTCGACGGACAATAACATCCCCCCCAATTCAAGGTATTCTTGGGTACAAGAATCCCTGGAATTAGCTGAGGGGCATAAAGAAAATACAGGAGTATAAAGGCTGACAAGGCTATTAGATATGCTAACGGCTGGCAAGAGGAACTGTAAATGATAAATTGTTTGGGACAGTCCAAAGGGGTGTGGCACATTGAAAGCAGGGATCTTTAGGTCAATATTTGCTAGGGGCCAGGAAGGCTGCAGGGGAAGGCATGAGAGGGACTAGGAGTATAAAGGACTGACTGGCTGTAAGCAACTTCTTTAAGGTAGACGTCCCCCGCTGGCTCATGTAATCAATCCAGATGGAGAGATATGCTGAGATACTTCCAAAGTCATCTATAAGGTAGATTTAACTCAGAGGAGACTATTAATACTATGGAAAGCTATGGACTATGCTTAAGAGTTATGGCAGCCTAGGGGTCAGGCTGAGGCACAGGGGAAGCTGCCAGGTAGCTGCCAGTGGGGCTGCCAGGATGTCTATCAGGTAGGACGGATTTCCCCCCATAATTTGAGATTACCCTAAATTAGAGAATTGAAGACATGCTGTAGAAGCTTAAGAGAGAGATACTAAATAACAAGAAAACAGCAGTACTTGGGGAAGTACAGTGCAGCACATTAATCCTAGAGTGTTCATGGCTAAAACAAGAATGTCAACTATGATCAAGTTAGGTGCCAGATGCTGGGTAACCATCAAGGTCCAGCTGGGTGTTGAGTTTCTTCAGGTGGGTGGAGAAAGATTTCCTAGACATTTTTGGGGTGTCCAGCATGTTGATGAATGTGAAATCCATAGGGCTCCAGTGCATGCTGAGGTTGTTGACACACATTACTCTGCCCCCAGGATACACACAGCTGATGGGGTGCATAAGCATCTTGGGCCAGGAAACCAGTACCCTTGCATGTGCTTGGACCATAGCTGCTTGGAGGCATATGGCCCACTGAATGGTGGGCCTGGCAGCTGTGGAGACAATGGGGTATATGTGCACCATGTGTTGCAATCTGTTGACATGCTTGAGGAGGGGTCCACAGACTGAGAAGTGACTGTTGTGCATCTGTCTGCTGGGGAACTTGGACATTTCAGCAGCTAGAAGGGCAGGGAACTTGGTAGCTAGCTGGGCAATGAGAATAGGGACAGGCTGTCTAGGTCTGATGCTGAAGGCTCTAAGGGAGGAAGGGGAATTGTTGAGGGTGTTCAGCAGGGTTCCAAACTTGGTCCTGGAGAGGCCAGAGTTGTTCAGGAAATGGACTGGGTGGGTGTTCATGTTGACATGGGCTAGGGGCTGATCAGGAGAGAGAGAGGTAGCTGAGGGAATCCATTGGTCAAATCTAAGGGCTTGGGATAGCTCCTGTTGAGTGCAGGACCCCTGTCCATCAATGGGATAGGGACTTTCATAGCTGGTTCTGGCTTGGTCCAGCAGGAGGTCCATCTCTCTTCTGGCTTGTGCTTCTGTCAGGTTACACAGCTCATCATGGGGAACAGTGGGCATCTGCTGGCTAGGGGCTGTGGAGTAATCAGTATCTGGGATGAAGTCATGGGATGATGTGGTATACAAGTCATCTTCCAGCAGGTCATGTTGGTGTGGTGAGAATTCCCCCCCAATGTCTGACTGGATCATGGAGAGCATGATGGGTTGAACAAGGTCAGGCATTTCATCCTCACCATTTGCAGAAACCAGGTCTGGTAGGCTGCTGGAGCTGCTGGAAGTGTCATGGGGAATGGTGCAGCTGGCAGCAGCATCATCATTGTAGCAGATGTCCTTGGGGTCTTGCTGGGTGACCATCATGATGACAGAAGGGAGGGTATTACAGGGGTATAGGGAAGAAGGAGGCTTAGAGGTGCTACTGATGTAGAAGCCATTTTGTTTAGGGCATAAGAGAATAGTCTTGGAGCCCTTGGCAGTGGGAAGGGAGAGTGTAGCAGCAACGCTAGATGCATGGAGTTGGAGGTTGGGGCAGAGCTTGTGTGCTGCATGCACACTGAGTATGTTGACCACAGTCAAGGGTGGAGCAAGGAGCACATCGTTGAGTGTGATCATGGATCCAAGGTGACCCCTGATGTTGGCTTTTCCTTTCTGGAGGCAGAGCAGTGGTGATGCTCCAAGGTCTGCCAGGTGGAGACTAATAGGCTGGGGGAGATCCTGAATGTCATGCAAGATGGACGGGTTACTGGTGCAGTGGGAGTGGGCTGCACTGTCTAAAATCCACTCTGTCAGGAGGGCTGTCTGGAACTGGGCATGAGCACCCTTATCATCATCATCATCAGAGGTGCCATCACTGGAAACTAGGGCTGGCATAGGCTCATCTCTCCTGCTATGGCAAGCATCAGGATCAGGTGTGGGTCCAGGGAAAGCAGTATCATCCATGGGAGCATGTGGGTCAGACAGGGGGTTGGACTTGCCTCTTGAGTCTGCAAACTGGAGGGGCTGTGGGTCATCAGAAGTTAAGGCCATGAAGTTGTGCTCATCCTCATTGTCTGTTGTGGACTGGGAGGTGGAACAGTCATCATCTGCAACATGGGCATGCCCACGTCTGTCACGGCGTCCTCTGGTGTCTCTGGCAGATGCTCTGCTGTCTCTCCTAGGAGACTTGGACTTGCTGGATGACCTCTTGGCTGCATCCTTGGGTGGTGATGACGATCCTCGACGTGCAGATGTGGAGGAGAACGGTGGTGGCCTGTACTTCAGCTCTGTGGTGGGGCTAGGGCAAGTGATTGAGTTGTGCCCATAGCCATTGCAGTTCCAGCATGTCATCTGAGTAGATGGGAGACGGTCCTTTCTTGGGCGGCCTTGGAAAGCAGCAGCTGCCATGTGCTCAGTTTCTTCTGGAGAGATGCTGGAGTCAGAGATCTGGTTAGACACCTGGTACCTGATGATCTGGGTCTGAAAGGAGGCAAAATCAGGGCATACACAGTTGTGGAAGGAAAACCTGAATCCATTGTATTCTGGACGAGGTGTAAGTCCTTGAACAATTATGCTGAGGAATGCAGGGATGGAGGTGTTGCTGACCCCATTCACTTGGGGAAGCAGGGTATAGAGTTCATAACTGCGAGAGAGGTAGGTTTGTTGTGGCTCAGTAGTTGTCATGCTGAGGTTATACATGGATCTCACTGCCCCTGTCTCAAGGTCAGAGTTCCTCTCTCCATATGAGGTCTTGAGAAACCTGTAGGCTTTAGCAGCAACGTTAGTGTTAGCTAGGACGGCCTGTTGGATGGGTTAAGAAAAATGCTTGAGGATCTCATTCAGTGCAACAGCGTTCTTTACCATGTTGATTGGGTAGGGAACAGCACGAGCCGCAATAGCTTGATTAGCATTGTCCAAATTCGGGTAGTGAGATTCCTCCAGCGGGTATCCGTCGGCATCTGCTGGCTCATTTGCGGGGACAACGTCCTTCGCTGCCTCAATGGCAACTGAGATGCACCCCGGGTGGGACCTGAGGTGGCGGAGAAGGAAGGGTCCAAACTTGTGCCATGGGACAGCAGGTGTGCCGTCGAAGACGAGTGCAGGGAGCTTGGCTGGAGTTGCCATGGTGTCTGTCGCGGCGCTGGGGTCTTGGGGTCTTGATCTTCACACCGGGCTAATAAACCGGCCTGTGGGTAATCCGGGTGTGAAGCTTGTCGGGCTTCAGTCTTTGGTGTGCGATTCGGAGGTAGTGGTGATGGAGTGGTGACAACAAAGGGGGAACCAAATGGGTCTTGTTGGTCTGTAATGGTTGAGATAGTAGCAGGAAGTGGGGTATGGGTGACGGAATCGGGGGGGTGGGGGGGGGGGGGGGGGGGGGGGGGGTCTTCGAGGGTGTGCAGGGTTGATACTCCGTGGCACAAGCAATCCCTGTGGGATTGCGCAACGCTGTGTGTGATCTGATGAGTTTGCAACTCACGTCGAAGATCTACTCAGACTCCTGGACTGCGTCTACGTTTCGTCGGTGACAGATGGTAGAGACAACGGGAGAGTTGTGTGGGCAGTAGGCGAGGCAGCGCAGGTTAGATTTCTTACGTGAATACGTAGACAATCCAGGGCCAAAAGCAGTACTCAAGCCGTCGAGCTAGTCTGAGGGAAAACTGTCACCTTGTGCAGGGCTGAAGATCCACTTGGCACGGGCGCAGGGGCGCTGTCTGCGGGTAGCGGTCGGGCCGATAACCTTTCAATCGATAGAGTTGTTACACAATGAAGACTAAAGAGCAGATAGCTTATCATCGCAACTCGTGCGGCTATATAGAAAAAGAACTCTTCAGGAAGGTTCCGAAGACACGTGCGGGCCATAGCTAGCCTATGGCCCGGCGGCAGGCAACCCGGGTCCTGGAGCCACAGGACCACGCGTGCACTATGCCAACTCAGTGTCCGACTCGACGGACAATAACAACAGGAGTTACAGCTAATCAGCTACCGTATATTCGCAATGGAGATTTGAACTGAAAGCGTAAGTATTTAATAGCCTGCACACTCGATTACTCCCATGCTACCAACACACTGCAGGGCTCAAGACACGCTATACAGAGAGACTGCCCCCCCCCCCCCCCCCCCCCCCCCCCCCCCCCCGGGGAGAGAGGACACCCCCAGTTCACAAACCGGAAGGTTAAAAACATTAGTGCTGGCAAAACCAGAGCTTTTTTGAAAAAAATACAGATTAAAGTGCGGTATTTAAAAATTGCCCCAAAAGTAAACCGGAAGGGTAAAGACAGAGTTCCAGTATTGCCAGCACATTTCAGGAAGGCCTTTGTCCTACCCTGGGAGGGACAGGGGAGGGAGGGAGCAATGCCTATAAACAAAGATCGCAGGTGAGAAATAATTGCGCATGATTGTGGAAATAAATGTGAAGTTCCGAGTTTGCGAGAAGGTTGCGAGTATCTATTTCCATTCCTCGCTCGTCGCTCCATCACATGTAGCGCCTGCGCCTGCGGCGAGGGCCAGCAAGATTTCATGGATTCGCTGCTCTGCCGGCTCCGAGCTGCCAGCCTCAGCTTCAAATGGTCAGCGTCACTCTTTTCAGGCTGTACTGTCTTGACGTGTAAGCGTGTATCGTATATCCGTGTGCCCGTCTTGTACTTCGAACTTGCTCCGAACCAATTCCCGCCGGATTACGAATTCCTGCCTGTGTCTGTTTCGAACCCCAGCTCGCCCCAGCTCGGTCAAGCCTTGGCTCTCAAATAGCCGAGACCCGCGACCCGCTCGAGTCCATATCCGAACGTTTTTAACCCTCGCTCAGCCCCGGCTTCAGTCTGTATTCTGTACTCGAGTACCCCCCGGATTTCAAATCCAGCAAGCAGCCTAGCCAACAGGAGAACAGTCGTTCGCAGCATGCGTCCCGGATGCTATCCGCCGTCAGATATCGTTCTGAAAGCAAACGCTCAGGGACGGCCTGTCTACGTTCGTGTCGACGTAACAAGCAAGTCTGAATCACCGCCAATGCTGGTGGACCCCCAGTCGGAGAAACCCCAAGCTACAATCCAGGTCTGACATAATATGCAATTCAGGGGATGACATTTTAGCAATTCAGGGGATGATATTGTATGAAAGTGTTATGACATTACAGCAATTCAGGGTATGTCATAGTATAGCATTACAGACATTCAGGTCATGGTATTGTATGAAAGTTGAATGACATGACATAGCAATTCAGGGGATGCTTTGGGAGTTGTTTTTTTGAAAAATGTCAGACTTCGGATTCGCATCTCAAATTTGGCCTGAAATCTGAGAATTCTGGGAAATTTTGCCTGAGAACAGGTACAAAGTCTGATGTCTGAAACCAATTCATCCCCTGGCCTGAATTGCTACAATAGGTTTGTTTTCTTATGATTACATGGTCTAGACCATATAGATATCAGCCTTCAGGCCGCTCAACGTCTGCATGCAAAGTAAACTTATGGAGTACAAATGCAATACAACCACACTCTAAAGTACAGAATACAATCATGCATGTGTGGAGAGTCATTCCCGTTTCGGCGGTTTAATGGTTCAATGGTTGAGCTCGTTGAACAGAGGAAGGTGCTGGGTTGGGATCCCTACGGGCGAGCTTTAGTGTTCGCGGTCGCTGTCAACCGCCATGGTAGCTTTGTCCAGGTAAAGTAGCAGCCCGTTCCCTACCGCCGTTATACCGAGCTTCTTTAATACCACGCCCCACCAGGCATTCTTATTACTGTAGAAAGTCTAAATAGGCTCCCAGGTCATGGGCAGTGATAGTAACCACATCGATGTGTGTGCACCCTACTGACAGCAAAAGAGAACGCTATAATTTGACGGGAGCACCTGTCAGATCGAGGTGTATGCTATATTACACGACGAAAAAACCGTCAAACCGGGTTTCAGGGTGATACTAGGTGAATATCACTAGAATGCCCATATCTCACTGCTCAGTGGGTCAAACACTACAATTTGTTCTGATACAAGATCCCTGGGACGGCCTGTATCTGTCTGCATATTCAGATGCCTCATCTGACAAAACTAACGAGATTTGGAGCACAGACCCTGGCTATCTTTAACCACACACTCTGGCTCCAATTGCATGAATTAGGGCACACTGGTGATGGGAAAGGTTAGAGGAGGTAAAAGGCTGACAGGTTCAAAAAGCACAGAGGCAATAGGGATAGGAAGTTAACATACATGTGCATTGAAGTGAAGTATACAAAATACGGTATGTGCATATTTTAGCTACAACACTTTCTGAGACCTCCCAGCACCTCCACCACCACCATAGTGCTATGCTGAGCAAGATAATGGTATGGCTTCAATGATGAGTACTACCCTACTTGCAGATCCTATAACCATGTAACCTAATGACTATGCTACCGGCATTTATATTTAGATTGATACCGATACATGGTCCACGGTATCAGTATGAACACTACTAACTACTCCCCACTCAGTTTTTTTTTCAAATCAAAAAGAGGAATTCTTATTCCTTTTCTTTTTTCCCCTCCCTGTTTTCCTCTCAAAACAGGATCCTTATTCCGATTTTGGTCGATTTTAGTCATTTTTAGTCAATTTCAGTAAAAAAAAACTTTATTTTAGGTTTCTCATACCGATAATTTTGGCCTAAACGGGGTCTCGTATTCCGATCGGATTATATTCCGGAAAAAAATCCCTTTCCCCACTCCTGGTGCACAATGCTGTATTGTGCTATTAAGAACAGGCCATTAACCAGTGTAACGTGTTCAAGTAGAAACATTCAGTTGTGTTAATGGATTTAATATAATTTAAACCGTTAAATGTGTGACGTCAAATTATATCCCTCAGGACAAAAAACGTTAAATTAAAACGTCAAATTATAAAAAAGAAACTCAAAATGACTGTCAAATCTTTCAAAGCGTTATTTTTTGCTGTCAGTACGGTACCACATAATCCTAATCCCCCCACAACAGTACATACTGAAATGTCCTGGACATGTCTCTATAGCAATTCAGAGGATGAACTGGACTTACGGTTCGTACTTCGTCGAGAATTCTCAAGAATTCCAGGCCGAAATTGTCGACAAAGTACGAAGTAAGAGTTCTCGCGGAAATGGTTTGTCCAGTTCATCCCCTGAATTGCTATAAACTGTGTACATCCATCTGATTGCATTCTGTACTCCAAGGTGTGGCGTAGAAGTGTTAACTCTACCAATGCCCTTTATACTACTTATGTACTCCATCTGCAGGCAGTGAGCAGCCTGAAGGCAGAGATACCATGTAACCAATTAAACCACCTGCAGATAGCGAGCAGCCTAAAGGCAGAGAGACCATGTAACCAATTAAACCACCTGCAGACAGCAAGCAGCCTGAAGCCTGAAGGTACATGGAACCAGATGGAACAGTTGGCATGACAAAACAAAATTACGGCCAGAGTCTAGATGTCTACTTGCGCCTGCCGTTGGGCTAAGGCCAAAATATCTATGCAGTGCCTCTCATATGTAGCGAACAGCAATGTGGCACTGCATAGAACTGACAGAAATTTGCCTAATCAATGTGCCATACACACATTGCTTGGACTGAGAACAGAAGATTGTGTTTTTGGCGGAGCCCCCTCTTCAAGGAGGCAGGAGCCCCCATGTTTACCCATTTATCTGTCCAACCGAAAAATGAAAATTGAAGCCTGACACGTCAGCCAACGGTCACGTAACTAACTCGCTTCGGTCAGCTCCATCGTTGCCACCTTTCGTTCCGTTGCCAATACACTCAGCCAATTTTCCCCGTCGCTTGCGACGCTGCATAGGACTTGTTTGTTCGGTCTCTTGCAGGGTCACTTGTAATAAGTAGTTTTAACAAATACCAGTGTCTTCTTGCAACTAGCTGCAACTAACTGCAACTAACTACAAATACCAGTGTCTTCTTGCAACTAGCTGCAACTAACTGCAACTAACTACAAATACCAGTGTCTTCTTGCAACTAGCTGCAACTAACTGCAACTAACTACAAATACCAGTGTCTTCTTGCAACTAGCTGCAACTAACTGCAACTAACTACAAATACCAGTGTCTTCTTGCAACTAGCTGCAACTAACTGCAACTAACTACAAATACCAGTGTCTTCTTGCAACTAGCTGCAACTAACTGCAACCAACTACAAATACCAGTGTCTTCTTGCAACTAGCTGCAACTAACTGCAACTAACTACAAATACCAGTGTCTTCTTGCAACTAGCTGCAACTAACTGCAACTAACTACAAATACCAGTGTCTTCTTGCAACTAGCTGCAACTAACTGCAACTAACTACAAATACCAGTGTCATCTTGCAACTAGCTGCAACTAACTGCAACTAACTACAAATACCAGTGTCTTCTTGCAACTAGCTGCAACTAACTGCAACTAACTACAAATACCAGTGTCTTCTTGCAACTAGCTGCAACTAACTGCAACTAACTACAAATACCAGTGTCTCCTTGCAACCAGGGTGCTACAAAGCGCGCGCGGCAGCTTGTTTACGCGCACGCTTTTTGAGCCCCACTGCGTGTTCCGCGCAGTTTTTTCGACCCCTAGATCCCCTAGATCACTAGAAAGCTCTGAGCAATTTGACGTTTGTGCGCCTTAAGCGCTGACCAATTGGTCGAAAAGTAGTACCCTGCTTGCAACTAGGAAACTGCAATATGATGATATCATATGATATCATGTCATTATATGATATCATATGATGCCGGCAGTCTGACTAGGCCAAAGTTACCATTTATATACAATATCATACGATGCAATTTGTATGATATCATATAATTTCATACTCGCCTTTGGTCAACAACATATGATTTGCCGGTCCCTACTCATATGTGCTGTAGTACCTGATTATGTGCTGTAGTGCCTCTCTTATGCTGGACTGCCTCTCACATGTGCTGTAGTGCCCCTCTTATAGTCTTATGTGCTGCAGTACCACTCTTATGTGCTGTAGTGCCTGTCTTATGTGCTATAGTGCCTCTCTTATGTGCTGTACTGCCTCTCTTATGTGCTGTAGTGCCTCTCTTATGTGCTGTATTGCCTCTCACATGTGCTGTAGTGCCCCTCTCACATGCTGTAGTGCCTCTCACATGTGCTGTAGTACCTCTCTTGTGTGCTGTGGTGCCTCTCTCAAATGCTGTACTGCCTCACATGTGCTGTAGTACCTCTCTTATGTGCTGAATTCGCTGGCTGCATGTTGTGTTGAGATCATCATGGGGCCTATGTTCACTGGAAAATCAACTCACACTCCTGTGCCTGTCACACGCATGTGCCTGACATACGCCTGTGCCTGTCACACACCTGTGCCTCTCTCATATTCTGTAGTGCCTCTCACATGTGCTGTAGTACCTCACTGAATTCCCAGGCTGCATGTTGTGTTGAGATCATCATGTGGCCTATGTTCACTGGAAAATAAACCCACCTGCCTTGCCCTCTCGGATGTTTTTGGATTCTTTTGCCTGCCTAGTCCCCAGGTTGTGTTGAGCTCATAATGGGACCTATGCTCTGCAAAATCAACCCACCTGCCTGACACTCTCAGATGTGTTAGGATCTGTCTGCTTTCCCAGGCCGTAGGTTGTGTTGAGGTCATCATGGCTCTATGTTCACTGCAAAATCAACCCACACTTCTGGCCCCCTCAGATAATCAGATATGTGTTTGCATATTTCTGTTTCCCCAGGCCGTTGGAAGTGTCGAGGTCATAATGGGTCTATGTTCACTACACGATCAACCCACACTTCTGGACCCCTCAGATAATCAGATATGTGTTTGGATATTTCTGTTTCCCCAGGCCGTTGGAAGTGTCGAGGTCATACTGGGTCCAATGTTTGCTGGAAAATCAACGGAGCTGTTGGCGAGAATACGACAGGCTCGAGGCCACGGGCGATCAGTGTTGGTGGTGAAGCCGGAGAAAGACACCCGAGCTAGCCATCAGCTAA
The DNA here is from genome assembly GCA_013435795.1 of Chlamydomonas sp. ICE-L. Taxonomy (NCBI): domain Eukaryota; kingdom Viridiplantae; phylum Chlorophyta; class Chlorophyceae; order Chlamydomonadales; family Chlamydomonadaceae; genus Chlamydomonas; species Chlamydomonas sp. ICE-L. Next base: position 3,850,464 of record JACBWV010000045.1, on the reverse strand, counting down.
CTACACATGCTGGGGAATTGATAGATTGCTTAACAGGTAAGCAAACATCACAAACAAACATACTTACTCATGCACACACACACACTCTCAATACACACTCATACACACACACACTCATACACACTGCTAAACAGGTAAGCAAAAATGAAAAACGTAATGAACAGTGTGAGTACACACACGCTCTCTCTCTCACCCACACACGCTCACACACACACACACATACACATACACACATACACACACATACACACACACACACTCACACACACACACACACACTCATACACACACACTCATACACACACACTCATACACACACACTCATACACACACACACTCATACACACTGCTAAACAGGTAAGCAAAAATGAAAAACGTAATGAACAGTGTGGGTACACACACGCTCTCTCTCTCACACACACACACTCACACACACACACACATACGCACACACACACACACACACACACACTCACACACACACACACACACACACTCACACACACACACACACACACACACTCATACACACACACTCACACACACTGCTAAACAGGTAAGCAAAAATGAAACACATAATGAACAGTGTGAGTAGCTTCCTGATGCATCTGCTGGAAACTTGACAGGCTGCTACACAGGCAAGCAAAAATCACAAACATTATAAATAGTGAGAGTAGCTTTCTCACACACTTGCTGAGGACTTGACAGGCTACTAAACAGGTAAGCAAAAATCACAAAAATCACAAAAATCATAAAAATATAATAAATAAAAAATCAGGTAAGCAAAAATCACAACAATCATGAAATAAATAAATCATGCACACATGAAAGTACAATTACAAACAGAAATAAAAAGCTTGATCAGCTTCCTGATGCATATGCTGGAGACTTGATAGAGTGCTTGACAAGTAAGCAAAAGTAAATAAATAAACAAAAATCGCAATAAGGTAAGCAGCAGGTGAGCAAAAATAATAGAAGAATGATACAAATAATAAAGACAATAGATGGCATGAGTAGCTTTTTGGCTTCACATACTGGGTATTTTACAGGTAAGCACATAATAATCACACACATAATAACAAGTGTGAGTAGCTTTCTCACACACTTGCTGGGGACTTGATATACTGCTTTACAGGTAAGCAAAAATCACACACATAATAACAAGTGTGAGTAGCTTTCTGATACACATGCTGGAGACTTGATAGACTGCTTGACAGGTAAGCAAAAACAAATCACAAGAAGGTAAGCACCAGGTCAGCACAAGTTACACAAATCACAAGAAGGTAAGCAACAGGTCAGCACAAGTTACAAAATTAATTAAAAACATGAGTAGCTTCCTGATGCACATGCTGGAGGCTTGATAGACTGCTTGACGGGTGAGCAAAAATTAATAAATAGATAATCACAAAAAGGTGAGCAACAGGTATCTCATGAACACAAATATAAACAAATAAACAAAAATAAATAAGTAAATAAACAAACAAAAATTAATTAATTCATAAATAAAAATCACAACAATAATAATATCCTCCCTCCCTGTCTCATCGCAAGCGCAGTGTCCAAGCTATGCAGCCTGAAGCTCGGGAGAGCGCTGCCACATACGCCGCTGCTGAGGTCATAGCCATAGATGAAGCCCAGTTTTTTTGTATAGAAAAGTATTTTAGTAGAATAACGAATTTGTACTAACCCTCCCTCCCTCACTCCCTGTCTTCCTCGCAAGTGCAGCGTCCAAGCTGTGTATCCTGAAGAGATGTAAGTGCGCTGCCACATACGCTATTCCAATCATGTATGCAGTTTCCAATCTACAGAATAATATATATTAGCGGAATAACAAATGTGTGCTTGCTCCTCCCTCCCTGTTACCCAGTTCTGGAGAAATTTTCGCTGTAAAATAGTAAAAAAAAAATGTTTTGCCCCAAATGTCCCCCCAAAGCTACAAAAAGCTACAAAAACCACTACAACGCTGTCCCTGGAGGAGGCCTAGAACCATAACGCTAGAAAAACCTCACTGGAATAACAAATGTGTGCTTGCTCCTCCCTCCCTGTCTCCCCCGCATGCGCAGCATCCAAGCTATGCAGCCTGAAGCGGGGGGAGAGCGCTGCCACATACGCTGCTGCACAGGTCATCGCCATAGATGAAGCCCAGTTCTTTGACGACCTCCACGCCTTTGTTCTGGAAGCCGCCGATTTGGACCACAAGACAGTGATCGTAGCAGGCCTGGATGGAGACTTTCAAAGGCGCCGCTTTGGCCAGCTGCTTGACATCGTCCCCCTGGCAGACAGGGTGACCAAAGTGGGTGCCAAGTGCCAGCTGTGTGACAAGGTTTCCTTGTTTTCGGTCCGCATCGTCAAGAGTGATAGTGTGGAGCTGGTTGGAGGAGCAGATAAGTACGTACCTGCATGCCGCGCACATTATCTAGCGCTATCCAGCTCTGCGCCGTGAACCCTGGAGCTGCCATGGGCCTGGGTGGCAGCTGCCTGGAAGCTGCCGTGTCGGAGGAGCAGACAAGTATGTACCTGCAGGCCGTCCACATTACCTAGCGCTATCCAGCACTGCACCGTGAACCCTGGAAACTGCCATGGGCCTGGGTCGCAGCTGCCTGGAAGCTGCCGTGTGGGAGGAGCAGACACGTATGTATCTGCATGCCGAGCACATTACCTACCGCTATCCAGCACTGCACCCTGAACCCTGTGACTCTGCAAGCTCACATAGCTGATCTGGCACTGCGTCGTGAACCCTGTGACTCAGCAAGCTCACAGCAGGAAGACTCTTTTGAGGAGAAAATCTTCCTTGTTAAAACATATTTTGACCTCACTAGTCCTTTACTAGATAACTGTGTCTAGATGAATACTGGTCTGAGCAGTATCCTCTTGCCCCTGCTCCCTTGTCTCCCACATGAAGCGTCTAACTAGCTCACAGCAGGTTTTGCTGACCCGCTGACCTTGCATTCGAACCATCTCGGAACCAACGGTTGGCACCCGCTGACCTTGCATTCTAACCATCTCCGGAACCAACGGTTGGCACCCGCTGACCTTGCATTCGAACCATCTCGGAACCAACGGTTGGCACCCGCTGACCTTGCATTCGAACCATCTCGGAACCAACGGTTGGCACCCGCTGACCTTGCATTCCAACCATCTCCGGAACCAACGGTTGGCAGTACATTTGAAGTGCCGTTAGGGTCCACTGGCCGAAACTCGACTGGATCAAACACAATAGTCATGCGCACGTTAGCTAGCGCTATCCAGCAATGCACCATTAAACCTGAGTCAAAGGGTTTCATTGCAAATGTTGTCAGTCTTGTGCACCCGTGCGGCACCCCCCTCACCCTTAAGGCACCCTTCCAAGCCCAGTTAAAAGGCTGCCCAAGACCCCGCAAATTTGCAGTGCCCCCACGCCCCACCCCCTTCGCCTCACCTCCTCACCCTCGACCCCCATCCCACCTCTCTCCCCTCACCCCCTCACCCACCAGGTAACCTTCCAAGCCCAATGAAAGGGTGTCCAAGACCCCCCACCTTTGCAGTGCCCCCACGCCGCACCCCCTTCGCCTCACCTCCTCCCCCTGGACCCCCATCCCACCTCCCCCCCCCCCCTCACCCTCTCACCCATCAGGCAACCCTCTAAGCCAAACAAAATGGTGCCAGAGGCCCCCAAAATTAGCAGTGACTTGTATACCATAGGTTATCGATGATGGCCATAGGTGGGCTAGGGTCGAACCTCGAGTTATCAAGAACATTTATAGATTAGATAGTACACCCCCAACCAGCTCTGCTAATAAAAGGAGCCCCTTTCAGCGAATCAATTGGTCTAGTGGTACACCAAATCGCTTTGAGGATGTAGGGTCGGGGGTTCGATCCCCCCTACGGTCGCCCTAAGCGTTGCAGGTCGTTGTCAACCGCGATGGTAGCTTGTCCAGTTGAGGCAGAAAACCGCTCTCAGCCCGCGTACGACGGGTTCCCTTAATACCACGCCCCACCAGGCGTTATCAGTACCTAATAAAAGTGCGCCAAAGACCCCCAAATGAGCAGAGCAGGTTGGGGGAGCGGACAAGCATGTGCTGGCATGCTGCTCACACTACCTAGCCCTGTCCAGCACTGCATCGTGGACCCTGTGAGCCTGCCTGGGCACAGCCTGGGTGACCCTGCCTGGGCACCCTGTGAGCCTGCCTGGGCACAGCCTGGGTGACCCTGCCTGGGCACCCTGTGAGCCTGCCTGGGCACAGCCTGGGTGACCCTGCCTGGGCACCCTGTGAGCCTGCCTGGGCACAGCCTGGGTGACCCTGCCTGGGCACCCTGTGAGCCTGCCTGGGCACAGCCTGGTGACCCTGCCTGGGCACCCTGTGAGCCTGCCTGGGCACAGCCTGGGTGACCCTGCCTGGGCACCCTGTGAGCCTGCCTGGGCACAGCCTGGGTGACCCTGCCTGGGCACCCTGTGAGCCTGCCTGGGCACAGCCTGGGTGACCCTGCCTGGGCACCCTGTGAGCCTGCCTGGGCACAGCCTGGGTGACCCTGCCTGGGCACCCTGTGAGCCTGCCTGGGCACAGCCTGGGTGACCCTGCCTGGGCACCCTGTGAGCCTGCCTGGGCACAGCCTGGGTGACCCTGCCTGGGCACCCTGTGAGCCTGCCTGGGCACAGCCTGGGTGACCCTGCCTGGGCACCCTGTGAGCCTGCCTGGGCACAGCCTGAGTGACCCTGCCTGGGCACCCTGTGAGCCTGCCTGGGCACAGCCTGAGTGACCCTGCCTGGGCACAGCCTGGGTGACCCTGCCTGGGCACAGCCTGAGTGACCCTGCCTGGGCACAGCCTGGGTGAGCCTGCCTGGGCACCCTGTGAGCCTGCCTGGGCACAGCCTGGGTGACCCTGCCTGGGCACCTGGAGCCTGCCTGGGTTGGGCTGCCTGGGCACCCTGTGAGCCTGCCTGGGCACAGCCTGGGTGACCCTGCCTGGGCACTGCCTGGGTTTTGCTGACCCGCCGACATTGCATTCTTACCATCTCCGGAACCAACGGTCGGCAGTACATTTGAAGTGTCGCTAGGGTCCACTGGCCGAAACTCGACCGAATTGATGACAGTTGTCACGCTCACATTACCTAGCGCTATCCGGCACTGCATCGTGAATCTGCTACCCTGCAAGGGTCATTGGATACATGGCTGTACTGTATCATTAAGGGGAATCCAGCACCAACCAGTAGTTCACCATGAGGTCCCCTTCATACACAACCCGTGAAAACATACCAGGGTCATTGGATAGAGTGATGGCTTCATTGTATCAAAAAAGGAAATCCAGCACTGTCCAACGCCATCCGGCGCTGCGTCGTGAACCCTGCTACCATGCAAGGGGCATTGATCATATGCATGCATTTATTGTCAAGGGAAATCCAGCACTAACCAGCAGTTCACCATGAGGTCCCCTTTGTACACAACCCATGAAAACGTACAAGGGTCATTGGACAGAGTGGTGGCTTTATTGTATCATTAAAGGAACTCCAGCACTGTCCAGCGCTATCCGGCACTGCGTCGTTAACCCTGCTACCCTGCAAGGGTCATTGAACAGATTCATGGTTTTATTGTATCATTAAGGGAAATCCAGCACTATCCAGCACTGCATCATGGCTGCTGCGACCATGCAAGGTGCATTCACATGAATCATGGCTTTATTGTATGCTTTCGGGAAATCCAGCACTGCCCAGCACTATCCAACTCTGCATCATGACTGCTGCAACCATGCAAGGTTCACTAACACGAATCATGGCTTTACTCCTGCTTTAATGTATGTTAGATGCGGTTAGATGACGTATTTCCTGGATAAAAATCCTTGCAGAAAAAAAGCATCAAATTTGCACTCCTGGAGTCGAATGCACACACAGGTTTGACTTGTGTTGAGTGGACTCTTCAGCTTTGAGCTACCAATTTACCCGGCATAGCATGACTGTTTTGAAGTTGTGTTGATTGAATTGTTAGTTTGTTACATGATATTTGATCCAAGTTGAACTTGATTGCATAGCTTCAGCCAGAAATTGGGCTGCTCGACGTCTTTAGCAGTAAAATCAAAATACTGGTACCCGGTAAAATGTAAAATGTAAATGTTAGCCAACTGTGGGCTGCAATTCTTGCAACTCTGGTCTTGCAATTCCAAGTCCCCCCCCATCAACGTTTCAATACGTAACGTTTTACAAAATCTAAAATTGGCGAGCCACCGAGGCGCCTACTACGTTTCCAAACTACACTCTCGTGAGCAGGGTACTTCCAAGTGCGCGCTGCCTTATTGAGCCCCACTGCGCATTTCGCGCAGTTTTTTGCAACCCCCTGTGGGCGCAGCAAGCAATTTTTGCGTTTTTTGCACTACAAAGCGCAATATTTGATTTTTTAAGTGCGCTAAAGCGCTGGCCAATTTGGTCAGTGGAAGTACCCTGCTCGCGACTTCGTGAGCCAAAATATACGTTGGCAACTTAGCAGACCTTCCAAATCTGATGTGTATGTGGTCCACGCTGGTCTGTCTGTAAGCATGTATGTTATGCAGTCCAGCGGTAGCAAAATAGTCTGAAGAGACTTGCTCAATAGGCCATTACCCAATATCGAATAACCAAGATCACCTATACATTACCAACGTTTTGAAAAACCCTGGCCGCAACATTTGCAATTTGCAAGAGCCGGCCTCTGTTTTCTTGCAAATTGAAAACAAACAAATTATGCTGTCATGTGGAATCGTGCATCCGAAGGGCATGTTGGGAGTGACCTAAGTTGGGATTCCTATCTGCGCTTTCGGAGTCTGGGGGATGCTTAGGCAGTTGGATCCACAGACTTAGTGGATACAACTGCCGAAGTATACCTCAGACTCTGACTGTGAGAGCTCGATCTAGGATTTCCAATTTTGAACCGAAGCCTTGGTTCGTGGTCGCTTTCAGGGGGCCCGTGACAGTGACATGCCGTCGAAATTTTGAATGCGGCTGAACAGCAGCTGGAAACAGCGAAAGCAGGAGTGACGAGAGACTTCGTGATAGTCGCACAGTGCTACGCTGATAGTCTGAAATCCGTTGCGCATCATTCTGCAGACTGCTCTTTATATTATCTCTCAGAAAAGGGGCTGGCAACCCTTTTCTACACTCGACTCTGTCGAAGCAAGATTATTAGCACAGCCTTGCATGAAGAGAACATGAGTGATTCCACCATGCACTTAGCAACAAGCTTGAGCAGGAGACTTTAAGTTCGAAGCTCCTCGTTCTCTCGCAGAGTCTGCCCCAGATCAGCCTAGACAAGAAAACATACCTGCACCCCTGGGGGCGTAGGCGAAGGAAAAGCGCGGCGCCCGAATCATCATGAAGCAAGCATAGATGGTATGCGTGCTCGGAGTGCCGCAGCGAGATGGTAAGCATACTGCTGCTACCGGGGCATATAATTGGTTCCCTCAACCCGGACGTCATGTTTCGCGAAAAAACGGAACTGTTTTGTTTTTGCTCGAAAGGGTGATGCGCCCAAGGTGTCGTTTCCTGGCTCTGTCCCATCGCCACTTGATGGCTTCGGCCTGCTTCTTCCTGTCTTCTCTTCTCTGCGATGTGCGCCCCGTACAACATAATTAATGAGAGTCGGGGGTTGGGTGTGGGTGGGTGGTGGTGGGTGTGGGTGGCAGTAGCTAACATGGTCAATCAACCTCCAGGCTTCTCACCATCTGCGAGTTTCTTGTTGGCTTGGAAGACAGATTTAACATTTGCAGAACGCATGCTACAACACAAAACTAGAGCAGATTGCAATCGCGAAGGTGTAGACAGTTTGAAGGCATGTCCAGGTCCAACGAGGTTACACTTTGTGACAAGATTTGCAATCTACACTTCCCACTTTTCTGGGATACTCAAGGCAGCTTCCAGCCAGCTCCATTGGCCAGCCACTGCGTTAATCCCATAGCTTTCAGCTGCATCGGTATGCATGTCATGTCAACTTCCAGACACACTACCTAGCTGCAGGTTCAGCCCCGGGACACACCACCTAGCTGCAGGTTCAGCCCCGGGACACACTACCTAGCTGCAGGTTCAGCCCCGGGACACACTACCTAGCTGCAGGTTCAGCCCCGGGACACACAAAAGGAGTCGCCTAGAAGCTGCTACGCGTTGCCCAAAACGGAAATAGTGACAGTTCCTCTCACCCCCATTTTTTTCCTCCTCCAATCACCTTCTCTGATTGCCTCGTGTAGTTAAATTATTAGGGAACGGCAATATGATATCATGTCATCACACGATATCATAAGATGCCGGCAGTCTGACTAGTCAGACCATGTATATAGAATATCATATGATGCAATTTGTATGATATCACATGATATCATACTCGCCTTTGGTCAACATCATATGATATGCCGATCCCCAAATATTACCTGTCATTTTTCCTTAGTAAAAAAGAATGTCCAGGTCAGGTCCACATTACATTTTTTAGCAGAGCCCCCTCTTCAAGGGGGCGGGAGCCCCCATGTTTACCCATTTCTCCGTCTGTCCGACCGAAAAACGAAAAACTTGAAGCCCGACACGTCAGCCAACGGTCGCGTAACTAACTCGCTTCGGCCAGCTCCATCGTTGCCACCTTTTGTTCCGTTGCCAACACACTCCGCCAATTTTCCGCGTCGCAGGCGACGCTGCATAGGACTTGTTCATGTTTTTTTTACTGCTGAAGACAGCGAGCAGCTAAGTTGCTGGCTGGAAGCATGTAACCAAGTTCAAGTTCAGGTGAAACAGTACACATGTCAACGTATACATGTATCATTCTCCTCACTGATTCTTCGGACCACCATCCTGTTGCAATGGACATTGCAATCTTCCATAATATGATATCGATTAAATTATCATTGTACAGAAGCAGAACATACATTGTGAATTCAGTGTAAACATGTATCATACCGGGAGTAAAAAAAAAAGAGGGGGACACCCCGGGGACACCTATCCCTAAAACACCTGGGGGGGGCTGACCCCCCCCCCCCCCCCCCCCATTTAAATCGAAATACCCCCTTTTTGAAAAACTTAGATATGGATTGTGGGGGTTTACAGTATGGCGCACGTAATGGCCTCCTCGGAATTCCCACACAGAGATTGTCTGATAGTCAAAATTCAGTTTTTCAACCCCATTCACCCAACAACCCACCCACCCACCCACCCAAGGGGTGGATACTTATTGCATAAGGTCCAAAGTGGTGCCAATGGACTGCTCTTGCCAAGGCCTTCTCATGGGTGGTCTCATAATGTCATTTGGAGGTCTGAGTAAAAAGTGAGAAAACAACTGAGGAAGGCTGACCCCATTCACCCAGGCACCCACCCAAGGGTAGATACTTATTGCATTCACCCACCCAAGGGGTAGATACTTATTGCATAAGGTCCAAAGTGGTGCCAATGGACTGCCCTTACCAAGGCCTACTCAAGGGTGGTCTCAGAATGTCATTTGGAGGTCTGAGTACAAAGTTAGAAAAAACCTGAGGAGGGCTGACCCCCCCCCCCCCCCCCCCCCCCCCTAAATGAGGTGCTCAGAATGACATGAAAAATGTCTCACAATACCGCAATGATACATGTGATTACAGCCCCATTATCAGAAAAAATCAATCGGGAGAAGTGAAAATTTTGAGGCCTTGACACCTCCTGATCATACATTGTGAATTCAGTGTAAACATGTATCATACACTGTGAATTCAGTGTAAACATGTATCATACATTGTGAATTCAGTGTGAAAATGTATCATACATTGTGAATTCAGTGTGAACATGTATCATACATTGTGAATTCAGTGTAAACATGTATCATACATTGTGAATTCAGTGTAAACATGTATCATACATTGTGAATTCAGTGTGAACATGTATCATACATTGTAAATTCAGTGTATTAAACATGTATCATTCTTCTGACTGACCTTTCCGCCCACCATCCTGTTGCAATCAAAATTAGAATCTCCGATGATTAAGTAATGATTAAATTCATGAAGTGTAATGATTGAAATAAAATGATTAAATTCATGAAGTGTAATGATTGAAATAAAATTGTACAGAAGCGCTTATGAAGAGTAACATAAATGGTGAATTCAGCATATACGTGTATTATTCTCCTCACTGAACTCTCTGACCACCATCCTATTGCATTCGAAATTGCTATGTCCTATAATATGATTAAATTATCATTGTACAGAAGCGGAACAGTAATGTTGAATTCAGCTCTGACCACCATCCTGTTGCATTAAAAATTTCTGTCTCCTATAATATGGTAATGATTAAATATCATTGTACATCAGAAAAACATAATTGGTGGATTCAGTGTGTAAATGTATCTTTCGTCTGACTGGTTCCTCTGACCACCATCCTGGTGCATTAAAACATTCCATCCCCTATAATATGGTAATGATTAAATATCATTGTACATCAGAAAAACATAATTGGTGGATTCAGTGTGTACATGTATCATTCATCTAACTGACCTCTCTGACCACCATCCTGGTGCAATCAAAATTGCAGTCTCCTATAATATGATCATATGATTAAACAATCATTGTACAGAAGTGGAACATAAATGGTTGATTCAGTGTCAACATGTATCATTCATTCATTCATCTAACTGACCTCTCTGACCACCATCCTGGTGCACTCCTTAATGCAGGCAGTAGGTCTGGGGACAGCAACTGGCATCAACATCTCAAGTAAGTAGGGAATGGCAATGAGATATCATATGAGCCAGTTTGACTAGGCTAAATTTAGTTGTATACAATAGCATATGATGCAGTTCGTGTTATATCAAATGATATCATACTCGCCTTTGGTCAGCATTACATTAGGCTTGTTCAAAAGTCCCGATGCTGACAAAAATTAATTGGGCTAACAAGCTTTTCCGGGGCTTCGGCCATTTTGTATTTTGCCGCTTTCAAGCCCCTGCGAGCATGTCGTAACATGGTGGGATTCAAGTGCTTCCCGCATGGTTTGTTTACCAGACTCGTGTTGCATGCACAGGATACACCAATTCAAATCTGAACTGTCTCTTGGGGATCCATGCAAGGTGCCAAGTGCTCATGTAGGGTGCTAGGAAATAGGGACTACAGGCATCCAAGTGAGCATGTGTGCCCACAGCACACACCAGCATCAGAGTACCACACGATGTGAAGTAGCCTGGACCTCTGGATGCATCCATGCATGCAATAGGTAATTTGGGGAGGGGGTGCATTGTGTACTATAAGGGACTTGTGGCATGCCCCAAACTCCCATGTTACTTGACCAGCCCAATGGAAAAAAATCACCAACTGCTTTATATCTTCCTTGTCAAGGCTTCTTACAATATGATGGGGCATGCATTAAACAATTCATCACACAAGCACTCATACTGCATATTACATGTGTGGTTCAAGAATGTTACTAGCCTGATTTATTTTTTAGAAAAATCCAAAGACTTTTGAACAAGCCTACATGATATGCCAATCCCTACAAGAAAGCCCGCAATCTGCTTGTCATATCTGACACTTAATAACGCCTGGTGGGGCGTGGTGTTAAGGGAGCCCGTCGTATGCGTGTGGGGGGCGGTCTCCTACCTCAATTGGACAAGCTACCATCGCGGTTGACAACGACCTGCAACGCCAAGAGCGACCCAAAGGGGGAGTCGAACCCCCGACTCTTCATCCTCGAGCGATTTGGTCTACCACTAGACCATTGTTTATCACTGAATAGACTACTATAGTGTACTATACTAAAGGTCACATGTACCACCCTGCTGGAAAGCTTATTGCTGTTATCTCTAATGTAAGTTGCTGCAGTCCAGGAGTAGGCCAAATAGGGACTTGTCCAACCATGATATCAGGAGGGGCAAAAACGAAAACAGCACTGATGAAGTGAACCCCAAACAATATAAATAACCTACGGCAGGGATATGTTTTTCCTCTATATATAGCGATCGCTAGTTTTGACCCAGTTTTGGAGAAATTATCGCTGTAAAAAAGTAGAAAAAAATGCTTTGCCCCAAATGTCCCCCAAAAGCTACAAAAAACTACAAAAACCACTAAAACGCTGTCCCCGGAGGAGGCCTAGAACCATAACGCTAGAAAAACCTCACTTTCAGATTTGAAAAAATAATCACTGACCTACGGTTATGGATAAAATAGCACAATCATAATATAAATGACCTATGGTCGTTATCACAATAGTTATTTTATTATATAAATGACCTATGGTCATCAACAAAAGTAAAATCATAATAGAAATTACCTGTGGTTATGATCGCAACAGTTATTTGATCAAAATGAATCTATCAATCAATCAATCTATCAACCAATCAATCAATCAATCAATCAATCAATCTCTTTAATTTATCTGCCTGGAGTATATCCCATATTCTAGTTTACATACTTAAATACGTCACTTTGAGCTGACAAAATGTCAGCCACAGTCACAATCCACACACCATCCTTCTCTTTCCCTCTACAAGCAGCAGCTTCTATGCAGCTCCCCTGGCTTGCTTCTCAGCCAAATCTAAAACAAAGTAGTGCATATGGTAGCTGACAGCATTAGCTTTTCGGATATGTTGACATCTTGGGGCTTGGCCCAATGGCTGGCTCAGGGAGCTGGCTAGAAGCTGCTCTGCTCATAGCGGAAAAGAAAAGCTATGCCACATGTATAACCTGACCCCTACCAGGGTACTACTTCTTGGCAAATTGGTCAGCGCTTAGAGCGCACAAACGTCAAATTGGTCAGCGCTTTGTAGTGCAAAAAGCGCAAAAACTGCGCGCTGCGTTCACAGGGGGTTGAAAAAACTGCGCGAAACGCGCAGAGGGGCTCAAAAAGGCACCGCGCTGCCGCGCGCGCTTGGTAGTACCCTGAACACTACCCATGTGATCAACCCCCTCATAGGCAATGTTTTTTTAAAATCTGAAAGTGTTTTTTCTAGCTTCATGGTTTTAGACCTCCTCCTGGGGGAGCGTTTTATAGCTTTTTAGGGCCATTTAGGGCAAACAAACAAGTTTGTTGTATGATTGTTCTGTCGGCAGTTTGGGAAAAAAAGGGATCAAAAGTAGCGATCGCTATCTATAGCGGAGAAAACAATCCCTGATCTACCCCCTCACAGGCACTATTCTTTTCCGATGATGCCTCACCATTCTGCGGCTGCATGGCACCAGGGTACTTTAAATGGCAAAATTGGCCACCGCTTTAGCGCACTTGAAAACAAAAAATTGCGCTTTGTAGTGCAAAAAGCGCACAAATTGCTCGCTGCGCCCACAGGGGGTTGCAAAAAACTGCGCTTAAAGCGCAGAGGGGGTCTAAAAGTCAGCGCTCAAAAGCGCAAAAGCGCGCGCTTTGAATTACCCTGCATGGCTCTAGCTGAACTAGTCAGAAATATCCCCCTGAACCTTCCGGCCTCCACGCTAAGCGCTCAGTGGGTTCTAGGGGCAGCGTGCCGCACTGGGGTAGCACCGAGTTGCTCAATTTGTGACATGTCGCATAAAAACATGTGCTAACAGAGTCTGTATCTAGTCTTACGCTACTGCTCCAACCTCGTCTCACATTCGCTATGTATCAGCCCATGGTAGGGGGCTATCCATAGGATATTCTCCCCCCTCTCCTTCCACCCAATTGGTTTGCCTGGAATACAGTTCCTTCAAAAACGTACTTCAAATAGTTATGCTGCCAAGTTTGGGGGCCACCCAGCCACCCACCCACCACCAACCCAAATGACCCCCCACACACACCACACACACCACACACACACACGCACGCATGCACACACATCACCTACACACACCTCGTCCTACAGTCCCTCCCTCCCCACTACCCTCACCCCTACCCCTCACCCCTACCCCCACCCCTACCCCCACCCCACCCCCATTGCCAACAGGACCTGTGTCCAGTCACTTGCTGCTGCTGCTGCTGCAACCTCGTCTCACCGCCCGTACGTCTCAGCATATGCTAGAAAAGCAGCCAAGCCATCTCCCATCAAGAAGAAGAAACGCATCGCGCAGCATTCCCACGCCGGGGTTGGGAGTCTACACAGGGTGGTGCTAAACTCCCCAGGCTCCTTCAAGATCCCCAACAGGGTGTTCCCTCCACGCTTCACATCTCCCAAAGATGCTCAACCTCCCAGGCCCCTTCGAGATGTCCCCAACAATATGTCCCAATTCCACGCCGGGGTGAGACATCTACACAGAGCAGCGCTCAACTACCCAGGCTCCTTCCCCAGCAATATGTCTCAATCTCAACAGTGTGTCCCAATCCTTTCCGAACAATATGTCCCAAGCAAGATGTTTTATTCCCACTTCATGGCTACCAAGAGGAGAGCTCTGCTCTGGTCTCCGTGCCTCTCTCCGAACAAAGTGTCACATTTTGCTGGGCTAGCATCTGTCAGGAGGGCATAAGAGGCCAAGCTGGCATCTAAAAAGGAGGCTCACATGGATGAGCTGGCATCTGTCAGGGATCCACACTCTGCTGAGCTGGCTTCTGTCAGGAAGGCTCATGTGGCTGAGCTGGCATCTGTCAGTGAGACACACTTTGCTGAGCTGGCTTCTGTCAGGAAGGCTTATGTGACTGAGCTGGCATCTGTCAGTGAGACACACTTTGCTGAGCTGGCATCTGTCAGGAAGGCTCATGTGGCTGAGCTGGCATCTGTCAGGGATCCACTCATGGCTGAGCTGGCCTCTGTTAGGGAGGCACACTCTGCTGAGCTGGCATCTGTCAGGGATCCACTCATGGCTGAGCTGGCATTTCTCAAGGATACACACTTTGCTGAGCTGGCAGCTGACAGGGTGTCATACGTGGCTGAGCAAGAATCTGGCAAGGAGGCTTTCGAGACTGAGGTAGCATTTCTCAAGGATGCGCACTATGCTGAGCTGGCAGCTGACAGGGTGTCATATGTGGCTGAGCAAGAATCTGGCAAGGAGGCTTTCGAGACTAAGGTAGCATTTCTCAAGGATGCGCACTTTGCTGAGCTGGCAGCTGACAGGGTGTCATACGTGGCTGAGATAGAATCTGGCAAGGAGGCTTGTGAGACTCTGGTGGCAGAAGTCAATCATATTCTCAATGATCTAGAATCTTCCAGCGAGGCACGGGTGGATGAGCTGGCATCTGACAGGGAGTCACACTTGGCTGAGCTGGCATCTGGCAGGCAGTCACACTTGGCTGAGCTGGCATCTGGCAGGCAGTCACACTTGGCTGAGCTGGCGTCTGTCAGGAACAAGATCTCTCGAATTGAGACTTGCAACTCCGCACACTCTGGTCTTGCTGACCCGACTGCCCAACAAGCCAAGCCAACCCGAACAAGCCAAGCCAGCCCGACTTGCAACTCCGCACACTCTGGTCTTGCTGACCCGACTGCGCAACAAGCCAAGCCAACCCGAACAAGCCAAGCCAACCCGACTTGCAACTCCGCACACTCTGGTCTTGCTGACCCGACTGCGCAACAAGCCAAGCCAACCCGAACAAGCCAAGCCAACCCGACTTGCAACTCCGCACACTCTGGTCTTGCTGACTACTACAAGAGTTGCTTAGACCAGACAGCTAGCGAGCTTTATCGAGTGGAGCAAGAGCTTAGAGATGTGGAGAGGGAGAAGGAACAGACTGAGGGACAGCTTACAGATATGCAGAGGGAGAAAGAGCAGGCAGAAAGGCAGCTTACAGATATACAGAGGGAGAAAGGGCAGACAGAGCGACAGCTTAGAGTGGTGCAGAGGGAGAAAGAGCAGGCAGAGGGGCAGCTAACAGTTATGCAAAGGGAGAAAGAGCAGGCAGAGCGACAGCTTAGAGTGGTGCAGAGGGAGAAAGAGCAGGCAGAGGGGCAGCTAACAGTTATGCAGAGGGAGAAAGAGAAGGCAGAGAGGCAGCTTGCAGATGTGGAGTGGGAGAAAGAGCAGACAGAGCGTCAGCTTGAAGATGCGCAGAGGGAGAAGGAGCAGACTGACAGCGCACTGCATCGTGTGAAAGCAGAGCTGGAAGGTGTGGATAGGGAGATGGACCAGACCCAGGATGACCTGTGTTGGCTGGAGCGAGAGCTTGTTCGGGTTGACATGGAGAGAGATGCCGAAGCCCACGGGCACGTGGAGCAGGTGAAGGGACTGAACCAGGAGATAGAGGCTCTAGTGCGCAGCCTGATGTCAGAGAGGGAGGAGTTGTGTCGTGTATATGCACAGGAGATTCAACGGCTGGAGGGATAGAGGGAGGCGATGCAGGTAGGGGGAAGCTAGTCAGCACTTCTTTTCCTAAACCACCAAAAACTAAACCAACTAAACCTCAAGCCACCTAAACCCCAAACCACCTAAGTGTAAACCACAGAAACCCAAGTGCTGACCAGCTAAGTGTTGACCAGAGAAAGGCTGACCAGCTTCCCCCTACTGGTAATGCAGGAGTCCCACAGAAGCCAACCCAAACCATCCGAACCTAGACCACCAAAACCTAAACCACCTAAACCCAAGTGCTGACCAGCTTCCCCCTACCAGTGATGCAGAAGGCTCACAGGAGTGAGGTGGTGATGCTGGAGCCTGGAGGACAAGCTGGCAATACTGTCAGTACATCAATGCCCACTTCAACAGTACATGAATACCCACTTCGAAAGCCTGTTCCGAGAAGCGCTTGCCAACCCAAACCATCCAAATCTAGACCACCAAAACCTACACCACCTAAACCCAAGTGCTGACCAGCTTTCCCCTACTGCTGATGCAGGAGTCCCACAGAAGCGAGGTGGTGATGCTTGAGGACAAGCTGGCAATACTGTCCAGCATGAATGCCCACTTCGAAAGCCTGTTCCAAGAAGCGCTTGCCAACCCAAACCATCCATACCTAGACCACCAAAACCTTAACCACCTAAACCCAAGTGCTGACCAGCTTCTACCTACTGGCGATGCAGGAGGCTCACAGGAGCGAGGTGGTGAGGCTTGAGACCAAGCTGGCAATACTGTCAAACATGAATGCCCACTTCCACAGCCTGTTCCAAGAAGCACTTGATAGCCCAAACCATCGAAACCTGAACCACCTAAACCCAAGTGCTGACCAGCTTCTACCTACCTGCGAAGCAGTTGGCTCACAGGAGCGAGGTGGTGATGCTTGAGAACAAGCTGGCAACACTGTCAAACATGAATGCCCACTTCGAAGGCCTGTTCCAAGAAGCCCTTGCCAACCCAACCATCCAAACCTAGACCACCAAAACCTGAACCACCCAAACCCAAGGGCTAACCAGCTTCCCCCTACCAATGATGCAGGAGGCTCACAGGAGTGAGGTGGTGATGCTGGAGCCTGGAGAACAAGCTGGCAATACTGTCAGTACATGAAAGCCCACTTTGAAAGCCTGTTCCTAGAAGCCCTTGCCAACCTAAATCACCAGAAACCAAACCACCTAAACCCATTGCTGACCAGCTTCCCCCTACCAGTGATGCAGGAGGCTCACAGAAGCGAGGTGGTGATGCTTGAGGACGAGCTGGCGATACTGTCCAGCATGAATGCCCACTTCGAAAGCCTGTTCCAAGAAGTGCTTGCCAACCCAAACCATCCATACCTAGACCACCAAAACCTTAACCACCTAAACCCAAGTGCTGACCAGCTTCTACCTACCGACAATGCAGGAGGCTCACAGGAGCGAGGTGGTGATGCTTGAGGATAAGCAGGCAATGCTGTCAAACAATAATGCCCACTTCGAAAGTCTGTTCCAAGAAGCACTTGCCAACGCTGAGCGGGAGACTGCGGCGGTACACATGAGCCATGATGAAGCATGTGAGCAGTACAATGAGGACTGCGAGTCCTACAGCAGGGTGGTGGATGTGATGCTTGTAAAGATGGCAGAGCAGAAAATGGAGCTGGAGCTTGTGCACAGTCAGATGGGCGACATGGCCAGAGCCCAGGACGATACGCAGCTTTATGTCAGCAGCTTGCTAGGGTCTGTGATGGGTCCAGGCCCAGTGCTAGACGTAGGAGCTCTTGCAAACTCTGTCCTAACAGCACGTGGGGCGGTGCAGCAGAGCTTGTCTGTACAAAACGATCTGATCCCATCAATAGATCAGGCTGCAAGCTCCGTCCTAACAGCACGCGGGGAGGTGCAGGGGAACTTGTCTGTGCTAGATGATCTGATCCCAAGCAACAAGCTAACCCCTGCATCCCCAACAACAAGCTCACCCCTATCCAGTATGCATCATGCTTCCTACACCCCTGCATCCCCAACAATAAGCTCACCCCTATCCAGTATGCATCATGCTTCCTACACCCCTACATCCCCAACAATAAGCTCACCCCTATCCAGTATGCATCATGCTTCCTACACCCCTGCATCCCCAACAATAAGCTCACCCCTATCCAGTATGCATCATGCTTCCTACACCCCTGCATCCCCAACAATAAGCTCACCCCTATCCAGTATGCATCATGCTTCCTACACCCCTGCATCCCCAACAACAAGCTCACCCCTCTCCACCAAGCGTCATGCTTCCTACACCCCTGGGTCTCCAATTACAAGCCCATCGCTTCCAACCATGCGTCCCGTATGCTACTCCCCTGCATCCCAAACAACAAGCTCACCCCTGTACATCATGTGTCATGCTTCCCACACCCCTGGATCTCCGATAACAAGCTCACCCCTCTCCACCATGTGTCATGCTTCCTACACCCCCGCATCCCCAGCAACAAGCTCGCCTCTTCCCGCCATGGGTCATACTTCCTACACCCCTGGGTCTCCGATGACAAGCTCACCCCTCTCCACCATGTGTCATGCTTCCTACACCCCCCCATCCCAAGCAACAAGATCACCGCTTCCCGTCATGCAGCATTCCGGGAGCACTTCTTCCAATGGTCCAGAATTCCCAACCACACACTCACCCCTCCACAGCAAGCAGCATTCTAGCAGCCCTTTATACAGCCCTGATTGCCCAACCGCACACTCACCCCTCCCCAGCAAGCAGCATTCCAGCAGCCCTTTCTACAGCCCAGAATGCCCGACCTCACACTCACCCCTCCCCAGGAGGCAGGCTGCCAGCAGCCATGCCCTCTATGCACCAGGCGATCCAAGTACACACTAACCCCTCCACAGCATGCAACATTCCAGTAGCCCTTTCTACAGCCCAGAATGCCCAACCGCACACTCACCCCTCCCCAGGAGGCAGGCTGCCAGCAGCCATGCCCTCTATGCACCAGGCGCTCCAACCACACACTCACCCCTCCCCACATTGCAAAGCTCGTGGGCAGCTGGCCTGCCAGGATCTCCAGTCGCAACGCTCACCACCACTCACTCCCGCCTTGCCGGGCTGCGCAGTTCGTGGGCAGACCTGCATGGGCATGGAGGTGCAACACACACCACCATGCAATCATATAAGCACTCATCCATCCCTATTGGGGGGTGCGCATCTTTGCCCTCATCCACACCTTTTGGTGAAATCACAGTCACAGATCATCCCGTAATGTGTAACCCCCTCTTTGAGGATGACGAGACAGACTTCCAACGCCTCGAGGGCCTCTTATTCTCGCCGTTCTTGATGGGTGGTGGAGCAGATAGGGTCGATGAAGAGGAGCATGTAGGCTTTCCCACGGAGATAGGAGGTGCTTGTGATGGCTGCACGCCTGTGGATGAGGAGGCATCGAAAGCAGGCAAGACTGCTTCCCTTCAAGATGGTGAACCTCGTTTGATAGTGGACTACGAGGCTCTCCAACATGGGTGTACTGTTGATAGTACTGCTGGTGGTACTGCCGACCACCAACATGGTGGACATCGTTTGACAGTGGAATACCAGGCTCGCCAACATGGGTGCACTGCTGATAGTACTGCTGGTGGTACTGCCAACAACCAACACGGTGAACATCCAGAGAGGGGTGATGGCGCAGTGATGGGTGAGGGGGAAGGGATGCATGGTGGGGTAGAGATGGTCGATGGGGTAGAGATGGGTGATGGAGCAGAGATGGTCAATGGGAAAGTGATGGGTGAGGGGGAAGGGATGCATGGTGGGGTAGAGATGGTCGATGGGGTAGAGATGGGTGGTGGAGCAGAGATGGTCAAAGGGAAAGTGATGGGTGAGGGGGAAGGGATGCATGATGGAGAAGTGATATTCGATGGGATTGTGATGGTCGATGGGGTAGTGATAGGCGGTGAAGCAGTGATGGTCGAGGGGGTAGAGATGGTCGATGAGGTAGAGATGGGTGGTGGGGTAGTGGTAGGTGATGCGTTAGTGATGGGTGATGGCGTAATAATGGGTGAAGGTGTAGAGATGGCCAATGGGTTACTGATGGGTGGTGGGGCGGTGGTGGGTGGTCGAGTAGTGATGGGGCATGACTTCACAGACTTCTTAGTAGCACTTTCACCTCACTTATTGCCACCTGCTGCGACAACACGGCGGTCCTCTGTTCGATGCCTGTCACAGGGGAGGCCATCTGCCAACACAGCACTACAAATCACTAAATCAGTGCTATCTTATACTACGCAAGCACTGCTGTCCAAGGTGTGGCCTTATGGCAATGCAGTACAAGACAGCACTACACATCACTAAAACAGTGCTATCTTATACTACGCAAGCACTGCTGTCCAAGGTGTGGCCTTATGGCAATGCAGTACAAGACAGCACTGCACATCACTAAAACAGTGCTGTCTTATACTACGCAAGCACTGCTGTCCAAGGTGTGGCCTGATGGCAATGCAGTACAACACAGCACTACCGCAGTACTGCCTGGCACTACGCAAGCGGTGTTGTCCAAGATGTGGCCATTTTTATGGCTGTCCCTCCATTCAGTCTTCTGCAACCGTGCCAGGAGCGCCTATAACCCTTCCTGAAACGTCTACAGTATCAACCATGTTATAAGAGTCACCCACACTTCCGACAACATCAGGGGTACCAAGCAGCTTAGAATTGCCACCCACACTTCCTATGACATCAGGGGTGCCAAGCAGCTTAGAATTGCCACCCACACTTCCTACGACATCAGGGGTGCCAAGCAGCTTAGAATTGCCACCCACACTTCCTACGATATCAGGGGTGCCAAGCAGCTTAGAATTACCAACCACACTTCAACCACACTTCAACCACACTTCAACCCAGCGCTTCCTCATGTGATCAGCAGCAGGGGGTACTTCCGGGGGGGGGCCTAGAGAGAAGCTGCCTAGAAGCAGGGCAGGAGGAGCATGAGATCAGCAATTTCAACCTAACCCACCTAGAAGTAGCCACTCCAGGCAGTCGTTGCACCCGGGCGCCCTGTCGCCCCCCACTCTGTCCCCCTGTCGCCTCCCACTCTGCCCCCCTACCCCCCTTCCCCCCAATCTGCCCCCCTGTCGCCTCCCACTCTGTCCCCCTTCCCCCCTTCCCCCCACGCTGTCCCCCTGTCGCCTCCCACTCTGTCCCCCTTCCCCCCACTCTGTCCCCCTACTTCCCTTCCCCCCACTCTGTCCCCCTGCCCCCTTGTCCCCATCCCTTGGTCCCTTGAGCCAGAAAACGACCTGGGGGCCTTGCCCAGGGTTAGAAAGGCTGAGGGGATGGCATTAGGTATTGTTCCCCCCGCTACCTATTGTGATCGCTACCGAAGACCCCTTTTGGGTCGAAATGCCTGCTACCTGAGACTCGATTTGTGATCCCAGCAGTCAGACTCAGAAATCGCTACCCAGAACCCGAATCGACACAATCCGCTATCCCCCTGGAAAAAATCTCATGCAGGTAAGGTAGGCACTGGCATATCATATGATGTTGGCCAAAGGCGAGTTTGATACCATTCAAACTGCATCATATGATATTGTATGTAAATGGTAACTTTAGCCTAGGCAGACTGCTGGCATCATATGATATCATATGAGGACACGATATCATATGGCCGTTCCCTACCCATGGCTAACCTCCTGCTGGTAAGCAGCTACACAAAATTGAAAATCCTTACGCCTTGCAACAGGGCGTGGAGTTAAGGTAACCTTCCCGATCAAATTGTTCTGGGTATGGCCACCGCGTGTCTTTGTTTTCGCAGTCGCTGACATATTGATGTGTGAGAAATTCATCAATGCATTTAGAAATTGATTTTTGTATTTTAAATTGAAGTTAAATCATCTGCATGGCATGAACGCCGGCCCCCTGTCATTTACGATTTTGGGGGGGTCTGTTCATGTCTGCAAACGTAGATTTTGGCTCATGAGACGAAGATTTGGGCCAATGTAACGTAGTCCTCGGTGGATCAGGAAACGTAGATTTGGGCCAATGTAACGCAGTCCTCGGTGGATCAGGAAACGTAGATTTGGGCCAATGTAACGTAGTCCTCGGTGGATCAGGAAACGTAGATTTGGGACAATGTAACGTAGTCCTCGGTGGATCAGGAAACGTAGATTTTGTAAACAGCTACGCCTTAAAACGTAGATTGGGGGGACTTGGTAACTTGGATTGCAAGACGGTGAGCAGGCCAGAGTTTGCTAAAATACCATGTCACGTTGGGAAGGCGGGATGCAGTGGTTTTTTTTTTTTTTTTAGTTGTGAAAGGACTTTCACCCCAGGAGGTGGGTCTCCCGACACAAACCAGGTTGGCGTGATGTGCCCATAAACTTTTCAGGACGGAGTAGCGTTCACTGGTTACATAGAAGGGAGCTAATAAAATACAATATAATAGATGATAGATGGGTACCAGGCGACAATACCCGCTGCCTGTACTGCTCTATGGAAGAACAAAGTGGTGCAGGAATGAACTGCACCAAGGGGACTAGAACAGAAAGGTGGACAAAGCCCACCAGAAGTAGGACTTTAACCCATAGGTACCTGGTACTTCAAATGGCCAAATTGGCCAGCGCTTTAGCGCACTTGAAAACAAAAAAACTGCGCTTTGAACTGCAAAAAGCGCAAAATTGCTTGCAGCGCCCACAAGGTGTTGCAAAAAACTGCGCTTAAAGCGCAAAGGAGGTCAAAAAGTCAGCGCTCAAAAGCGCAGAAGCGCGCGCTTTGAAGTACCCTGATAGGTACCATACCAATCACAACTATTACCCATATCTCCACCTTAGGGATCTGTCGCGAACACGTAGACAAACTCATCTCTAAGCTGCACAGAGAATCTATCGCCTCCTGTACCAGCATTCTTGCCACACGTCGCATGGAGGAGTCCCTCCCGCCTTGAGGGTGACACTTACTATGCCTGCCATGGTGACTTTCCCCAGCTGCGTACGGGAGGGTCCCCTTAACACCACGCCCCTCCAGGCGTTATCTTTCCTTTTTTGAATTTAACATTGGGAAAATGGGAAGGCAGGGCATGCCAGATCACTGCCGATCTAAACGGGCGCCACTGCCCCTTCCAATCTCGAACGACCCCACCCCAGGGTTGTTCAGGACGCTGCGTCCTCCATCGCAGACGCATTGTCGAAGGGTCTGTTGCGAAGCAGAATATAACGTGTGGAGGGTCCGTTGACCAGAAGGAAGGGTTCTCCTGAAATACCCGCCTCCCCCAACCCACACACTGTCCAAGTCTGAAGAGGCGAGGGTAAGGAAACAGGTGTGTTCTAGATACCGTATGCTGTTAATCAGGCGAAAGCGAGTTACCCAAGCTCTAATAATCAAGAACTGTAGACTACCTACTAAATGAAAAAAAGGAAAAATGAAAGAAAGAAAAAGGTGATTTGTCCGAGTTTACATTTTCCTGGTAATCTTTTTTTACTGCCGAAGAGCGAGCAGCCGAATTGCTGGCTGAAGCTATGTAACCAAGTTCAAGTTTTAGACTCCCAGGAGGGGCTATAATAACAAGAAGTCTATGAGACTATGGCGATATGGCACTATGGCCTGGTCCCCAAACAATCACGATAATGATCAGAATGAATAATGCACTATTTTGTACCGCCTGTCACGGCTTTCCTTAATTCCCTCCTTCCCCGCACCGAGGTTAGGCAAGTACCTTAAGCCTACTTGGCAACCCATGGACTGTTACATGCATTTGAATAGGCAGGACAAACACACAGTGAGCTGTGTAAGTAAGCCTAACAAAGATGGGTGATTCCTGAGGTTTTACACTCTATTACATACTCACAGGCAGTCCCCCCTTACTCGTCTTGAGCCCTGCGCCCCAAGCCCGGAGGAGAGCTTGTTTACAAAAAAGATTTTCGCCTCAAAGGGTAGATCGTTGACAAGTCGTTCCACTGTCTGTGTAGAGACTTGGAAATGTCTATAATTGGTCTGAGTTCGAACCTTGGTTTCCGTGGTTATCACACGGGGGGGGGGGGGGGGGGGGGGGGGGGGGGGGGGGGGGGGGGGGGGGGGGGGGAGTATTCTGCAGACGGTTCGACGCCAAATTGGG
Organism: Chlamydomonas sp. ICE-L; assembly: GCA_013435795.1. Taxonomy (NCBI): domain Eukaryota; kingdom Viridiplantae; phylum Chlorophyta; class Chlorophyceae; order Chlamydomonadales; family Chlamydomonadaceae; genus Chlamydomonas; species Chlamydomonas sp. ICE-L. Next base: position 3,826,271 of record JACBWV010000045.1, on the reverse strand, counting down.
GCATATTGAACCTTCTGACAATTCCTCTTCTTCTTCTCAAAGGGTGGGTCTCAGGGTACTTCAGGAGGCCCCCCAGCTCTTCTCAAAGGGTGGGTCTCTGGGTACTTCAGGAGGCCCCCCAGCTCAGCTGCTTGAGACGCAACCAATTGCATAGCCTGCGTCCTGCGAAGCAACGGACCCTCCCCAGGTTGCGCCCTGCGACGCAACGGACTTTTTGATGTTGTGTCTGTGACGGAGAATGCAGCGTCCTGAACAACCCCAGTGGGTCTCCGTGCGCTAGTCATTCTAGACTCATGGTTTGTGTGTGTATGTTTCTGTCCAGGGGTAGCCAAATAGGCTGTAGGGACTTTCCCAAACTTAAACAATCAAGATCCACTCAACCAACCTCCAACGATCAAGATTCACTCAACCAACCTCAACCAACCTCGAACGATCAAGATTCACTCAACCAACCTCAACCAACCTCGAACGATCAAGATTCGCTCAACCAACCTCCAACGATCAAGATCCACTCAACCAACCTCCAACGATCAAGATTCACTCAACCAACCTCAACCAACCTCGAACGATCAAGATCCACTCAACCAACCTCAACCAACCTCGAACGATCAAGATTCGCTCAATCCACCTCCAACGTCAAGATCTCCCCCAACCACCTCCAACGATCAAAGATTCACCTCAACACAACCTAACCAACCCTCCACCAACCTCTCACTCTCAAGATTCACTCAACACCCCCCCTCCCCCAACCTCTCACTCTCATATTCTCTCTCCATATATGTGCGAGCCCCCCCCTCCCCTCCCCCTCTCCCCTCTCGCACCTCCCCCACCCCCTCAACATTTTCAAGGTCTGAGGCGAGCTTGAAGGAATTCCTTGATGTCTTGAAGCTCTGGTGGACATGCCTGGCCAAGGGTAGTGGAATCAAACATCAATTAGTCAAGGGGGGCATGTCTTGTTAGCATTAATTAGTAAAGGTTGGGCATGTCTTGTTAGCATTAATTAGTAAAGGCTGTGCAAGGTCTGGTGGCATTAATATTAGTAAAGAGGCCTGTGCAGGTCTTGTTGCTTAATTTAATTAGAAGGCCTGTGCATGTCTTGTTAGCATTAATTAGTAAAGGCTGGGCATGTCTTGTTACCATCTTTGTCAGCAAGTTTGGGTACCCCTGGACTGTTACATTCATACGGTGGTTGGGAGTTTGGTTTGTTTGTCCTCGACACACCCCTGATGTAATGGTTTTTTGTGCTTTGTGGGTGCTTTTTCTTTTTGTTTAAAGCACAGAGTCTCATACACCCTCCCGGTGTCAAGTAGACTTTAACATGTAATGTAATGTAAGGTGATGTAATGTAATTCATACCTCATTCCCCGTATTAAGCCCCGAACCCCAGGCCAGCTTGGATTTTATTTTAAAATCTGAAAGTGGGTTTTTTCTAGCTTTATAGTTTGTGGCCTCCTCCAGGGACAGCGTTTTATAGCTTGTTATAGCTTTTTAGGGCCATAGATTTGGGTTCTGTATAGCGGCAATGTGGGCCAAAACGGGGTCAACAGTAGCGATATAAAACGGGGAAATCCCTGTATAGCGGCAATTTGGGCCACAACGGGGTCAAAAGTAGCGATATAAAACGGGGAAATCCCTGGCGGCCACCAGTGTTTCTATTTTTGGCTATTCATCGTGTTTCCACTGACATTGGATGTGTACATGTCGGATTCAATATATATTTATCTCCGACTTGGCCGCTATTATTTAAACAGTTTTTTGCACCCCCCTGTGGGCGCAGCAAGCAATGTTTGGCGATTCATCGTGTTTCCACTGACATTGGATGTGTACATGTCGGATTCAATATATATATATCCGACTTGGCCGCAATTATTTAAAACCGATCCGTCAAATGTATCATTCGTCCATAGTGACATTGGCGTTGCATTTTTGGCTTCTGGGGGGCCCTTCTGGGGGGCGAGAGCCCCCAGTGTTACCCATTTGTCCGTTCATCCGTCTGACCGCTGACCGTGATGAAGCCAGACACGTCAGCCAACGGTCTCGTAACTGACTTGCTTCCGTTGCCACCTGTCGCTCCCTCGCGATCACTCTCCGCCATTTTTTAGCGCCGCAGGCGACGCTGCTTAGAACTTGTCTACCCCATTTCTCGTGACGCATGCAAATGTACCAGTCGAAGAATGCATGGCAGCTTCCATCAAGCTCTGCTAGCCAGCCACTAGGTTCGTTTGGTCGAGGGTCGGTGATTCTACGAATGTTCAGCAGGAGAAAAGCCTCTGCACTTTCCCGGGCCAAGTTGGTGGGGATCGAGGCGATGTCAACAGAAGACAGGGCGATGACCAAGGCATGGTATCCACTTGCCTGACCTGGAGGAAGACGCACAGCCCGTGAGATCTCGTGACGGTAGAGCTGCTGCTAGGGGTGAGCTGTGTAACTGAAGAGGAGCCATGTGGTCTTGGGCTCTTGGCCAGCATAGCTGCCGAGTGGGAAGCAAGATGAGGTACAGCAAGCCCTCCTCAATGAAAAGGAAGGACAGCTGTCCCGAAGCGGGGGAAGAGGTGTCCTGGCCGTGGTGATTTTTTTTTTTAAGTTGTGAAAGGACTTTCACCCCAGGAGGTGATTCCTCCTCCTGCAGGCTAGAGGTTGCAACACCGAGCCCCACCCACTTCCTCCTGCCTCTCAGAATCCTCCATCTCCTCCCTCTCATCCCTGCTCCTTCATTTCGGCTTCTGAGATACCTAGTAGACGAAGCTTTGAGGCGACAATTGGAGCTGGAGGTCCTTTTGTTGCGCAAGTTTTTGATGTTTTTGGCCTTAGATAGGTGTAGTGCTGCTAAGACTCTTACCCTCTTTCTTGTGTTCTCAGTCAGCAGGTCTCCTTATGAAGGTTTGAATTGGTCAGCATCTTCTTGTTCTCTATTTTGAGACTTGCCGATCCTTGAGTTTTTTTTTTTTAGTGTGACTTGCCGATCCTTGAGTGTGACATTTCAGCCACCAACGACAGCAACATTGGTCTTGGCTTTAGCACCCGCTGCATTGGCACAAGTATCAGCATCCCTTGCTTTAATACCTGCACTGGCTTACACAGCTTTGCCACCGGCAGAGGAATCGGATCTTCCTACAGCAGCAGATGTTTTGACACCAGCAGTAGCAGACTTAGTGTTGACACCCACAGCAACAGCTTTGGTACCCACACGCACACTCTCCTATAGCATCCTCCCCCCCCCTCTCCGCTCCCCTCTAACTCTGCACTAGCAGAGTCTCCATCCCTTGTGATCTACATCCCTTGTGTTCTACAGTACCCTTGCAGTATCGACCCTACTTGCGAGACTAGGAAGGGGGTGGTGAGGTTCGATTCCTCAGTATTTTGGCGTCCTGGCCCTAAGTAAACCTTGTAGGGAAGTACTGTCGGATTTCTGCCCTCGTGGTGGTTGACTAGTTATGTCTCCTTGATTCCGCCTCTAACGACCATGGCAGGGAGCTTGTCTGCCGTGGTCAACAGGGGTAGTGGTGACTGTTTGTTTGGTCGTGGGTTGGTATCTCTTGGTAACCCCAACGAAAACCATGAGCGGAACTAGCGGCTCTGCGGGGCTGTTGCCAAAAAAAGTAGGTCCCTCATATAGTCGTGGGTTGGCTCTGCGGGGCTAGTGCCGAAACAAAAGTAGGTCCCTCGTATATCGGAACGAGCGTCTGGGCGGAAAAAAAGTAGGCGCCTCCTATTCTATAACCCTAAGTGCACCTACTATTTTGTAGGAGTGGCAATGACATTCGAACTGAATCCTCGGTGTCGCGGGTTTTGTCGGGAGACCCACCTCCTGGTGTGTTATAAGACCAAAGCCGAGAGCGTGCTTGGCAGTGGACAAGTGGAACCTCTGGGTAATCATCGTTCTCCTCCCGGGGCATGCATTATTGTCAGAGTTCCTAGACTACGAGTGCTCCATAGACATCTTGCAAGATCTGGGGTGAAAGCCCTGTACTACCCTACCCTACCCTACCCAGCTTGCAAGATGTCTATAGAGCACTCGTAGTCTAGTAACTCCGACATGGGGTGAAAGCCCTAGAACAACTTAAAAATAAGTTAATCCCAAAGCTTCCTACTGCATTGTACTTCATTATACTGCATTGTACTGCTTGTCATGCCAGCTTTCAAACACACTAGCTAGCTTAATTTCATGCCATGCACTGTTGGTGCTATAGGGTGGGTGCTATAGGTGGAAGTGTAGTTTGGGGCTTGGTGGTGGTGGTGGTGGTGGCTCTATTAGCCAGGCACTACATCAATCCCGAAGCTTCCAACTGCATTGGACTGCTCGTCATGCCAGCTTTCAAACACACTAGCTAGCTTCATTTCATGCCATGCACTGTTGGTGCTTTAGGTGGACGTGTAGTTTGGGGCTTGGTGGTGGTGGTGGTGGTGGCTCTATTAGCCAGCCACTACATCAATCCCGAAGCTTCCAACTGCATTGGACTGCTCGTCATGCTAGCTTTCAGATGCACTAGCTAGCTGCAGGTTCGGCCCAAGGACAGCTAAGGAGTGCTGCCTAGAAGCTCGTGCGTGTAGCCCCAAAATGAAGCAGTGGCTGTTCCCAACACTCACTCTTAAACACTCTCTCTAAACACTCTCTCGGCCCACCCCTTATCTGACTGTCTTGTGTGTTACACAAAAATCGATCACCTGGCCCTAAGGGGCCTGTTGAGGGCCCTGCCCTCCCAGGAGTTTGCGACCAAAGTTAAGAGACCCAAAGTTACGTGCCAGGCACTGCCAGCACGTAACTTGAAGACACCTGTGGGGTTTTTCACCTAACCCAAAATGGCAAGGCCCCAAAAAGAAGCAGTGCAGCCAGGCAGCCGTGCTAGGCTTGTTCAAAAGTCTTTGGATTCTTAAAAAAAAAAAAACAGGCCAGTAACATTCTTAAATCACACTGGTTATATTCAACATGAGTGCTTGTGTGATGATTTGTAGTATGCATGGCCCATCATATTGTAAGAAGCCTTAACCAAACGGATGTAAACCAGTTATTGATTGCTTTCCATTGGGCTAGTCAAGTAACATTGGTGTTTGGGGCAAAAGAAACAGTGGCACCCAGGCAGCCCCGCTGAGGGTACTACAAAGCACGCGCGGCAGCGCGATTTCGCACACGCTTTTAAAGCCCCACTGCGCGTTTTGCGCAGTTTTTTCAACCCCCTGTGGGCGCAGTGCGCAGTTTGTGAGCTTTTTGCACGACAAAGCGCTGACCAATTTGACGTTTGTGCGCTTGAAGCGCTGACCAATTTGACGAAATGTAGTACCCTGACCCCGCCAAGCCTTGATGTGAGCAGGACGGAAGTTCTTAATGTCTTGTAGCTCAGATGGATTTTAATTTTAAAAATGCAATAAGAATCTCACAATCAAATTATCATCACACGTGGGATGACAATTTAATTAGAATTGTCAAATCAAATCATCACTGTAGCACAATCGCAGCCCCCCCCCCCCCCCCGTTGGTAAAACGATTGTTTGGGGTTCAGTTCACCAATGCCTTTTCTGCTTAGCCCTTCTTGTCACAGTTGGGAAAGCCTATTGGGCCTACCCCTGGACTGTTACATACATTCATACATACATTTGAATAGGCAAAACAAAACACGGTGAGCAATGCAACGCAAGCCTAACAAAAATGAGTGAATCCTGGAGTGCTCTCGCTGATAAGACTTACATACATCTATATATGTGAACATACAGGATTCCTGCGATATGGCGCTAGCTGGCTATCGGAGCTGGCCTATCGATTTTTTCGTTATACAGATATAAGGTTTAGGGAACCAACCGTTCCCTAAACCTTAAATGTACCGAATTTCCACCCAACCCCGTACCCAAATTTCAAAATGGCAGAGCAGATCTTTAAGCAGTTGCGATAACTAAGAATCGCGCGCGTGCTCATAGATATATGTATGAATCTTTTCCCGCATTTGTTCTGAGCGCCAGTATAGACCAATTATGGCGCTGAGACTCATCTTCTATAATCTTTTGCTTCTCGATGCTACCAATCAAGCGCACAACCAAACAAATTTAGGCAGAAGGACGGCGAATACCAGCCAGCGAGCTCATCATCAGAGAGAAAGGCGAGCTCTTCAAACCGACGAGGGTACGAGCGATGCAAACCTCTTGATGCAGTCTTCTGCTCATGCTCCATGATGCATGCCGACGTTCCTAATGGACATGAGAGCGCGCAACACCGCCAGCCAGCGCTCAAAGTGAGATTGCCAGAGCAGGGAAGAAAGGGCTAACAATTAATTTCACCAGCTTGCGAGTAATTGCAATTTCTTCATATCACAATGCTTCTTTTTTCCGCCTGCGAGCGTTGCCACCATTAATTTCACGCATGTGCACTTTCACCATGCCAGTGCAGCACTTGTGTCATGGTTGGCAGCCAGTGGATGCCAATAGCCATTTCCTTTCCATTTCTCGCACTTGGACCGCTCATCCTATCTATGCAATCTCTTTTCATTGTATCGATGATAAGCACGGCGCTGCGATTTTAGATTCATGCGAGTGTTGACCGGAAGGAAGTCGAAGTCTTCTACCATAGAATCTGGAAACATGTCCCTGCGCAGTATGCTGTACCGAGGGCGCGGCAGAGTTGGCTGAATGAGGTATTTTGAGGTCAAAGCGACAGATTCCCGGCCCAACTGCATGTAAAGAAGTTGCTGCAGGCAAGTTGTATTGCGGTTGCGCGAGCCCAGTGTTCTCCGCGGGTTCAATTGTTCGCAAGTTTTCGGTGGATTGGATCTGCTTGGTTAAATCACCCACAGGTCTGCCTTTTGTCCCCCTTTAGTCTTCTTCACGATCAAACCTCGCAGCTAAAGTGGCATGGAAGCGGTAGGGAGATTAAGGGAAGACTGGTGAGTGTATTTGTTTTTGTGGGGTTGGGGCCCTGGGGGTGAGCAGGGGGAGGAGGGAGAGATGGGGAGCAGGGGACGTGTGTGTGTTGTGGTGGTTGTGTGTATGGGTGTGGGTGGGGGTGGGGGGAGAGAGGGAAGGGGGACAGATGGAGAGAGGGGAGGGTGGATGGGAAGTAAGGGAGGGGGTTGGAGACAGAAAAGAGGGAGGAGGCATGGAGGAGGAGAGAGGGAGGGGCAAAGAAAGAGGGGAGGAGGGGCTGAGGGAGGAGTGTGTGTGCAAGGGGGCGTGGAGGGGTGACATGAGGCTTGGGGCATTTTGCTATACATGCCTCCAGGTTGTGTGTGAAAAATGCAAGAGGTCATGCGCACACCGGAAATGTCGAGTACATACAAATGTTCATCAGGTTTTGTGAAGAAAGAATGAGCCTAAATTGCCCTTATGCAGGTTTGTATAGGTGGGAGGGGAGGGGGGTGGCCACCGGCCACACGGGCTAACGTACTAGTACATACATACATACTTACATACAGTTACGCACCGAGTGGCCCATTCCAGGATAGCCCCCCCCCCACCCCCCCCCACCCCACCCCCACACACACACCAACCCTACCCCCCAACCCACCCCCGTACCGAGTGGCCCATTCCAAGATACCCCCCCCCCCCCCCCCCACACACACACACACACACCCTACCCCCCAACCCCCCCCCGTACCGAGTGGCCCATTCCGGAATAGCTTTTGAATGTTACACTTGCTCCCAGGCTCTCAAGCTTGGCTTTGGTGGCAAGGCCGTACTTGAAGGTCACCTAGCAACAATGCAAGAGATGCTCTGTTAGTCTCTGACCTATACGGACCTTGAAGGTGGTTGGGTGGGTTTGGGTGTATAGGGTGGGGTGGGTGGGTATGGGTGTAAAGGGTGGGCTGGGTTAGAACTATAGGGTATTCCGGAATAGGTTTTGAATGTTACACTTGCTCCCAGACTCTCAAGCTTGGCTTCAGTGGCAAGGCCGTACTTGAAGGTCACCCAGCAACCAGGGTACTACTTCTTGCCAAATTGGTCAGCGCTTAAAGCGCACAAACGTCAAACTGGTCAGCGCTTTTTAGTGCAAAAAGCGCAAAAAATGCACGCCGCGCCCACAGGGGGTTGAAAAAACTGCGCGAAACGCGCAGTGGGGCTCAAAAAGGCAGCACGCAAAAGCCAGCACGCAAAAGGGTGCACGCAAAAGGGTGCACGCAAAAGCCAGCACGCAAAAGCCAGCACGCAAAAGGCTGCACGCATAAGGCTGCACGCAAAAGGCAGCACGCAAAAGGCAGCACGCAAGAGCCAGCACGCAAAAGCCAGCACGCAAAAGGCAGCACGCAAAAGCCAGCACGCAAAAGCGCGCGCTTTGAAGTACCCTGGTAGCAACAATGCAAGAGATGCTCTGTTAGCCTCTGACCTATACTAACCTTGAAGGTGGTTGGGTTGGTGGGTATGGGTGTATAGGGTGGGGCGGGTGGGTGCTAGAGGATATTCCGGGATAGGTTTTGAATGTAACACTATCTCCCAGACTCTCAAGCGTAGCTTGCGTGGCAAGCCGCACATGAAGGCCACCTTGCAACAACACAAGGGATGCTCTGTTAGTCATCATACAACAAGGCTACGTGAAGTTAAATTATCGGGACAGCACGATAGCTTTTGAATGTTACACTCGCTCTTAGACTTTCAAGCTGGGGGTGAGTGGCAAGGACGTACTAGAAGTCCGCCTAGCAACAATGCAAGAGATGCTCTCTTGGTCATTGTACAACGAAGAATAGAAGCGTTCATTAGTCAGCACGCAATTGTAGACGAGTTAAGTATAGAAGGATGAGTGAGTGGAGAAGAATAGAGAGAAAGAAAAAAGAATAAGACGCAGCAGTGAAACAAAGAAAGGAACGGAGGAAAAGAAAGACAGGGAAGCGAAAGGAAAGAACGAAAAGGAAAGAATGTAAGGGGAAGAGGAGAACCGAGCGAGGAGGGGGAGGGAGAGAACGAGAGAAGAGAAGAAAAGCAAGAAAGAAGAAGAAAAAGAAAACACGAAAGGAAGGAGACAAGAAAGAAGGGAAGAGAAAGGAACGAAAAATGCCCTCCGCCAATTGTATAGTTAAAGGATGAGTGAGTGGAGAAGATAGACGCGCCTCCCTCCCTCCCATCCTCCTCCCTCCCCCCCTCCCTCCCGTCTTCCCCTCCCTCCTTTCCTCTCCCTTCCCTCCCTCCCTGCCCTCCGCAATTGTAATAGTATAAATGGATGAGTGAGTGGAGAAGATAGACGCGCCTCCCTCCCTCCACCTCCTCCTCCTCCTCCCCCCCCCCTCCCTTCTTCCCCTCCCTCCTTTTCCTCTCCCTTCCCTCCCTCCCTGCCCTCCGCAATTGTAAAGCATAAATGGATGGAGTGAGTGGAGAGAAAAACGCGCCTCCCTCCCCTCCCTCCTCCTCCCTCCCCCCCCTCCCTCCCCCTTTCCTCTCCCTTCCCTCCCTCCCTGCCCTCCGCAATTGTAATAGTATAAATGGATGAGTGAGTGGAGAAGATAGACGCGCCTCCCTCCCTCCCCTCCTCCTCCCTCCCCCCCCTTCTTCTCCCCTCCCTCCTTTCCTCTCCCTCCCCTCCTCCTCCCTCCCCTTCCCTCCCTTCTTCCCCTCCCTCCTTTCCTCTCCCTTCCCTCCTTCCCTGCCCTCCGCAATTGTAATAGTATAAATGGATGAGTGAGTGGAGAAGATAGACGCGCCTCCCTCCCTCCCTTCCTCCCCTCCCTCCTTTCCTCTCCCTTCCTTCCCTCCCTGCCCTCCTCTCTTCCTCCCTACCTCCCCCCTCCCTCCACTCCTCCCCCCCCCCTCCACCCCTCCACCCACACAATTATGAATCCCACAAAGTGCATGTACTCACAACTTGGTCAGCGTCTCCATGGCACTTATGAAGGAGAGTGGACTCAAGCACCCTCCCCACGCCCACCCCCACCCCCAAACTATAAACTACTCTCTTACTCACAACTTGGTCAGCGTCCCCATGGCATACAAGGATTGGCGTGGCCTTGTTCTCCTCCGAGACAATGGTACCCTTGTCCTTCAAGATGAGGTAGCCGGACATTGCTGCAGCAGCCAGGGTTTAGGGTTTAGGATTTAGGGTTTGAACATTGCTGCAGCAGCCAGGCGTTGCCTACCAGAGTGCCAGCATTTGAAGATTGCCGGGGTTTTTACGTAGGTTTGTATGTGAGTTACAGTCCAGGGGCAGCCCATTGTTGCCGATCAGAGTGCCAGGATTAGAACAATGCTAAGGTATGTACGTGTGTTTGTATGTGAGTTACAGTCCAGGGGTAGCCAGTCGTTGCATATCAGAGTGCCGACATTTGAACATTGCCGGGGTATTTACGTGGGTTTGTATGTAAGTTACAGTCCAGGGGTAGCCAGATAGTGCTACAGCAGTCAGACGTTGCTTAACAGAGTGCTGGGATTTTAACAATGGCAAGGTATGTATGCGTGTTTTTATGTAAGTTGCAGTCCAGGGGTAGCCAGACGGTGCATATCAGAGTGCAAGGATTAGAAAAATGCGAAGGTATGTACGTGTGTTTGTATGTGAGTTACAGTCCAGGGGTAGCCAGTCCGTGCTGCCTCAGCCAGACGGTGCATGCCAGATTGCCAGCATTCGAACATTGCAAGGTGCTCATGTGTGTGTGTGTGTGTGTTTGTGTGTGTGTGTGTGTGTGTGTGTGTGTGTGTGTAAGTTATAGTCCGCTCCATTTCGTTGCCATGTGCCATTCCGATAGCCAACTCTCTCCGCCAATTTTTCGCGTCACTTGCGACGCTGCCTAGGACTTGTTCCCCCCGCTACCTATTTCAATCGCTGCATGAGACCCCGTTTGGGCCGAAATGCCCGTTCCCCGAGACTCAATTTAAGATCCCAGCACTCAGACTCCAATCGCTACCCAGAACCCCAAATCGACACACTCCACTATCCAGACCCCCCAAAAGAAACTAACAGCGATTCGCACTATATATAGCTACCAGGACACTGTCCCTGTAGGAGGCCTAAAACCAGAAAGCTACCAGGACACTGTCCCTGTAGGAGGCCTAAAACATGCCATACCCCTCTACCTCATGTCATACCCCTCTACCTTATGCCATGCCCCTCTAACTGGTGCCATACCTTACACCTTGACTCACCTACAATGCCTGCAAACTGCATGCTCGATCGCAGCATGAGGAGCGAGGTGGCAGCGCCCTGGGAGAAGCCAGCTATAACAATTTTATGAGTGGGGATGCCTAACGCCACTTCAGCCGATACCAACTCTTCCACGTACCTGAAGACAGGTCAGCGTGTATGTATTGTTGACAAAATACATATTATTATTATAATAAATGAGTATTAAAAAAAAGTATAATAAAGTTATTGTAAACAATTATAATATTATATATTATAATATAATTATTATTGTAAACGATATTATAGAAATTCTAATAATAATTATTAGAAAATAAACATTGGCAAGCCGCATACGCGACAATCTTTCTTCTCTGGGCGTTAAGGTATACATGATTTGACTTTAGCATAAATCATAGGCAATGTCAAGGGATCGGCATATCATATGATGTTGACCAAAGGCGAGTATGATATCATATGGTATCATACAAATTGCAACATATGAAATTGTATATAAATGGTAATTTATCCTAGTCAGACTGCTAGCATCCTTTGATATCACTATATCAGACAGTGACATGATATCATATAATACCATATTACCGCTTCCTAGCATTGCCTGATGATGAAAAGAAGCTTACAGCATACCATGAAGGCAGACATGCCTTCTGCCGAGACCGTGACCGAGAACTCCTCCACATGCCTTCCGCCGAGACCGAGACCGAGAACTCCTCCACATGCCTTCCGCCGAGACCGAGACCGAGAACTCCTCCACATGCCTTCCGCCGAGACCGAGACCGAGAACTCCTCCACATGCCTTCCGCGGAGACCGAGACCAAGAACTCCTCAACATGCCTTCTGCGGAGACCGAGACCGAGAACTCCTCGACATGCCTTCTGCCGAGACCGAGACCGAGAAATCCTCCACACTCCGCCAAGACCGAGACTGAGACCAAGAACTCCTCCACATTCTGCCGAGACCGAGACCGAGAACTCCTCCACATTCCGCCAAGAACAAGAACAAGAACGAGAACTCCTCCATATCCCGCTAAGACCGAGACCAAGACCACGGCAGAGAACCCCTCCACTTTCTGCCGAGACCGAGACCAACTCCTCCACATACCAGAGTTTTTTTCAGTTCAGAAAGTGATGTCAGCCTTCAGAAGCACTATCTAGCTTCAGGTTAGGCCAAATGACAGGAAAAGGGGGCTGCCTAGAAGCTGCCACGCATAGCCCAAAAAATAAAAAACTGGAACCTGCTTCATGAGTTTAGGCCTCTTCCAGGGACAGAGTCCTGTTAGCTTTAGTAGGACCGCCCTGGGGTGTTCAGGGGTCAGCGTTCCTCAAGAGCTGGGGGTGTCGGGGGTCACGGGTGGTGAAAAATCGGCCAAAACAGGGTCTCAGGTAGCGATAGGGACAGGTTGCGGCAAAACAAATATATGCCAGATACTGACATACCTAGGGAACGGCAACTAATATTAGTGTTTGAAAAACAAATATTAAGTACTATTATAGTAGTGTCACAATAATATTAGTTTTCCAAAAAAATCGAAATTCTGGTGAGACGGCTCGTACGACTAATTTTATATAATAACATATAATGTTATGTATTCACTAATATTATATAACATAGCCGACCCCTACACATACCCGAAGACGAGTCAGGGCACGTATCAATCTTTTGTTAGTGGGCTACGTGTACCACAGGGATATGTTTTTCCGGAATATATTCCAATTGGTATACGAGACCCCGTTTTGGCCAAATTGCCAAATTAAGAACCCTAAAAACATTTATTTTTACAGAAATTGGCCAAACATGACCCGAATCGACCAAAATCGGAATAAGGATCCTAATTTGGGAGGAAAAAAGGGAGGAAAAATAAAAAGGAATAAGATTTCCAGGGGGCACTAAAAAGTTGCTTGTGTGCCGCATGTCGGAATAGGGGCCTAAAGGGGTCGTAAGCCCCGAAACCAGCGAAAAAAGTCGAAAAATGTATCTGGGTGGGATAGGTATCGACCCCTTACATAGGGGGGGGGGGGGGGGGGGGGGGGGGGGTCCGGCGACTTTCAGAAATTTCCTCTGGTGAAAACTGTTGAGGCCAAAACCTTCTCAGAACTGGGTCTCTGATAGAATTAAGCAGACATATGAAACAAGCTTGACGAGATCTTCCTGAATCCGCGCTTATTTCCGACAACGAGTAAATCTGGAGGCGAGGTCCTCTAAATCCAATTCGAAGCACCTTGGTGACATGGCAGATCCTCGTTCATGGGTCGAGCCGGTCTCGGGAATATCCTCGCAACTTCCTCACCAGACGGAATCTGACGAAGTTAAGCATACCCATGAAACTGGTTTGACGAGAGCATTCCGAATCCGCGCTTGTTTTCGAGAATGAGTAAATTTGTCGAGGTGGTGCTCGAGTAGTGACCTCCACAGGTTCTAAGTACACCAAGTGTGAAAGTTGTGCCAAACCAGAAACTCAGTATTTCCTCTCCGAACTTCTTGAGTATTTGGAGGGTACTTAGGCGTGTAACTTAGGCTTAACACCACCTTCAAATTGTGAAACAACAAAACTTACTGGCTCAGCATAGAATCAGGGCTAGGAAAGGGAGCTTGCTTGATACTGTTCTCAAACTTGCTCAAATCCAAATGTAAGACCAGAAATGGATAGAGCTTGTTGAGGGGATCACTATAGACCATACTTTGACCCCCTACTTATAATTCCTGAAGGAGATATGGGTCTTTTGGGGGGGGGCAGGGGGGGGGGGGGGGGGGGGGGGGGTAAGGCAGATTTAAAAAACTTCCAACATAGGTATATGAAAAAAACTTCCTCGCGACCCCCCGAAGATTTCCTCTTTTTGATTTGAAAAAATCATCCCTAGTGTACCAGCTCCGAGGCAGCTCAATGAGCTCAAAAAGGTAATGATAACGCCTGGTGGGGCGTGGTGTTAAGGGAGCCCGTCGTACGCGGGTGGGGAGCTCAATGAGCTAACCACAGGGTGAAGAGCAAAGCTTTCAGCTGCAATGCAATGCCTATCATGTCAGCTTTCAGAAGCTCTAACTAGCTTTACGTTTGGCCAAAGGATACGAAAATGGTGCTGCCTAGAAGCTGCTACGCGCTACGTCCAAAAAAGAAATAGTGACATGCATATCTTGCTGATCAGTCGGGTGGTGTGGTGTGAGCTTGCCTTAGATAAACACTGGCCTGCCTATGACAATGCAATGCAATGTGATGTAATTTAATGTAATGCAATGTGACGTAACATACCGTAACGTAATGCAACACAATGCAACGACATAACGTAATGTAACGTAACGTAACACAACTCAACATAACGTGACATGACATGACATGATGTATTGTACTGTACTGTAATGCAATGTAATTAATATAATGCAATGTAACACATGTTGTATGCTCACCTCTAAGTTTCCAACATGCCCTCCTCATCTTCCACCCTTGTGCCCACACCGCCCTAAGACGGGGCTCCCTTAATACCACGCCCCACACACTAATGTAACGCAATGTAACGTAACACCTGTTTTGCTCACCTCTTGGTTTCCATCATCCCTGCCTCATCCTCCACCCTCTTGTCAACATCTCCCGTGTCAATGTCATACCAAGCTGGCATAAGTGCTCCCATGTTGCGTGTGACTGATATCTGTAAGCATTCCAAGCCATTCAGGGGGTTAGGCATCTTGGGGTGAGTGGATGAGGTAAATGAAGGGTTTGGTGGTGGTGGTGGTGGTGGTGGTGGTGGTGGTGGTGGGCAGCATGGCTATTGCATCAGGGTACAAGGTGTGTGTATGGGTTTGTGTATGTGGTGTGTGGTGGTGGTGGTGGTGGGCAGCATGGCTATTGATCGCATCTCCCGTGCCAATGTCATACCAAGCTGGCATAAGTGAAGCCTTGTTGCCTGTGACTGATATATGTTGGCATTCCAAGCCATTCAGGGGGTTGGGCAGCTTGGGGTGGTTGGGTGAGGTAAATAGAGGGGTTGGACCTCTAAAGGTTACGTGCAGTCCCATGTTATTTGTGAATTGATCTGTACAAGCAGCCGAAGCCAGCGAAGTGGGGGTCTACAAGCAGTCCAAGCCATTCATATTTTGAGAGTTCACGGGGCGTCATGGGTTGATGTTAGGTGGTGTAGATGAAGGGTTTGGTGTGTTGGGGTGAGGTCGACTGACCTCTACAAGCAGCCAAAGCCATTGGGGGGGTAGGTACATTGGAATGAGTGGGTGAGGTAAATAGAGGGGTTGGACCTGTAGAGGTTACGTGAAGTCCCATGTTGCTCGTGAATTGATCTCTACAAGCAGTCCAAGCCATTCGTTATTTGGGAGTTCACGGGGCGTCATGGGTTGAGGTTAGGAGGTGTACATGAAGGGGTTTGGTGTGTTGGGGTGAGGTTTGCTGATCTCTACAAACAGTCCAAGCCAATCGTTATTTGAGAGTTCACGGGGCGTCATGGGTTGAGGTTAGGTGGTGTAGATGAAGGGTTTGGTGTGTTGGGGTGAGGTTGACCGATCTCTACAAGCAGCCGAAGCCTTTGGGGGGGGTAGGTAGATTGGAATGAGTGGGTGAGGTAAATAAAGGGGTTGGACATGTAGAGGTCAGGGATATGTTTCCGCTATATATAGGGATCGCTACGTTTGACCAAGTATGGCCAGCAGGGTACTTCCAAGCGCGCGCTGGCGCCATGCCTTTTTGGGCCCCACTGCGCGTTTCGTGCAGTTTTTTGGAACCCTCTGAGGGCGCAGCAAGCAATTTTTGCGCTTTTTGCACTACAAAGCGCAGTTTTTTTTGTTTTCAAGTGCGATAAAGGGCTGGCCAATTTGGTAAATTGAAGTACCTGCACATTCAGCCCCTTTCAGTGATATACAATGGTCTAGTGATAGACCAGATCGCTTGAGGATGAAGAGTCGGGGGTTCGACTCCCCCTTCGGTCGCTCTTGGCGTTGCAGGTCGTTGTCAACCGCGATGGTAGCTTGTCCAGTTGAGGTAGGAGACCGCTCCCCACCTGCGTACGATGGGCTCCCTTAACACCACGCCCCACCAGGCGTTTTCATTACCTAATTGAAATATACTACTGAATTATACTACTAGCCAGCACATTCCTTACCGTTGGTGCCGTGGGGAAGATGAATTTGATATGAGGAAGGTCAGCTTGGAAATCCTCGCCTATGTCTGCCCAGCCATGCCCTGTGTCCCCCAGACCATGCAACCTGCAGGGGTGCGGAGGGTATGTCAGCATTCTGTACTTGCTTTATTTAGCATCTTTAATGTTTGTGTGTGTGTGTGCATTTGGGGGGGGGTCCTCACTATATCTGCCCAGCCATGCCCTATGTCCCCCAGACCATGCAACCTGCAGGGGTGCGGAGGGTATGTCAGCATTCTGTATTTGCTTTATTTAGCATCTTTAATGTTTGTGTGTGTGTGTGCGTTTGGGGGGGGGGAGGGGGGGGGGGGGGGGGGGGGGGTCCTCACTATATTGCCCAGCCATGCCCTGTGTCCCCCAGACCATGCAACCTGCAGGGGTGCGGAGGGTATGTCAGCATTCTGTATTTGCTTTATTTAGCATCTTTAATGTTTGTGTGTGTGTGTGTTTGCCTCACTATATCGTTTGTTCCCCAGACATGCAACCTGTATGGGTGCGGGTTATGGGGGGGGGGGGGGGGGGGGGGGGGGGGGTCCTCACTATATCTGCCCAGCCATGCCCTGTGTCCCCAGACCATGCAACCTGTAGTGGGTGCGGACGTTATGTCTGCATTCTTTATTTGTTGTATTTGTTTATTTAGCATGTTTAATGTTTGTGTGTGTGTGTGTTTGGGGGGGGAGGGGGGGGGGTCCTCACTATATCTGCCCAGCCATGCCCTGTGTCCCCCAGACCATGCAACCTGCAGGGGGTGGAGGGTAAGTCAGCATTTTTATATTTGTATTATTTGTTTTATTTAGCATGTGTATGTGTGTGTGTGTGTGTGTGTGTGTGTGTGTGTTTGTGTTGGGGGGTGGGGTGGGGTGGGGTGGGGGGGGCAGGATCCTCAATATACATATTTTTTGCGATTCTCAATGGTGTGGAGGGTATGCCAGCATGTGCGTTGTATAGGTTAGTGATTGGTTAGTCTGTGTGTTGTATTGGTTAATTGGTTAGTTGGTTGGTTGGTTAGAAAGTGTGTTGTATAGGTTAGTGATTGGTTAGTATGTGTGTTGTATTGGTTAGTTGGTTAGTTGGTTAGTAAGTGTGTTGTATATTGGTGAGTTATCGAGTGATTGAGTGACAGCTGATCGTGGTGGAGGGTATGCCAGCATGTCCACTGTTGTTTTCAACGACGCCTCGCCATTCCGTTGCAATTCCGCCACTGCATGGCGACGCACAGGTCCAGCTAAACTGGTCAGAAATGCCCCCCCGGACCCCCTCCGCCTTCACGCTCCGAGCCGTTCAGGGGGCAGCGCTTTGCACTGGGGTAGCACCGAATTGCTTGATTTGAGATGCATAACATTTAAAATAACAGTGAGCATGTGTACTGTATATTGGTTAGTGATTGAGTAACCAGCAACTGCACCAGCACCAGCAGTACGATTGAGTGACCAACAACTACACCAGCACTAGCACTACGAGCGCTAATATGTCCCCCAGCCCATACAGCCTGTAGGGGTGTGGAGTAGGGGTGTTCAAAACGTTACTGAAACACAGATTTTTGAGGGGCTGTTACGTTGGAACTGTAGATTTTGGCTCATGAGCTGTAGCCTTTGGTTCATGAAACGTAGCTTTGGGGTCATGAGTCGTAAATGTTGGGTGATGAAACGTAGCTTTGGGGTCACGAGTCGTAAATGTTGGGTGATGAAACGTAGCTTTGGGGTCATGAGTCGTAAATGTTGGGTGATGAAACGTAGCTTTGGGGTCATGAGTCGTAAATGTTGGGTGATGAAACGTAGCTTTGGGTTCATGAGTCGTAAATGTTGGGTGATGAAACGTAGCTTTGGGGTCATGAGTCGTAAATGCTGGGTGATGAAACGTAGCTATGGGGTCATGAGTCGTAAATGTTGGGTGATGAAACGTAGCTATGGGGTCATGAGATGTAGCTTTGGGGTCATGAGTCGTAAATGTTGGGTGATGAAACGTAGCTTTGGGGTCATGAGTCGTAAATGTTGGGTGATGAAACGTAGCTTTGGGGTCACGAGTCGTAAATGTTGGGTGATGAAACGTAGCTTTGGGGTCATGAGTCGTAAATGTTGGGTGATGAAACGTAGCTTTGGGGTCATGAGTCGTAAATGTTGGGTGATGAAACGTAGCTATGGGGTCATGAGTCGTAAATGTTGGGTGATGAAACGTAGCTATGGGGTCATGAGATGTAGCTTTGGGGTCATGAGTCGTAAATGTTGGGTGATGAAACGTAGCTTTGGGGTCATGAGTCGTAAATGTTGGGTGATGAAACGTAGCTTTGGGGTCATGAGTCGTAAATGTTGGGTGATGAAACGTAGCTATGGGGTCATGAGATGTAGCTTTGGGGTCATGAGTCGTACATTTTGGATCATGCAACGTAGCTATGGGGTCATGAGATGTAGCTTTGGGGTCATGAAACGTAAATTTTGGATCATGCAACGAAGCTTTGGGGTCATGTGATGTACATTTTGGGTCATGAAACGTAGCTTTGGGGTCATGCATCATTGCTTAGGCGTCATGAGATGTAGATTTTGGCTCATGTAAAAAATTGGGTTATGAAACATGGCTTTGGGGTCATGAAATGTAGCATTTGGTTCATGAAACGTAGATTTGGGGTCATGAAACGTGAATTATGGGGTCATGAAACGTAGTGTTTGGCTCATGAAACGTAAATCGTGGGTCATGAAACATAGATTTGGGGTCATGAAACGTAATTGTTGGATCATGCAACGTAGATTCGGGGTCATGAACGTAAATTTGGGGTTGTGCAACGTAGATTCGGGGTCATGAAGCGAAGATTTGGGGACATGAAACATAGATTTGGGGTCATGAGATGTAGATTGGGGGTCACAAAGCGCAGATTTGGGGTCATGAGATGTAGATTTGGGTCATGAAACATAAATTAGGGGTCATGAAATGTAGATTTGGGGTCATGAGATGTAGATTTTGGGTCATGAAACATACATATTTAGGGATCGGCTATGTTAGTTAATGTTAGTTAACAACTAATATTAGTTAACATTAAGTAATGTTAGACGGCGGAGCCGACTAATATTAGACGGATTTTGTACTGCCCGTACTTCAGGGCCTTTTCCTCTTTCTTGCGCCTTGCGCGCTGCTCTGCGCGTGCGCGGCGTTGCTCTTTCTTTCTTCTCGCATCTTCCTACCTTGTCGCACCCTCACAGCTTGCCTAGGCAACGCGCGTTCTCGTATTTTCGTTTCTGTTGGTGCGCGACTGCGATGCCCCCGAAAGCCACGGCCAAGCGCGGTAGGACGTTGCTCAAGCAACTGAACGACGATGGAATGCAGCAAAACTCCGGCTCACTGTGGAAGCCGGAGTTGCTACTAGCTCACCTTAACCGGAGCACGTTCACTTACAATGAACAATTCGACATGGTCATCAGCAATGACCCAGGCACTCTTGGGGCTGTTGTGAAGGCAGCGAAAATGGTTGGGATCATGGCTCACCATTCATCCAACGTGAAGGATGACTGCCTAGTAACGTTGGACTACTTCGAGATCTCACTGACATGAGACTGCCCCCCCCCCCCCACACACACACACACACACACACACACACACAAATACAAACAAACTGCCATGGGACTGCCCCCCCCCCCCACACACACACACACACACACACACACACACACACACACACACACAAATACACACAAACTGCCATGGGACTGCCCTTCCCCCCCCCCCCCCCCCACACACACACACACACACACACACACACACATACACACACAAACACACACACAAACACACACACACACATGTATACAAACAAACAGACACACACACTGACATGGATGATGATGACGAGTAAACCGTAGTTCTCACGTAGCCAACTCTGAGCAGCAGATGTCCACAGAAATGGCAACTACTTCCGAGATGGGGTGCAGCTTCTAGGCAGCTCCCCTGGCTGGCTATTCAGCCCAACCCAAAACAAGCTAGTGCGCCTCGAAGCTAGCATAATTAAATTTCTTTCACCACTAAAATCCTAGGACATAGCCCAGTGGCTCGCTCACAGAGCTGCCTAGAAGCTGCTGGTCGTAGCTTTTTCAGACATAGTGTTACTACCCTACCTCTGCTGGCCAAGCCCACACTGTTTGGGCACAATTTTGATTGGGCATTAGGCCACGGGCCAATTCCGTGTTACGCTAGTTCCGCGATCCGCGTTACAAATGCTTTGTTTCATTTTTGTAACCATCCAGATTGGCTCCCATAAAAATCCGGCTCCATTGCTAGCTTAATTATTCAATGCAATATTTGATTCCATTTTTAAAAGTTGATTTGGGCAAAAACAAAACTGAAATCTAACATTCTAATATTAGTTAATATTAGTTAATATTAATTAACATAGGGTTTTTTACAGACTAATATTAGATGCCGATCCCTATACATATTGGATCATGAAACGTAGCTTTCAGGTTATCAAGCGTAGCTTTTGGCTCATGCAACATAGTTGTTGGGTCATGAAACGTAGCTTCGGGGTTATGAAACGTTCATTTTGGATCATCCAACATAGCTTCCAAGTCATCAAGCGTAGCTCTTGGCTCATGCAACATAGTTGTTTGTTCATGCAACATAGTTGTTGGTTCATGAACTGTAGCTTTGGGGTTATCAAGCGTACATTTTGGATCATGCAACATAGCTTTCAGGTCATCAAGCGTAGCTTTTGGCTCATGCGACATAGTTGTTGGGTCATGAAATGTAGCTTTGGGGTTATGAAACGTACATTTTGGATCATCCAACATAGCTTCCAAGTCATCAAGCGGAGCTTTTGACTCATGCAACATAGTTGTTGGGTCACGAAATGTAGCTTTGGGGTCATGAAACGCAGATTTGGGGTCATGAGATGTAGATTTGGGGTCAAGAAACGTACTTATTGGATCTTGAAACGTAGGTTTCAGGTCATCAAGCGTAGCTTTTGGCTCATGCAACATAGTTGTTGGGTCATGAAATGTAGCTTTGGGGCTATGAAACTTACATTTGGGGTCATGAGATGTAGATTTTGGGTCATGAAACATACATATTGGATCATGAAACGTAGCTTTCAGGTTATCAAGCGTAGCTTTTGGCTCATGCAACATAGTTGTTGGGTCATGAAACGTAGCTTCAGGGTTATGAAACGTACATTTTGGATCTTCCAACATAGCTTCCAAGTCATCAAGCATAGCTTTTGGCTCATGCAACAGAGTTGTTGGTTCATGAAATGTAGCTTTGAGGTTATCAAGCGTACATTTTGGATCATGCGACGTAGCTTTCAGGTCATCAAGCGTAGCTTTTGGCTCATGCAATGTAGTTGCTGGGTCATGAAACGTAGTTGTTGGGTCATGAAACGTAGCTTTGGGGTTATCAAGCGTACATTTTGGATCATGCAACGTAGCTTTCAGTTCATCAAGCGTAGCTTTTGGATCATGCAACGTAGTTGCTGGGTCATGAAACGTAGTTGTTGGGTCATGAAACGTAGCTTTGGGGTTAAAAAACGTACATTTTGGATCATCCAACGTAGGCATAGACGTGGTATCCATGTAACTCATCTTGGAGTAACATGGATAGTATAAACACAACTACATCGAACTCCTGAGCACAGAATGAAATCATACGAGCGTAGAAAGTTTGAAGACACATCCTGTTGCAGGAGCTCCCATCATGAGTTCGTACCAAAATGCTTTTGTTTGATAACATGTTCTGTCAGCATCCAGTCTGCTCCTAGTAGACGTAGGAGTAACATGGGTGGGTATAAACACAACTGCACCACACCACACGAGTACAAAAAGCATTCATGGGCTTCAACAGTTTCAAGAAATGTCCAGGTCTGTGTAGACAGTTTAACAACATATCATACAGTGTTTCTTTCAATTTGGCCCTCCTGTAAATCTAGAGTTGGCCTTGATTGTTTGAGGTTGGGCAAGTCTCCTAGCTGATGTGGCCCCCTGAACTGCAACTGGCAGGCAGACAGACAGTTTAACATGTTCACGTATACGAGCTCCCTTCTTGAGATCGTACCAAATGATGGAAGCAGTGTGTTTCGTCGTCGCTGCCAGCACAATCGGCTCTGGGTACTTGATCGCTGCCATGGAGATAGACCTAGACGAGCCGATACTGTAGGTGCAGGTCGGGTGTCTACCCGCTGATGCTGATTTGACCGTTTGCCTAATAGTCGAAGACTTCGATAGAAATGGAAACGCTCCAGGTTGAATAGCGGCCACAGAGCGCATCAACCTCATGAGGATGAGCAAGACCACCGGGATAAGAAAACGCATCTGGGGGGAAGAGTGCGGGGCGGTTACCTAACTACCCACCCACCCAGTGGCTTGGCTTGGCTTGCCACTCCAAATCGCTGGCTGGAGCCATGTAACTAAGTTCTAGCAAGATTCCTATTGAATCTATGTAGGCATTAGTGAACTGACCCCGACACATGGTAAATGAGGGGTCCCAGAGTTCGTGCTATGCAGATATTTTGACTTGATGTTTCCTGTCACATTTAATAACTGGGCTCGTGTGAAACAAGAAGTTGTCAGTTTGGCCGCGGACTTTCAATCAATAGAGTTGTTACACAATGAAGACTAAAGAGCAGATAGCTTATCATCGCAACTCGTGCGGCTATATAGAAAAGGAAGTCTTCAGGAAGGTTCCGAAGACACGTGCGGGCCATAGCTAGCCTATGGCCCGGCGGCAGGCAACCCGGGTCCTGGAGCCACAGGACCACGCGTGCGCTATGCCAACTCAGTGTCCGACTCGACGGACAATAACATCCCCCCCAATTCAAGGTATTCTTGGGTACAAGAATCCCTGGAATTAGCTGAGGGGCATAAAGAAAATACAGGAGTATAAGGGCTGACAGGGCTATTAGATATGCTAACGGCTGGCAAGAGGAACTGTAAATAATAAATTATTTGGGACAGTCCAAAGGGGTGTGGCACATTGAAGGCAGGGATCTTTAGGTCAATATCTGCTAGAGGCCAGGAATGAGAGGGACTAGGAGTATAAAGGACTGACTGGCTGTAAGCAACTTCTTTAAGGTAGACGTCCCCCGCTGGCTCATGTAATCAATCCAGATGGAGAGATATGCTGAGATACTTCCAAAGTCATCTATAAGGTAGCTTTAACTCAGAGAAGACTATTAATACTATGGACTATGCTTAAGAGTTATGGCAGCCTAGGAGTCAGGCTGAGGCACAGGAGAAGCTGCCAGTGGGGCTGCCAGGATGTCTGTCAGATAGGACTGATTCCCCCCATAATTTGGGATTACCCTAAATTAGAGAATTGAAGACATGCTGTAGAAGCTTAAGAAAGAGATACTAAAGAACTAGAAAACAGCAGTACATGGGGAAGTACAGTGCAGCACATTAATCCTAGAGTGTTCATGGCT
Organism: Chlamydomonas sp. ICE-L; assembly: GCA_013435795.1. NCBI lineage: Eukaryota > Viridiplantae > Chlorophyta > Chlorophyceae > Chlamydomonadales > Chlamydomonadaceae > Chlamydomonas > Chlamydomonas sp. ICE-L. The sequence goes on along the minus strand of JACBWV010000045.1, from coordinate 3,802,705 downwards.
AAAACAAGAATGTCAACTATGATCAAGTTAGGTGCCAGATGCTGGGTAACCATCAAGGTCCAGCTGGGTGTGGAGTTTCTCCAGGAGGGTGGAGAAAGATTTCCTAGACATTTTTGGGGTGTCCAGCATGTTGATGAATGTGAAATCCATAGGGCTCCAGTGCATGCTGAGGTTGTTGACACACATTACTCTGCCCCCAGGATACACACAGCTGATGGGGTGCATAAGCATCTTGGGCCAGGAAACCAGTACCCTTGCATGTGCTTGGACCATAGCTGCTTGGAGGCATATGGCCCACTGAATGGTGGGCCTTGCAGCTGTGGAGACAGTGGGGTATATGTGTACCATGTGTTGCAATCTGTTGACATGCTTGAGGAGGGGTCCACAGACTGAGAGGTGACTGTTGTGCATCTGTCTGCTTGGGAACCTCGATATTTCAGCAGCCAGAAGGGCAGGGAACTTGGTAGCTAGCTGGTCAATGAGGATAGGGATAGGCTGTCTAGGTCTGATGCTGAAGGCTCTAAGGGAGGAAGGGGAACTGTTGAGGGTGTTCAGCAGGGCTCCAAACTTGGTCCTGGAGAGGCCAGAGTTGTTCAGGAAATGGACTGGGTGGGTGTTTATGTTGACATGGGCTAGGGGCTGATCAGGAGAGAGAGGGGTAGCTGAGGGAATCCATTGGTCAAATCTAAGGGCTTGGGATAGCTCCTGTTGGGTGCAGGACCCCTGTCCATCAATGGGATAGGGACTCTCATAGCTGGTTCTGGCTTGGTCTAGCAGGAGGTCCATCTCTCTTCTGGCTTGTGCTTCTGTCAGGTTACACAGCTCATCATGGGGAACAGTGGGCATCTGCTGGCTAGGGGCTGTGGAGGAATCAGTATCTGGGATGAAGTCATGGGATGATGTGGTATACAAGTCATCTTCCAGCATGTCATGGTGGTGTGGTGAGAATTCCCCCCCATTGTCTAACTGGATCATGGAGGGCATGATGGGTTTAACAAGGTCAGGCATGTCATCCTCACCATTTGCCGAAACCATGTCTGGTAGGCTGCTGGGGCTGCTGGGAGTGTCATGGGGAATGGTGCAACTGGCAGCAGCATCATCATTGTAGCAGATGGTCTTGGGGTCTTGCTGGGTGACCATCATGATGACAGATGGAAGGGAATTACAGGGATATGGGGAAGGGGGAGGGATCTTAGAGGTGCTAGTGATGTAGAGGCCATTTTGTTTAGGGCATAAGAGAATAGTCTTGGAGCCCTTGGCAGTTGGGAGGGAGAGTGTAGCAGCAGCATTAGATGCATGGAGTTGGAGGTTGGGGCAGAGTTTGTGTGCCGCATGCACACTGAGTATGTTGACCACAGTCAAGGGTGGAGCAAGGAGCACATCGTTGAGTGTGATCATGGATCCAAGGTGACCCCTGATGTTGGCTTTTCCCTTCTGGAGGCAGAGCAGTGGTGATGCTCCAAGGTCTGCCAGGTGGAGGCTAATAGGCTGGGGGAGATCCTGAATGTCATGCGAGATGGATGGGTTACTGGTGCAGTGGGAGTGGGCTGCACAGTCTAAAATCCACTATGTCAGGAGGGCTGTCTGGAACTGGGCATGAGCACCCTTATCATCATCATCATCAGAGGTGCCATCACTGGAAACTAGGGCTGGCATAGGCTCATCTCTCCTACTATGGCAAGCATCAGGATCAGGTGTGGGTCTTGGGAAAGCAATGTCATCCATAGGATCATGTGGGTCAAACAGGGGTGTGGACTTGCCTCTTGAGTCTGCAAACCGGAGGGGCTGTGGGCCATCAGAAGTTAAGGCCATGAAGTTGTGCTCATCCTCATTGTCCGTTGTGGACTGGGAGGTGGAACAGTCATCATCTGCAACATGGGCATGCCCACGTCTGTCACGGCGTCCTCTGGTGTCTCTGGCAGATGCTCTGCTGTCTCGCCTAGGAGACTTGGACTTGCTGGATGACCTCTTGGCTGCATCCTTGGGGGGTGATGAGGATCCTCGACGTGCAGATGTAGAGAATGGTGGGGGCCTGTACTTCAGCTCTGTGAGGGGGCTAGGGCAAGTGGTTGTGCCCATAGCCATTGCAGTTCCAGCATGTCATCTGAGTAGATGGGAGACGGTCCTTTCTTGGGCGGCCTTGGAAAACAGCAGCTGCCATGTGCTCAGTCTCTTTTGGAGAGATGCTGGAGTCAGAGATCTGGTTAGATACCTGGTACCTGATGATCTGGGTCTGAAAGGAGGCAAAATCAGGGCATACACAGTTGTGAAAGGAAAACCTGAATCCATTGTATTCTGGACGAGGTGTAAGTCCTTGAACAATTATGCTGAGAAATGCCGGGATGGAGGTGTTGCTGACCCCATTCACTTGGGGAAGCAAGGTATAGAGTTCATAACTGCGAGAGAGGTAGGTTTGTAGTGGCTCAGTAGTTGTCATGCTGAGGTTATACATGGATCTCACTGCCCCTGTCTCAAGGTCAGAGTTCCTCTCTCCATAGGAGGTCTTGAGAAACCTGTAGGCTTTAGCAGCAACGTTAGAGTGAGCTATGATGGCCTGTTGGATGGGTTCAGAACAATGCTTGAGGATCTCATTCAGTGCAACAGCGTTCTTTACCATGTTGATTGGGTAGGGAACAGCACGAGCCGCAATAGCTGCATTATCATTGTCCACATTCGGGTAGTGAGACTCCTCCAGCGGGTATCCGTCGGCATCTGCTGGCTCATTTGCGGGGACAACGTCCTTCGCTGCCTCAATGGCAACGGAGATGCACCCCGGGTGGGACCTGAGGTGGCGGAGAAGGAAGGGTCCAAACTTGTGCCATGGGACAGCAGGGGTGCCGTCGAAGACGAGTGCAGGGATCTTGGCTGGAGTCGCCATGGTGTCTGTCGCGGCGCTGGGGTCTTGGGGTCTTGATCTTCACACCGGGTTAATAAACCGGCCTGTGGGTAATCCGGGTGTGAAGCTTGTCCGGCTTCAGTCTTTGGTGTGCGGTTCGGAGGTAGAGGTGATGGAGTGTTGACAACAAAAGGAGAACCAAATGGGTCTTGTTGGTCTGTAATGGGGGGGGGGGGGGGGGGGGGGGGGGGGGGTCTTCGAGGGTGTGCAGGGTTGATACTCCGTGGGACAAGCAATCCTTGTGGGATTGCGCAACGCTGTGTGTGATCTGATGAGTTAGCAACTCACGTCGAAGATCTACTCAGACTCCTGGACTGCGTCTACGTTTCGTCTGTGACGGATGGTAGAGACAACGGGAGAGTTGTGTGGGCAGTAGGCGAGGCAGCGCAGGTTAGATTTCTCACGTGAATACGTAGACAATCCAGGGCCAAAAGCAGTACTCAAGCCGTCGAGCTAGTCTGAGGGAAAACTGTCACCTTGTGCAGGGCTGAAGATCCACTTGGCACGGGCGCAGGGGCACTGTCTGCGGGTAGCGGTCGGGCCGATAACCTTTCAATCAATAGAGTTGTTACACAATGAAGACTAAAGAGCAGATAGCTTATCATCGCAACTCGTGCGGCTATATAGAAAAGGAAGTCTTCAGGAAGGTTCCGAAGACACGTGCGGGCCATAGCTAGCCTATGGCCCGGCGGCAGGCAACCCGGGTCCTGGAGCCACAGGACCACGCGTGCGCTATGCCAACTCAGTGTCCGACTCGACGGACAATAACACGGACTGACTGTAACAGTTTGAATATTCACTATCTTTTGATGGCATTGTAAGATGCACCACAGCTTGAATTGGGACTTGTGTAGGTCTCTCCAGCCTGTAAGGCTACTTTCTGTCATCAGCAGCAAGACCAGCATTCAAAGCATGACAATATTGTAGAATTAAATTATCACTGCAGCACGAACTCATGGCCCCCGTCGGTTAAACGATTTTTTGGGGTTCAGTTCATCGGTGTTTTTTCTTTTCAAGCCCTTCCGCTTACGGGGAGCCTATTCGGCCTACCCCTGGACCGTAACATACATACATACATACATACATGACTCTGATCCCAACTTGCTTGATCCCAACTTGCTTGATCCCAACTCAATCGATGATTGGACCAGATGCGATTGGTAGACAAAAAAAGGTTGAACTCCTCGCCAGCAGAATCTTCATAGTTACACTCTCTGTTTGGCAAGGGTATCGCACGTGGGGGGGAATTGTATTCTGCCGAGCTATGTTCTTAGCCCAAATGATTTTACTGCCCAAGACGACGAGCAGCCAAATTGCTAGCTGGAGCTATGTAACCAAGTTCAAGTTCAACCCAATTCAAGTTCAAGTGCTCTGCTCACGGCTGGACGCCTCCAAGCATATGTATGTAACTATGTATGTAACAGTCCAGGGGTAGGCCAAATAGGCTAAAGGGACTTGCCCAACCGTGACAGGAAGGGCTAAAAATAAAAAAGAATTGACGAACTGAACCCCATACATACTGTTATAGTCCGGATTACTCCCCCTTCGGTCGCTCTTGGCGTTGCAGGTTGTCGTCAACCGCGATGGTAGCTTGACCAGTTGAGGTAGGAGACCGTTCCCAACCCGCGTACAACGGGCTCCCTTAACACCACGCCCCACCAGGCATTATCATTACCTTTTTTATATAGTCCGGATTATATACCGGCTCTAGAGTGGCTCAGAGCAGCCAGTGCATAGTCTCTGCCTTGCTCTGTATAGTGCCCGTGTCAGCTGTGACCACGTGCACTGTCATGCTGTACTACCTGTACAGCCGCCAGCTTCTATAGCAGTCCGCTACGGCGGCGACTATCTATCTAATGCCTACTCTGTAACATACAAGTAGCTATCATCTCCGAGTGTCTGCAGTCTCCCTCTACAGAATACCAAACATACAGGCGTAAATAAATAAACAATCCTCAACACTGCTATCGCATGGCTATAATTGACTTGAATTTTTACCCCAGTGCAAGCAAACGGGCTGGCTCCCTCAACTGCACGCCTCATAATAGCGCAAACTATTTATGTATATATTTATCTATCGCGAGGCGTTGTACGCGACAACAGTGTTGTTTATAAACTCCCAACTAGTATTCCTGAACTTCCTGAACTGCTCGTACCAGCTGTCAGCATCTCGGTAAATAGGATCTAGAACGCGCTTGATGCTATACTCCAGCTGCCAGAACTTCATGCGTATGTTTCGGTCTCGGGACCTCATGTTGCCATTCGCATAAGGCTCATTCTGAGCAGCAACAGCGCCGCTTGAGTCAATCAGTTCTTGGGAGTCTGGGTTCTTCTCTTTCTCGGCCAAGTAGGCCAAGGCCAGGGCTTCGAAGGCGCCAGGCTCCCACAGGTCGTCATCCCCCAGGTGGACGAAGAAGATGCGCACCTGGTGGTGGGATGGTGTGTGGGTGGTGGGTGGAGAGGTGGTGGGTGGTGTGGTGTGGTGGGGGTGGTGAGTGGGGTCGAGGTGGACGAAGATGCGCACCTGCTGGTGGTGTGGTGTGTGGGTGATGGGTGGTGACTGGTGAGTGAGGTCCAGGTGGACGAATCAGATGCGCACCCCCTCCCCATCCATGTTCTGAATCATTTGAGAGGAACTAAACACACTCACCACCCACGCACCCAGTATCCACCCACCACCAGCACCCCCATCCCACTGCAAAATAGTAGGGGGCCCTGGCGGGTCCCCTAGAGGTCGGCCCCGGGGGTGGGGTATGGTACACGATGGCTTCTGGGTTGGTAGTTCAGTTGTATAAAATTGTTACATTTCTTATTGAATGTTGAAAAATATGACAAAGTTGTCCACGTGGGTATGCCAAGTTGAAACGACGTGCAGCGAGATACGGTACATTTGCTAATTGCAAGTGCCAACAACTTGATTGTTTGAGAGATGTAACTTTGATTGTCATGTTATGTTTTATGTCTGGGATTGGCATCCAATGGTATGCTTGTACTTGTAAAACTTGGAGAACTGTGGGAGAGCCACATGTATATGTAATTTATTGTAGCAGATGTGTGAATGCAGATGAGGTGGATGACTTCTTTCTTGGGCTGTTTCTGATGGATGTGGAATATGGTTTCCGTGTGTCTACGATGAGAGCTTGTTAGTCAGTTATTGTGTTGGACATGCTCCAGGTTCCTAGATTGAGTCCACAGGACAGGAGGGAAACGACAGATGAAAACACCGCGTCTACAGTCCGCAACCCCTAGATCCGTACGCGAATAAGTGCTCTCCGGGGCAAGCTTTCGACAGCAGGCTGGTTCCCAAAGTGCACCATTCTGCAGATACAGCAACTCCCAAGGAAGTTGAGAAGCGAAGTTGCTCTTCACCATTGGAGTTGCTTTGAGGATAATGAACTTGCTTTCAGACTATTCAAACTGCTTTGCGACTATTGGACAAGCGAGGCTTTGCATGTACTGGTGTTGCGACTATTCAACTTGCTTTGCAAAGTCTACGCATGACAGAACAGACTACCATGAGTCACTTAGACTTCAGAGTACTGAATTGACCGGCTTATTTGACCGGCTTTCCTGGGAATATTTGAATATTTGAATATTTGACGATTTCGCTTAAGTATCGCATAGGTCTGTCCCCCTTAGGGGGCCGACCAACGCATAGGTCTGTCTCCCTTAGGGGGCCGACTAACTGCAAAAAAATGGACGAAGAAGATGCGCACCCCCTCCTTGTTCCACTCCGTTATTGCAGGCCCCGCTAAATACGTACCCCCTCCTTGTTCTACTCCGCTATGGCAGGCCCCCCTAAATACCCACCCCCTCCTTGTTCCACTCCGCTATGGCAGGCCCCCCTAAATATGCACCCCCTCCTTGTTCCACTCTGCTATGGCAGGCCCTCCTAAATACGCACCCCCTCCTTGTTCCACTCCGCTATTGCGGGCCAGTGAATGGTAGCCATCCAGTTGTAGCCGCCAGGACGAAGCTCAATCACAGTCTTGTTCTGCCGCATGTACAGGGAATTCATGAGACCAGCACCATGGGGGGCGATGAAGACGTCCACGTCTTGCATCATGGCGACGTCGGATTTGGGTCGGTGGCCAAACGCGTGCGTGGCACATTCAACAGTGTCCCACTCCTGGCCTTGTAGTGCCTAGGTACAGGGTAGGGGGAAGCTGGTCAGCACTTGGGTTTAGGTGGTTTACGTGGTTATGTGGTTTAGATCATGGTCATGGCGCATTCAACGGTGTCCCACTCCTGGTCCTGTAGTGCCTGCGTACAGGGTATGTATGTATGGTACAGCCCAGGGGAGACTAAAATGGCTAAAGTGCGTACAGGGTACAGGGAAGCTGGTCAGCACTTGGGTTAAGGTGGTTTAGATTTAGGTGGTTAAGGTTTAGGTGGTTTAGGGTTTAGGTGGTTTAGAAAAAGGAGTCATCTCGGTCATGGCCAAATGCTGACCAGCTAAGTGCTGACCAGCTTCCCCCTACCCGCGTCCAGTCTAAGTACTGACCAGCTTCCCCCTACCTGCGTCCAGTCGTGTGTGTTGCATTCATCCAGCAGCTGGTGGATGTTTAGAAACATGCGGGTGCCGGCAGAACCAGTGCGCTTCTCAAACAGAACACGCAGGACTTTGCCCTGCTTCTTGAAGACCAGCTGTGGGGCGATGTGATTGAGCTCGGGATCTGGTTGGGCCAGTTGATACTTGACAACTTCCCTAGCTGCTCTCCACATACCGCTCCATTGAATCGGCCCCAAGTTGCAAATGTGGATTTTCTCAAAGCAGCGTATATGTGTGCCCTCGTATGTGTGTGTGCTCGGGTGCCTGTCTCCGTGGCGAGCTGAGAGGTCTCCCAGTGTTGTTACCTTGAGGGTTGTTGGTTGGTGGGTTGGTGGGTTGTTGGTTGGTGGGTTGTTGGTTGGTTTGGTTGTTGTGGGTTGATGTTCTTACCTTGAGGGTTGGTGGTTGTTGGTTGGTGGGTTGTTGGTTGGGTTGGGTTGGTTGTTGTAGGTTGGTGTTGTTACCTTGAAGTTGTTGGTTGGTGGTTGGTGAGGGGTCTCCCAGTGTTGTTACCTTGAGGGTCCAGAACAGCTGCAGGTTGAAATAGTGGTTGGATTGGTTGGTGGTGGTTGGGTTGGTTGTTGTGGGTTGGTGTAGTTACCTTGAGGATCGAGAACGGCTGCAGGTTGAAATAGTGGTTGGGTTGGTTGGTGGTGGTCGGGTTGGTTGTTGTGGGTTGGTGTTGTTACCTTGAGGGTCGAGAACGGCCGCAGGTTGAAATAGTGGTTGGGTTGGTTGGTGGTGGTTGGGTTGGTGTTGTTGTGGGTTGGTGTTGTTACCTTGAGGATCGAGAACGGTTGCCAGGTTGAAATAGTGGTTGGGTTGGTTGGTGGTGGTCGGGTTGGTTGTTTGTGGGTTGGTGTTGTTACCTTGAGGGTCCGAGACCGGGTGCAGGGTTGAAATAGTGGTTGGGTTGGTAGGTGGTGGTCGGGTTGGTTGTTGTGGGTTGGTTGTTGTTACCTTGAGACCGAGAACGGTTTGCAGGTTGAAATAGTGGTTGGGTTGGTGGTGGTGGTCGGGTTGGTTGTTGTGGGTTGGTGTTGTTACCTTGAGAATCGAGAACGGCTGCTGGTGAAATAGTGGTGGGTTGGTTGTTGGTGGTGTGGGTTGGTTGTTGGGGTTGGTGTTGTTACCTTGAGGGTCGAGAACGGTTGCAGGTTGAAAATAGTGGTTGGGTTGGTTGTTGGTGGTCGGGGTTGGTTGTTGTGGGTTGGTGTTGTTAACTTGAGGACCGAGCACGTTGCAGGTTGAACTAGTGGTTTGTGTTGGTTGGTGGTGGTCGGGTTGGTTGTTGTGGGTTGGTGTTGTTACCTTGAGGATCGAGAACGCTGCAGGTTGAAATAGTGGTTGGGTTGGTTTGTGGTGGTCGGGTTGGTTGTTGTGGGTTGGTGTTGTTACCTTGAGGGACCGCAACGGTCTGACAGGTTTGAAATAGTGGTTGGGTTGTGGGTTGGTGTTGGGGGGGGGGGGGTTTTTTCGGGTTGGTGTTGTGGGTTTGGCTGTTTTTACCTCGAGGATCGAGAAACGGTTGCAGGTTGAAATAGTGGTTGGGTTGGGGGGGTTGGTGGGTGGTCGGGTGGTTGTTGTAGGTTGGTGTTGTTACTGGAGGGTCTAGAACGTGCAGGTTGAAATTAGTGGTTGGTTTGTTGGTGGTGGTCGGTGTTGGTGTTGTGGCGTTGGTGTTGTTACCTTGCGGGTCGAGAACGGTTTGCAAGGTTGAATAGTGGTTGGGTTGGTTGGTGGTGGTTGGGTTGGTTGTGTGGTTGGTGTTGTTACCTTGAGGATCGAGAACGGCTGCAGGTTGAAATAGTGGTTGGGTTGGTTGGTGTGGTTGGGTTGGTTGTTGTGGGTTGGTGTTGTTACCTTGAGGATCGAGAAGGGCTGCAGGTTGAAATAGTGGTTGGGTTGGTTGTGGTGGTTGGTTGGTTGTTGTGGGTTGGTGTTGTTACCTTGAGGGGCGAGAACGGTTGCAGGTTGAATATAGTGGTTGGGTTGGTTGGTTGGTGGTCGGGGTTGGTTGTTGTGGGTGGGGTGTTACCTTGAGGATCGAGGATGGGTTTGCAGGTTGAAATAGTGGTTGGGTTGGTTGGTGGTGGTCAGGTTGGTTTTGTGGGTTGGTGTTGTTACCTTGAGGGTCGAGAACGGTTGCAGGTTGAATAGTGGTTGGGTTGGTTGGTGGTGGTCGGGGTTGGTTGTTGTGGGTTGGTGTTGTTACCTTGAGGATCGAGAACGGTTTGCAGGTTTGGCAATAGTGGTTGGGTTGGTTGGTGGTGGTGGGTTGGTTGTTGTGGGTTGGTGGTGTTACCTGCTTGAGAATCGCGAGAGAACGGTTGTGTAGGTTGAAATAAGTGGTTGGGTTGGTTGTTGTGGTTGGGTTGGTGTTGTGGGTTTGTGTTTGTTACCTTGAGGACCTGAGAACGGTTTGCAGGTTTGTGTGCAATAGTGGTTGTGTTGGTTGTTGTTGGTCGGGTGGTTGTTGTGGGTTGGTGTTGTTACCTTGAGGACAGACGAACGGTTGCAGGTTGTTGTGAAATCTCGTGGTTTGGTTGGTGTTGGTGGTCGGGTTGGTTGTTGTGGGTTGGTGTTGTTACCTTGAGGATAGAGAACGGCTGCAGGTTGAAATAGTGGTTGGGTTGGTTGGTGGTGGTTGGGTTGGTTGTTGTGGGTTGGTGTTGTTACCTTGAGGATCGAGAACGGTTGCAGGTTGAAATAGTGGTTGGATAAGTTGGTGGTGGTCGAGTTGGTTGTTGTGGGTTGGTGTTGTTACCTTGAGGGTCGAGAACGGTTGCAGGTTGAAATAGTGGTTGGGTTGGTTGGTGGTGGTCAGGTTGGTTGTTGTGGGTTGGTGTAGTTACCTTGAGGATCGAGAACGGTTGCAGGTTGAAATAGTGGTTGGGTTGGTTGTTGGTGGTTGGGTTGGTTGTTGTGGGTTGGTGTTGTTACCTTGAGGATCGAGAAACTGCTGCAGGTTGAAATAGTGGTTGGGTGGTTGTGGTGGTTGGGTGGTTGTTGTGGGTTGGTGTTGTTACCTGAGGATCGAGAACGGTTGCAGGTTGAAATAGTGGTTGGTTGGTTGTTGGTGGTTGGGTTGGTTGTTTGTGGGTTGGTGTGTTACCTTGAGGATCGAGAACGGTTGCAGGTTGAATAGTGGTTGGGTTGGTTGTTGGTGGTCGGGTTGGTTGTTGTGGGTTGGTGTTGTTACCTTGAGGGTCGAGACGGTTGCGGTTGAACAGTGTTTTGTTGGTGGTGGTTGGTGGGGTTGGGTTGTTGTGGTTGGTGTTGTTACCTTGAGGATCGCGAACGGCTTCAGGTTGAATTGTGTTTGGGTTGGTCTGTTTGGTGGTCAGGTTGGTTGTGTGTGTTGGTGTTGTACCCTTGATGGTCAGCCGACGGTGCAGGTTGAAATTGTGGATTGGGGTTGGTTGGTGTTGTCGGGTTGGTTGTTTTGGGTTGGTTTTTTTACCTTGAGGATCTGAGGAACGGTTGAGTGTTAAATATTGGTTGGGTGGTGGTGTTGTCAGTTGTGTTTTGTTGGTTGGTTTGTTGTTACCTTGAGGGTCGAGAACTGTTTGCAGGTTGAAATAGTTGTTGGGTTGGTTTGTTGGTGGTGGGTTGGTTGTTGTGGGTGGTGTGTTCCCTGAGGGATCGAGAACGGTTGGCAGGTGCAATAGTGTTTGGGTTGATTGTGGTGGTCGGGTGGTTGTTGTGGGTTGGTGTTGTTACCTTGAGAATCGAGAACAGCTGCAGGTTGAAATAGTGGTTGGGTTGGTTGTTGGTGGTTGGGTTGGTTGTTGTGGGTTGGTGTTGTTACCTTGAGGGTCGAGAACGGTTGCAGGTTGAAATAGTGGTTGGGTTGGTTGTTGGTGGTCGGGTTGGTTGTTGTGGGTTGGTGTTGTTACCTTGAGGATCGACAACAGTTGCAGGTTGAAATAGTGGTTGGGTTGGTTGGTGGTGGTCGGGTTGGTTGTTGTGGGTTGGTGTTGTTACCTTGAGGATCAAGAACGGTTGCAGGTTGAAATAGTGGTTGGGTTGGTTGGTGGTGGTCGGGTTGGTTGTTGTGGGTTGGTGTTGTTACCTTGAGGATCGAGAATGGTTGCAGGTTGAAATAGTGGTTGGGTTGGTTGGTGGTGGTCGGGTTGGTTGTTGTGGGTTGGTGTTGTTACCTTGAGGATCGAGAACGGTTGCAGGTTGAAATAGTGGTTGGGTTGGTTGGTGGTGGTCGGGTTGGTTGTTGTGGGTTGGTGTTGTTACCTTGAGAATCGAGAACGGCTGCTGGTTGAAATAGTGGTTGGGTTGGTTGTTGGTGGTTGGGTTGGTTGTTGTGGGTTGGTGTTGTTACCTTGAGGGTCGAGAACGGTTGCAGGTTGAAATAGTGGTTGGGTTGGTTGTTGGTGGTCGGGTTGGTTGTTGTGGGTTGGTGTTGTTACCTTGAGGACCGAGAACGGTTGCAGGTTGAAATAGTGGTTGGGTTGGTTGGTGGTGGTCGGGTTGGTTATTGTGGGTTGGTGTTCTTACTTTGAGGATAGAGAACGGCTGCAGGTTGAAATAGTGGTTGGGTTGGTTGGTGGTGGTTGGGTTGGTTGTTGTGGGTTGGTGTTGTTACCTTGAGGATCGAGAACGGTTGCAGGTTGAAATAGTGGTTGGGTTGGTTGGTGGTGGTCGAGTTGGTTGTTGTGGGTTGGTGTTGTTACCTTGAGGGTCGAGAACGGTTGCAGGTTGAAATAGTGGTTGGGTTGGTTGTTGGTGGTCGGGTTGGTTGTTGTGGGTTGGTGTTGTTACCTTGAGGATCGAGAACAGCTGCAGGTTGAAATAGTGGTTGGGTTGGTTGGTGGTGGTCAGGTTGGTTGTTGTGGGTTGGTGTAGTTACCTTGATGGTCGAGAACGGTTGCAGGTTGAAATAGTGGTTGGGTTGGTTGGTGGTGGTCGGGTTGGTTGTTGTGGGTTGGTGTTGTTACCTTGAGAATCGAGAACTGCTGCAGGTTGAAATAGTGGTTGGGTTGGTTGTTGGTGGTTGGGTTGGTTGTTGTGGGTTGGTGTTGTTACCTTGAGGATCGAGAACGGTTGCAGGTTGAAATAGTGGTTGGGTTGGTTGTTGGTGGTTGGGTTGGTTGTTGTGGGTTGGTGTTGTTACCTTGAGGATCGAGAACGGTTGCAGGTTGAAATAGTGGTTGGGTTGGTTGTTGGTGGTTGGGTTGGTTGTTGTGGGTTGGTGTTGTTACCTTGAGGATCGAGAACGGTTGCAGGTTGAAATAGTGGTTGTGTTGGTTGGTGGTGGTTGGGTTGGTTGTTGTGGGTTGGTGTTGTTACCTTGAGGACCGAGAACGGTTGCAGGTTGAAATAGTGGTTGGGTTGGTTGTTGGTGGTTGGGTTGGTTGTTGTGGGTTGGTGTTGTTACCTTGAGGATCGAGAACGGTTGCAGGTTGAAATAGTGGTTGTGTTGGTTGGTGGTGGTTGGGTTGGTTGTTGTGGGTTGGTGTTGTTACCTTGAGGGTCGAGAACGGTTGCAGGTTGAAATAGTGGTTGGGTTGGTTGGTGGTGGTCGGGTTGGTTGTTGTGGGTTGGTGTTGTTACCTTGAGGATCGAGAACGGCTGCAGGTTGGAATAGTGGTTGGGTTGGTTGTTGGTGGTCAGGTTGGTTGTTGTGGGTTGGTGTTGTTACCTTGATGGTCGGGAACGGTTGCAGGTTGAAATAGTGGTTGTGTTGGTTGGTGGTGGTCGGGTTGGTTGTTGTGGGTTGGTGTTGTTACCTTGAGGATCGAGAACGGCTGCAGGTTGAAATAGTGGTTGGGTTGGTTGTTGGTGGTTGGGTTGGTTGTTGTGGGTTGGTGTTGTTACCTTGAGGATCGAGAACGGTTGCAGGTTGAAATAGTGGTTGGGTTGGTTGTTGGTGGTTGGGTTGGTTGTTGTGGGTTGGTGTTGTTACCTTGAGGGTCGAGAACGGTTGCAGGTTGAAATAGTGGTTGTGTTGGTTGGTGGTGGTTGGGTTGGTTGTTGTGGGTTGGTGTTGTTACCTTGAGGATCGAGAACGGTTGCAGGTTGAAATAGTGGAACTTCTGGACGGGCAGGTTGTGTGTGGTCCCTATGGTGATGGTGAGGTTGGGAGACATGGCGAGGGGGAGTCCCTTGTCGACAAGTTCTTCGTTCTTATCACTCCACCTGAACATCATTGACGGCATGCGGCAGAAGAACTCGCCCAAGTTGTTCAGGTAAGGTTGAAAGAGCACGATGGGCACAGTGCACCGTGAGAACTTGCCCTTTGCATGCGCATACTCCTTTGTTGTGGGTAGTCTGACTGGCAGCGTCTCGTCCTGGGTTATATGGTAGCCATACACCGGGTCTTTAGGGTCCTGCTCAGTATCTACGTAACGGTGGAAGTCCCCACGGGACACCTTTAACTTCGGCAAGCCCTTGCCATATCTATCTTTCAAGTACTTTTCGTCGTGCAAGATGAACTCCCCCTGGTCAATGCAGACCATGTTTAGCTGCTGGCACTGCTCTTGCGCATCCTTGTGTTCCGAGTAGTTGAACCTGGGGGGCGTGTCGCAGGTGGTTTTGTCTGTGGCCTCTGCCAGCCCAGAGGTGACGAGTGAGGAGAGGGTTAGGAGCAGCAGCAGGTTGAGGAAAGCACGGGAGGAAGAGGACACCAGGTGGCGCGGCTTCGCAAATAAGAGAACCACACTAGAGCGGGAGGGAGGAGACACCAGGTGGCTTGGCTCTGCAGACAGGGGGTCCCCACTGGCTTGGCTTGGCTGAGGTCGAGCTTCCTTGGCGCAGCTGGCATTGGCTTGGCTTGGCTGAAGTCGAGCATCCATGGTGCAGCTGTGTAGACACGTTGCTGAGTAGTAGCGCCAAAAAGTATCAGAGAAGACGACAGGCTGCGCAGAAGCAACGCAAATACTTAGGGGTCGGCTATGTTATATAATATCAGTGAATAAATTATATTAGATAATGATATATAATATTAGTCGGACGAGCCGTCTCACCAGAAATTCGAATATTTGAAAAACGAATTTTATTGTGACACTATAATAATATTAGTTAATATTAGTTCTTCAAACACTAATATTAGTTGCCATTCCCTACAAATACTGAGTAGGTGGTCTTCCGTATTTCTGAGTAGAATAAGGAATAGTCTTCTGTACTTCATGAGTAGAATAAGGAATAGTCTTCTGTACTTCATGAGTAGAATAAGGAATAGTCTTCTGTACTTCATGAGTAGGATAATAGTCTTCTGTACTTCATGAGTAGAATAAGGAATAATCTTCTGTACTTCATGAGTAGGATAATCGTCTTCTGTACTTCATGAGTAGAATAAGGAATAGTCTTCTGTACTTCATGAGTAGAATAAGGAATAGTCTTCTGTACTTCATGAATAGGATTATAGTGTTCTGTACTTCATGAGTAGAATAAGGAATAGTCTTCTGTACTTCATGAGTAGAATAAGGAATAGTCTTCTGTACTTCATGAGTAGGATAATAGTGTTCTGTACTTCATGAGTAGAATAAGGAATAGTCTTCTGTACTTCATGAGTAGGATAATAGTCTTCTGCAATTTATGAATGAAAGAATGAATGAATGAATGAATGGATGAATGGATCATGAAATAGTCAGGTGTACTTTATGTATAGGACGAAAGGCAACCCACAAATGCAGGGAGTATATTGTATTAAATAATTCACGTAAAGGAAAGCAGGCTGAGAATAAGCAGAATGAATTTATAGTTGTATGCACTTCATGAACCTGACGACAGGCAGTTTTTTTCCGGGCTACGTGCAGCAGCTTCCACACAGCTCTATTAGCCAGCGACTGAGTCGAGCCCCAAGTTACAGCTGCATTGGAATACCTGTCATGCCAGCTTTCAGACACGATAGCTAGCTTCAGGTTTGGCCCAAGGATGGGTGAAAGGAGATGCCTAGAAGCTGCTACGCATAGCCCAAACAATAAACAGTGGCTGTGAGTCACATCAGGGATTTGTTTTCTGCTACAAATTCCAATCGCTACCCGAAACACTGTTTTGGCCGAAATGTCCAGTACCTGAGACCCGATTCGAGTACCCAGCACCCAGACTCAACAAGTTCTAGGCAAGAAAGAAACAGTGATGAAAGAAAAAAAACAGGGGATGGAAAGTCTTACACAATTCATGTAGAGGACAGCAGGCTGCGCAGAAGCAGAATGAATTAAAAGTTGTATGCACTTCGTAAACATGACGACAGGCGGCGCACAAACACAAGGAATATATAGCCTTACATAATTCATGTACAGGATAGCAGGCTGCGCAGAAGCAGAATGAATTAACAGTTGTATGCACTTCATTACGGGAGGGTCCCCCTTAACGCTACGCCCCTCCGATTTATTTTTATTAACTTCATAAACATGATGACAGGCTGCCCACAAGCAAATGAAATAGATGGTCTTTAGAAGTTCACGTAGAAGTCTAGAACCATGGTGGTGTAAGTAGCGTTTGGGGTGCTGCTAGCAGCTTTTTGGTCCCTAAAAGCAACCCCAAAATACTCTAGCTTAGTACGCAGCAGTTGATTGGCCAGAAGGCAGCCAGACTAATGCATCGACACCACAATACGGTCGTTGAAAATGTCGAAATCTTCGAGACCTCTGCCGAAACAACCTGCCGAAACACAATACGGTAGGTGGGAACATGGTAGGTTTAGCGAATCCACCGGGATTCGTCGAGACCACTGCCGAGACCACCGGTCAAAACTTCGCCTGTAATGCAATGTATGACGACATTAACGACCATTTGAACTTCCCTGCTTCTCTTCAGGTACCCTCGTACCACCACCCCCCCCCCCCACACACACACACACACAAACACACACACCGTACGCGGGACCCAGTTGACTCGAGGCGGCTTCCACACCTTTTACCCATTAATTTATTTTGCCGTTCGTTACTTTCTTCCCCCCACGCACAACGTTCCTTCATCAGTGGCAATCCAACTCAGCACCCATCATCGCTACCCGTGTATTCCGATCCTTCATAGCCAGAACTGAATGCATACAATAGCTAATCGCCCCCGTTACTACAACCTAATAGTCCGACTCTCCCAGTACGACACACGAGCCCCAGGGCCGACCTCCAGGGGACCCACCAGGGCACCCTACTATTTACCACCATGGTGGCCCTGGTAGCTTCTGGGTGCAACAACAGCTTTTTTTGTCCCCCCAAAACAACCCCAAAGGACTCCAGCATAGCATGCAGCAGTGTAGCACCTTCAGGATGCAACTAGAAGGTTTTTTGGTCACCAAAAGCAACTCCAAAATACTATAGCAGAGCACGCAGCAGTGTAGCACCATGGTGGTCCTAGTAGCCTTCGAGGTGCAACTAGCAGCTTTTTGGGTCACCAAAAGCAACCCCAAAATACTCAAGCACAGCACGCAGCAGTGTAGCACCATGGTGGTCCTAGTAGCCTTCGGTGCAACTAGCAGCTTTTTGGGTCACCAAAAGCAACTCCAAAAGACTCTAGCATAGCACGCAGCAGTTTAGTACCTTTAGAATGCAACCAGCAACTTTTCTGTCTCTCAAAGCAACCCCATAATACTCATGCACGGCACGCAGCAGTGTAGCCATCAGGTGCAACTCTCACCTTTTTAGGTTTCCAAAGGTTACCCCAAAGGACTCTAGCATAGCACCTTTGGGATGCAACTAGCAGCTTTTTTGGTCACCAAAAGCATCCCCCAAAATACTCTTGCACAGCACGCAGGAGCTTACCACCATGGTGGTCCTAGTAGCCTTCGGGTGCAACGCGCTCCTTTTTAGGCCCCCCAAAGCAACCCCAAAGGACTCTAGCTGCGTACGCAGCAATTTAGCACCTTAAGAATGCAACTAGCAGCTCTTTTGGTCCCCAAAAGCAACCCAAAAGACTCTAGCATAGTACGCCCAAGACACCATGATACCTAATTTAGCCCTTTTTACTTTTACCTGTAGCATCAGTGTAGCTCCATAACAAAAAGTGACCGAGACCCAGACCGAGACCCAGACCCAGACCGATACACAGACCCAAACCGAGACCCAGACCGAGACCCAGACCGAGGCACAGACCGATACCCAGACCGAGGCACAGACCCAGACCGATACCCAGACCGAGGCACAGACCCAGACCGAGACACAGACCCGCGTAACCACGACCGTGCGAGAGGTGACCGCCCGATAGGGCGGTCACCTCTAGTTTTTCTACAGGTAGCATCTGTAGGGATAGGCAATATGATATCATATGATAGCATGTCATCATACGATATCATATGATGCTGGCAGTCTGACTAGGCTAAAGTTACCATTTATATACAATATCATATGATGCAATTTGTATGATATCATATGATATCATACTCGCCTTTGGTCAAAATCATATGATTTGCTGATCCCTGAGCATCTGTGTAGCTCCACAACAAAAAGTATTTATACTACCCTTGTTTACTCTAAACCCAGAAGAACAGATGGCACTGTTTGTTTTGGGGCTATGGGTGGCAGCTTCTAGATAGCTCCCTTTTCCTGTCCTTGGGCCAAACCTAGAGCTAGGTACTGCGTCTGAAAGATGGCATGACAAGCATTCCAATGCAGCTGCAAGTTCTGGGTTTGACCCAGTGGCTGGCTATTGGCACTGGTAGGAAGCTGCCATGGGTAGCCAAAAAAATAAAGTGTGACAAATGCTGAGTAGCCTGAAGGCTGATAGATAGGGAACAGCAGTATGATATCATATGAGATTATGTCATCATATGATGTCATATGATTCCGGCCGTCTGACTAGGCATAAGTTACCATTTATATACAAAATCATATGATGCAGTTTGTAAGAAATCATTTCATATGATATCATACTTGCCTTTGGTCAACATCACATGATATACCAGTCCCTATGATAAACCTTGCCCTTCTTTGCTTACTTCCTTGAACCTTCAGCTTTAAAATTCTGGAATGTTTGGCAACCCCCCCTGTATGCAGTTGTGTTTGCTTGTCTTGGGTCAGCAGTGGTGTGTCCATCACTAAGTCAACCATGTATTGTAAGAAAATGAAATGTTAACCATGTAATGCAATGTAAACAAACCTTACCCAGCCGCTGGGGTCACCCAGTTGGTGTGACGGGAGGAAACAGATTCAAGGGAGAAGGCAAGATGCCAGCAGGGCTAGATGGCAGATCCACTGGCGACCAGGAGAAAGATCGGGAAAAATAACCCTGATCTGATTACACGTTGCGAGCTGGTGAACCACAACGCATAATCAATGAGGTCGTCGAAGTCGCAACTCGTTTTTGTTTGCGATGCATGCCGTGCATGCGGGATGGTCGCGCGTACGCAGAAGAAGAATCGGCAGGTGCAGGGAATCAAGCCAGATAGAGATCCAAGCTACAGGCGAGAAGCAAAGGAGGTCAAACAGGATGTGCGAGTAGAGTTGATCATGAGAGAGGTCAAGTACGGTTGCATAGTGGAGAATGTCGATGTTTCGAGATTCAAATAGATGCTGTATTTCCCTGGACATAGGGTGTGTTTCCAGTGGCGCAGGGGCTGGTTTCTCGCGGACGTCAAATTGTCCATGCTCTGAAAGCCTCTAACCTCATCGAGAGAATCCTGGCTGGAGAGAATACTTGGTGCTCGCCGGTGCTCGCCGGGCTGGACTTCAGCGGATCCTACGTGGATTTCAGCGAAATTGAAAAACTTCAGCGGGAGGGCCAGGCCAGGTCTCCCGCTGAAGTTTTGCATTCCGCTGGAGTCCACGTAGGATCCGCTCAAGTCCACGTCGACCTTCTTCAAAAAAGCCAGCGTGGACTACAGCGGGACACAGCAATGCTTGACTGCCTGAGAGATTTCTGCGAGGCTACTAAGATGGCTGTGAATATAAAGAAAACTGAGATTGTCGTTTTCAACAAGCAATTCGGTGATGAGGCCCGCATGGATCCTGATTACAAAGTTATCTTTTATCTACTTGGGATCCCTCTTTGTGGATGGTGACTCAAGCAATCGTGCAAAAGCTGCTTTTTCTAGGATGCTCACTAAGGCCCAAAAGGCACACCACATGCTCCGTAGGCGATGCCATACCATGGAGATATACAATATTGATATTCTCACCCACCTGTTTGATTCTCTTGTACAACCTATCCTGAATTTTGGCTGTGAGGTGTGGGCTCCTTCTATTCTGAACAACACACTTATCGCAAATGACCATGCTTGTGAGAAATGGCATAGAGGTATACTTAAACAAATGTTGGGTGTTTGCCAATCTACTACATCTAATATTATCATGGAAGAGCTGGGTAGAACCCCGTTGTGTTTTGCTTGGCTTAAACAAGCTTTGCGCTTCTGGAACAAGACCATACATAAAGAACCTGAGGATCTCATTAGAATGGCTCTTGAGGAATCTTTTGACTCCAACACTGGCTGGGTTCATAACTTACGTTGTGCTCTCCACAAGCTAGGATCCAGTAAAAACCTCAACATTTTGGAGGCTGTCGATGTCGAAGGTATTATGTCTGAAGTTTTTGAGTCATGGAGGTTTAAGTACCCAAGTGACACCAATGCAGTTAGAGACATCCTTGATGAGAGAAGGGTTGGCTTTAAACGCCTCCGATACCAAAAATGGTTCGCAGCCAACAGCAATGATGAGAATGGCTTGATTCCCTTTACATCCGCCTTACATAAGCAGGATCAGATTCGTTCTATAGCACAGTTTCGAATGGGTTCCCATTGGCTGAACACAGAAAGAATGAGGGTGGTGGATAGAGCACACATCCCTCGCTCAATGAGGCACTGTCAAATGTGTGGGTTCCAAAAACCTGAGGATGAAATGCATATGTTTGAGTGCCCTTTTTATAATGATATTCGCCTTCGCTACCAGAAGCTGTTTACAGATATTTATAGGCATGTCCATGAGGATACCGACTTAACCGTATGGAATGTGGAATTCTGCGATTCCACATTCAGAACCTTTATGAATGGAAATGGCACTAAGTCTTTTTGGAGCAACCTAGCCGACTATCTTTCTACTTGTAGAAGAGCAAGACAGGAAGCCCTAGACTGCTTAGTGGCACCGTAATTTATTATCCCTTTTTTTCTTCTTGTGACTTCTCATTTGTTAGCTTCTTACCTCCGCCACTGTAAGTGGTTGAGATCTGGGTCCTGCTCTAGGGGGTTTAATACCTACGCCACTATCAGCTTTAATACACTCCGTGGAGTGGACAGAGATGAAAGCAGCGGAACAGACGCGCCAATCTATACACGGAGACGAGAATAACGTTACAAGCACAGGAGACTCATTAAGGGGCACCAGTGGTGAAAGAGGCGGCAGCCTGGAACCTAACAGGGTACAGGCCAGACCGGTGACGCAGCCAACAGGAAGCTGTCACTGAGTCACTCAAGGATGACGCAGCCTACGGGAAGCTGTCACTACAGGAAGCTGGCACAGTACTGGCAGAGCCGATAGTTCTAAGGAAGGACATAAGTAGTCACCAAGTCATAAAACGCGTGAGAGCACCGCAATTCATGCTGACACTCCACCTATGACACAGGTGACATACAATACTACTTCTCCACCTATGGCACTGGGGACATAGAACTATATGTAACAGATAAAAAAAATCAAAGAACTCCGAAAAATTGAGAGAATTTGAAATGAAATCCAAAGGGTTAAAGGAAGGAATGAAACAAGGCAAAAACAAAATATTGCCAAGGTAGAAAAGGATGAAAAACCGAATATCAAAGTTGGGGAACAATGGTGTAGAAAACCCGATCCGGGAATAGGAACTGTCAGCATGAATTGCGTTGCTCTCCCGCGTTTTATGACTTGGTGACTACTTCTGTACTCCCTTAGAACTATCGGCCCTGACAGCTTCCCGTAGTGACAGTTTCCCTTAGCCTGAGTCATTGAGTGACTCAGTGACAGGTTCCTGTCAGCTACTTCACCGGTCTTGCCTTTACCCTGATAGTTTCCCGGCTGCCCGGTTTCCTCTGACATTGACTGTATAGTGTCTAACCCTTATCAGGGTATAGCCTACCTTTCTTTCTTCCTCCACTGGTGCCCCTTAATGGGTCTCCTGTGCTTGTAACTTACTCTCGTCTCTGCATATATAGATTGGCGTGCTGCACACACAAAGTCCACTCATCCGGAGTGTTATCAAAGCTAATAGGTTATCCGGCCCCTCATACTACCGGTTACTAGCTTGATACTGCCCTATACTACCGGTTACTAGCTTGATACTGCGTATGGCTGGGGTGTTACAGTCAACCCAGGATTCATTGTTTTAGGTGCTGATGGTTCTCATACGTAGGTTAACATGGCCCTATGTGTGGGTGCCTATTCCTCAGCACCGCCTAGACTGACTTATAGGGTAGTCTAGATTGGTGGAGCGTTACGACGCTTTGTTTAGGCAGCTTCCTTTCAGCTGTCTTTCTTGGTTTTGGTGGAAGGTGGTAATTAATTCAGACCACCGTTATAGCGTCTTGATGGTTTCTGACTCTTAGTTCCATAGGCAGATGGTTCGTTCGGTGGAGCTCATCATAGATTAGCTATTTCTTTTTACTCCAAACTGTTTTTAGATCACCAGCCCCTCATGTGATTGGAACTTTTTGTGGAGTGTAGTAGTTGTTTCCCTTCGGATTTTACTGTGAATTGGTGGGCTGGGTAATCTTGCAGTTGTACTTGCAGATGTACCGCCGCTCACCTCTTTCTTGTTTTCCGAGTGTATTTCAAGCGCCCTTTCAGTCCATCCTTTGCAGTCAATTCTTTGACGTCCTTTTTTCTGCGTTTACTATTTTTCAAGTGGACATTAAGTTTTCTGTACTGTGTTTGTACGTCTAAACTCCTATTGTTCATTGAACTGTGTTTCCTTTGTTGGTTACAAGTTTCTTGAGATTTATCTCCGCATCCTTTGGATTTTCAGTTGCTGCAGGTTTAGTTTGCTTGTGGTTAGGTGCTTGGTTTGTCTTGAGTGCATGAGTTCTTTGCGGTGCGATACCCACCTCCTAGAATGTTTTAGTTAGTGCCGTAACTGGGGATTTATGATAATTAACTTTCATAAATCTTCTTACTTCCATCTTTGAGTAAGAAACCAGTTCATCATGGTTTTTTCATCCCAACCTAGTCATGAATTCTATGCTAAGAATAGTTTTTAAGGTAGTGGATTTTTCCATCGACTTAATTTTTCCATCGTAGTCTTTAGTGTCCTCTTGTCTGCGTCCTTTAGGTTTTGATTCTCTCGTGTGCTGCTCTCACACGATATTTCAATCCGTCTCTTTGGTTATCATTGATTGGCGTTAGGTTCCTATACCCGGATCGGGTTTTCTATACCGTTGTTCCCCAACTTTGATATACGTTTTTTCAGTCTTCTCTTTAGGTTACGTTCTCGGTTCTTTTAGTCACCGTTGTTCCCCTTCCTTTGGTATTTGGGATTGATTTCTGTTTTGGCCTCCCTGTGATTTCTGGTTTGGTGCCTCCTATTCTGGATGAATAGTATTTTTGCGCTTACCATGGATGGTTACATTTCCGTTTTGGTCTCAGCTCTGCTCGGTATGACCCAAGTTTTTTTTGCTGCTACATTTTCGGAGTACTACAGTGGTTTTTGGTTCATCCTTTCTCATCCTTTTATTTTAGACAAGGCTTTCTTCTGGTTTCCTGATTTTTCCGCCGTTCCTTCATAACTTTTGTTTGCTACCAGTTTATAGTTCTATGTCACCAGTGCCATAGGTGGAGTAGTAGTATTGTATGTCACCTGTGTCATAGGTGGAGTGTCAGCATGAATTGCGTTGCTCTCCCGCGTTTTATGACTTGGTGACTACTTCTGTACTCCCTTAGAACTATCGGCCCTGACAGCTTCCCGTAGTGACAGTTTCCCTTAGCCTGAGTCATTGAGTGACTCAGTGACAGGTTCCTGTCAGCTACTTCACCGGTCTTGCCTTTACCCTGATAGTTTCCCGGCTGCCCGGTTTCCTCTGACATTGACTGTATAGTGTCTAACCCTTATCAGGGTATAGCCTACCTTTCTTTCTTCCTCCACTGGTGCCCCTTAATGGGTCTCCTGTGCTTGTAACTTACTCTCGTCTCTGCATATATAGATTGGCGTGCTGCACACACAAAGTCCACTCATCCGGAGTGTTATCAAAGCTAATAGGTTATCCGGCCCCTCATACTACCGGTTACTAGCTTGATACTGCCCTATACTACCGGTTACTAGCTTGATACTGCGTATGGCTGGGGTGTTACAGTCAACCCAGGATTCATTGTTTTAGGTGCTGATGGTTCTCATACGTAGGTTAACATGGCCCTATGTGTGGGTGCCTATTCCTCAGCACCGCCTAGACTGACTTATAGGGTAGTCTAGATTGGTGGAGCGTTACGACGCTTTGTTTAGGCAGCTTCCTTTCAGCTGTCTTTCTTGGTTTTGGTGGAAGGTGGTAATTAATTCAGACCACCGTTATAGCGTCTTGATGGTTTCTGACTCTTAGTTCCATAGGCAGATGGTTCGTTCGGTGGAGCTCATCATAGATTAGCTATTTCTTTTTACTCCAAACTGTTTTTAGATCACCAGCCCCTCATGTGATTGGAACTTTTTGTGGAGTGTAGTAGTTGTTTCCCTTCGGATTTTACTGTGAATTGGTGGGCTGGGTAATCTTGCAGTTGTACTTGCAGATGTACCGCCGCTCACCTCTTTCTTGTTTTCCGAGTGTATTTCAAGCGCCCTTTCAGTCCATCCTTTGCAGTCAATTCTTTGACGTCCTTTTTTCTGCGTTTACTATTTTTCAAGTGGACATTAAGTTTTCTGTACTGTGTTTGTACGTCTAAACTCCTATTGTTCATTGAACTGTGTTTCCTTTGTTGGTTACAAGTTTCTTGAGATTTATCTCCGCATCCTTTGGATTTTCAGTTGCTGCAGGTTTAGTTTGCTTGTGGTTAGGTGCTTGGTTTGTCTTGAGTGCATGAGTTCTTTGCGGTGCGATACCCACCTCCTAGAATGTTTTAGTTAGTGCCGTAACTGGGGATTTATGATAATTAACTTTCATAAATCTTCTTACTTCCATCTTTGAGTAAGAAACCAGTTCATCATGGTTTTTTCATCCCAACCTAGTCATGAATTCTATGCTAAGAATAGTTTTTAAGGTAGTGGATTTTTCCATCGACTTAATTTTTCCATCGTAGTCTTTAGTGTCCTCTTGTCTGCGTCCTTTAGGTTTTGATTCTCTCGTGTGCTGCTCTCACACGATATTTCAATCCGTCTCTTTGGTTATCATTGATTGGCGTTAGGTTCCTATACCCGGATCGGGTTTTCTATACCGTTGTTCCCCAACTTTGATATACGTTTTTTCAGTCTTCTCTTTAGGTTACGTTCTCGGTTCTTTTAGTCACCGTTGTTCCCCTTCCTTTGGTATTTGGGATTGATTTCTGTTTTGGCCTCCCTGTGATTTCTGGTTTGGTGCCTCCTATTCTGGATGAATAGTATTTTTGCGCTTACCATGGATGGTTACATTTCCGTTTTGGTCTCAGCTCTGCTCGGTATGACCCAAGTTTTTTTTGCTGCTACATTTTCGGAGTACTACAGTGGTTTTTGGTTCATCCTTTCTCATCCTTTTATTTTAGACAAGGCTTTCTTCTGGTTTCCTGATTTTTCCGCCGTTCCTTCATAACTTTTGTTTGCTACCAGTTTATAGTTCTATGTCACCAGTGCCATAGGTGGAGTAGTAGTATTGTATGTCACCTGTGTCATAGGTGGAGTGTCAGCATGAATTGCGTTGCTCTCCCGCGTTTTATGACTTGGTGACTACTTCTGTACTCCCTTAGAACTATCGGCCCTGACAGCTTCCCGTAGTGACAGTTTCCCTTAGCCTGAGTCATTGAGTGACTCAGTGACAGGTTCCTGTCAGCTACTTCACCGGTCTTGCCTTTACCCTGATAGTTTCCCGGCTGCCCGGTTTCCTCTGACATTGACTGTATAGTGTCTAACCCTTATCAGGGTATAGCCTACCTTTCTTTCTTCCTCCACTGGTGCCCCTTAATGGGTCTCCTGTGCTTGTAACTTACTCTCGTCTCTGCATATATAGATTGGCGTGCTGCACACACAAAGTCCACTCATCCGGAGTGTTATCAAAGCTAATAGGAACCTAACGCCAATCAATGAGAACCAAAGAGACAGATTGAAAATATCGTGTGAGACCAGCACACGAGAGAATCAAAGCCTAAAGGACGCAGACAAGAGGACACTAAAGTCCACGATGGAAAAAAAAAGTCGATGGAAAAATCCACTACCTTAAAAACTATTCTTAGCATAGAATTCATGACTAGGTTGGGATGAAAAAACCATGATGAACTGGTTTCTTACTCAAAGATGGAAGTAAGAAGATTTATGAAAGTTAATTATCATAAATCCCCAGCTACGGCACTAACTAAAAACATTCTAGGAGGTGGGTATCGCACCGCAAAGAACTGGTGCACTCAAGACAAACCAAGCGCCTAACCACAAGCAAACCAAACCTGCAGCAACTGAAAAAATCCAAAGGATGCGAAGTTAAAATTTTCAAGAAACTCGTAACCAACAAAGGAAACACAGTTCATTGAACAATAGAAGGTTAGATGTACAACCATAGTGCATAAAACCTATTGTCCACTTGAAAAATAGTAAACGCATAAAAAGGACTGCAAAGAATTTACTGCAAAGGATAGATTGAAAGGGCGCTTGAAATACATTCGGAAAACAAGAAAGAGGTGAGCGGCGGTACATCTGCAAGTACAACTGCAAGACGACCCAGCCCACCAATTCACAGTAAAATCCGAAGGGAAACAACTACGACACTCCACAAAAAGTTCTAATCACTGGAGGGGCTGGTGATCTAAAAACTGTGTGGAGTAAAAAGAAATAGCTAATCTATGATGAGCTCCACCGAATGAACCATCTGCCTATGGAACTAAGAGACAGACACCATCAAGACGCCATAACGGTGGTCTGAATTAATTACCACCTTCCACCAAAACCAAGAAAGAAAGCTGAAAGGAAGCTGCCTAAACAAAGCTTCGTAACGCTCCATCAATCTAGACTACCCTATAAGACAGACTAGGCGGTGCTGAGGAATAGGCACCCACACATAGGGCCATGTTAACCTACGTATGAGAACCAGCAGCATCTAAAACAATGAATCCTGGGTTGACTGTAACACCCCAGCCATACGCAGTATCAAGCTAGACCAGTGTCAAGATCATCACTTACACGTTCGGTAACGGCTACATCATCACATGGGCTTGACCCGGATGATCCACCAGGGACGGCAGGAGGCGAAGGGAGAAACAACGCCTGCAAGCCATCCAAGGTGGCCGGAGGTTGGCGACTATTAGACAATGGACCTATGACAGGCTCCACTATGACCTGAGACTGTCTGAATCCTAGAGCTTCACCGATAAAACATGGCATAGAGGAGGGCCTGGCGACCCCCTGAGATTCGGCTAAATTATTGTTTGGATATACAACTCCCACCCGCCCTAAAACTTCACACACAAGACAGCAAGATCAGGCCCTGGTCTGGAATGCAATCTGGATACATCCCAGCCAGGCCAGCCAACAACAATTGGGGTCGTTAAAGGGCGTAGGGAATTACCGGTAACACATAACATATCACCGTTTGATGACAGGAGGGATGCAAGCGGGCACGGGGACCCATACTAATGGGAGAGCCCAGTAAGACAGTTTAGACTAACTGGAGATAGAGAGTACATCACTACTCACTACTAACTGGCGCAACATCGGAACCCAAACATAATAACCCTTCCTCACCAGGGAATTCCCAACCAGTCTACCAAATAATGCCTTTTTGACTAGCTTGTTACGTTTCTTCCCATTGACTAACGTGACGTAGTAAGGGAAACTATATAGCGTAACAACGACACATCAGGCACAACCCCAAAGAACAGCTCCAAAGGAGTCCCTTCTCCCTAGAGGTACAGCCGATTGCGAAGATAACACACTAGCACTCTGCTGAGCAGTGTCATCATCAACAACTCATGCACTGCCACAACTAATCGAGAACAACCATGCCTCTATACCACTTAACTAAAAATTCCTAAGCCCTATCAGAACTCAAGCACTTGAACCCAAACTCACGTAGCTGATGCATACACCTAAAGAGGGAACCAGGGGCACGGTAAGACAAAGTAGCGACCTCTGTCGAACCACGGATCGCACCCAGGGGTCCCAAGGATCCTAAGAGAGAAAAAATATCCACCAAGATATCATGCCAAAGAACCTCCACGGCCGCTGGACTAGGGCCAGGACGGCGTCCACTTCGGCCTTTAGCATGGGCGCTGCGAGACCTGGGATCACAGAAGGTGGGGAAGCGTTAGGTCGAAGTCGAGATTTGAGGTATGGGAAAAAGGAGACGAGGATGAAAGTGCAGCAAGTCGCACCTGGTGCAGAAAATCGCACCAATGGCAGAAAATCGCAAATCGCAAGGGCAGAATTCGAAAATTTATCGCTAGGATGCGAAGAGCAGAGCCGAGGCATGTAAAGGTCCTAATATCCTTCCGTCGATGATCAGTCAATCCCAAGTCCCCCCCTCTATCGCTCGACTCAACTCGACTCGACTCCGGTTGGGGGGTAGAGGGAGCAGCACCCGTAGTGGTGCTGACCATACCCCCCTGCTTCCTACCACCTCCAGAATCTCCAGGGCCAGACGCGTAGGTCGTTCTCCTCTGGCGAACCCTACGGCAGTGCCGGCGATCCGCCAGCTTGATCGAAAAAATTCTCCAGAAGGTAGCACAGAGCCACTAGAGCGCAAGCCCATGCCAGTAGCCGACCGTCGGCTGGGCAAAGCAAAGGGGGCACAGATGACGTAGACATCAGCAGGGAGCTTGGTCGGCTTGGCAACCTCCGGTATGCAGGCAGAGCCTCAAACACCGGAGATAAGATAGCGACGTCAAGGATGCGAGCAGACGAAGACAGGGTATCTCCACCGATGGCCAGGCGAGTCGCCGACTTGAGTCTGCACGTCACAGTCATCTACGACAGACGGGAGGAGGCGACAGACGGCAGGGGAGGAAAAGGAAGAGAAGATGGAGGAATGATTGGGGGGGGGGTTACTTCCACGATGGCGGATGGATCCTCCTCTCCGGCAGCAGAGAGCGCGCAATCAATCAGCCAATTTGTCGGCATTGCAGGACTTCGGAACTTCCAGAATGAAGCTCGTTGAAGCCAAGGAGAGGACGACGTAGAAGATGCATTAAGCAGTGGTACCATAATGGACCCAATGACCTATCAACTTTAATACACTCCGTGGAGTGGACAGAGATGAAAGCAGCGGAACAGACGCGCCAATCTATACACGGAGACGAGAATAACGTTACAAGCACAGGAGACCCATTAAGGGGCACCAGTGGTGAAAGAGGCGGCAGCCTGGAACCTAACAGGGTACAGGCCAGACCGGTGACGCAGCCAACAGGAAGCTGTCACTGAGTCACTCAAGGATGACGCAGCCTACGGGAAGCTGTCACTACAGGAAGCTGGCACAGTACTGGCAGAGCCGATAGTTCTAAGGAAGGACATAAGTAGTCACCAAGTCATAAAACGCGTGAGAGCATCGCAATTCATGCTGACAGCTACCAAAACGGTGGTTGGGAGTTTGGTTTGTTTGTCCTCGACACACCCCTGATGTAATGGGGTTTTTTGCTTTGTGGGTGCTTTTTCTTTTTGTTTAAAGCACAGAGTGTCATACACCCTCGCGGTGTCAAGTAGACTTTAACAAGTAATGTAGCAAAATGTAAGCAGAACCCCAATGGAAACACTTCGTGCCAGCGTGGACTTCAGAGAAATTTCAACGGTGACCGAAACCCCACTGGAACACACCCATAGGGGGTGTAATGAGGGGAATAAGGAACAGCGGCATGAATTAGGCGAAGGGTCTACTAAGAAGTAATGTAGATGCCGAGCTTTATGCGTACTAAGCCTGAAATGGTGTTACCCCGTAGTGCCTTAGACAAAGCCACCCTCGCTGCAGGGACCCATTTCCTCAATTTGGGTATCTTCTAAATCATTCGCTGTTTCATATTGTGATAATTCCTTTGATGATCATTGTAGATACAAGAATTCCCATTACAATACCAGTTATGTACCGGTTTGGTACAATGTCACATATGAGTTTACTCTTGACTTTCTTTACATTGTTAACAGCATGTTAAGCCATAATAGATAGGACCAAATCCATGCTAGAGAGGATATCACATTCCCATGGAACCAAACAATCATCCGAGCTTAATGGAGTCCAATTACCATTGCTAAAATAACAACTGACCTAACAAATGTGACATACATGTGTAATTAGGGGCCGTATCAGCCAATGGAGTTGCTAGCACACATAATGAATTGCTCATTGTTGAACAAATACGACCAGAGTCTTCTTGCCACACCATGGTACCATGAAGGTTCTCTCAGCAAAGCAAATATTTAGTGACAAGTGTATGCATAACAATGTGCTTTGCAACGGGCGATGGTCTGCAATGGGTAATAGTCAATGGGGATACTCACAGCAAAGCGAATACTTTGTGACCAGTGTATACATACCAGTGTGCACTGCAACAGGGTTATGGTCTACAATGTGCACTAGTCAATGGACAATGGGCTATCCATGTGTGCTTAGTTGCAGGTCGGGTACTCAACAACATTGGCCTGCAAGTTAACAGCCGCATTCAACGAAAACAACCGACCCTCAATATGAGCACCAGTCAAGGCGTCGATGGCAGTGTGAGCCATGACAGTGCCCACAGACTGCGAGCCAACTTGAAATAATGCAGCACTGCCAACCCTCCAAAAGACGTTACAGGCTTTAGCTCCATCCTCCAGAACCATCTTGATACCAGCGCTTACCTGGGGACAATCGAAAAGGATACAGTTAGTTAGTTTCATTTGAGAGGAGGGGCAAAATAATTATTATTAGACTTGTACACCTCTCAACAGTTATTCAGTGAAGGACCAGACAGGTCAAATATTTATGCCTCTTGCATCTTCCTGCATTAGCCCTAGGCAGAATCTTCCTGCACTAGCCCTAGGCAGATTAGTAGAAGCGTCGTATTATGATAATGGATGGACACATCACGGATGGGTGGATGGGTGAATGGTAGGCACATGTTTCGCACATGGTACGTATATAGTAGACACATTAAGTTGAAATATGCACTGATCTTGATCTTGAGGTGCAAGGCCTAGTGTAAAGCAAGCAGTACCAAACATAATCCTTACAGACTAGTGCAGGGAGTCCCACTCGAGGCAAAAACCTTCTTGTCATCTCAGGGCCAATTATTCCTTCTCTCTACACTCACCGAGAATGTCTCCTCCATCTGGAAAATGAACACGCCATTGCCTCGTAGGTACAAGGTGCCTGATGAGACCTCAAGTGCGCCAGTGGACTTGTACAGGCCAGGGGTGAAGGTAAGCCCTCCAATATTAACTACGTTGATGTTGACGACATTATCCACGCGCCCTGAAGCATCGTTGTACGCTGTCGTAACATCTGCCTTGGCGTTTGCAGCATCTTCGGTACTTGCGCGCTGGTTGGGGGTTGGTTCTGCAGAGTATTCAATCTGTGTCTCGCCTGTAATAGCCGAGCCAGGACTGACTCCAATGTGGCCACCAACAGTAGTAAAACCCTGAAAATGAGGGGGGGCACAATGAGTAGAGTTCTTGAACAGTAGTGGGAGCATAGTAATTCGAGTTCTGATGCACACTGAGCGGGAGTTGTAGAACAATTTACCACAGTTCTGGAGCACTTTGAGCGAGAGCACAAACTGCGGTAGTGGTAGCACAATGAGCAGCACTGGGAGCACAATGAGCGGCACTGGGAGCACAATCAGCGGTAGTGGGAGTGGGAGCACAGTGAGCGGGAGCGGGTGAATAATGAGCACGAGCACAATGATCATGAGCACAATCAGCGGTAGTGGGAGCACAGTGGGCACTGTGAGCATAATGAGCACAAGCACAATGAGCATGAGCACAATCAGCGGTAGTGGGTGCACAGTGAGCGTGAGCGGGAGAATAATGAGCACGAGCACAATGATCATAGTTCTGGAGCACAATGAGCAAGAGTACAATGGGTGGGACAGACACCAATGTGGCTGCCAATGGTGGATTTGCCCTGCAAGAATAAGCGGGAATGTAATTAGTGATGGCAAAAATTGGCCAACTCCCTCAAAAATGACATCCACTGTTTACTTGGGGGTCATTTATTTGGATTGACAGGTTGCATTACTGATGCTTCAGGAGTGTAAAAAAGGGTACCGAAGAAATCCCAAATTAGTTGTGCCACCCTCCTACAGACTGTTCGGATATATATGCAATGAAATTAAACTTCAATTTCTGTCAATGCAATTAGTACTACTTCCAGTAAATACCACAGTTGTATTTTAATTTAGTCAATCCACTTTACTCAAAGAAGATATCATGTGTGAAACAATCAATACTTCAGTCCTCGCTTCAATACATCAATACTGTTACACTCATGCTGTCAGCGCAGTTAGTTGGCTCACATCATTGGTAATTGTCGCGTAGGCAAGGATTGTGAAATTCGACGCAAAATTCAGGTCTACTGGCTCTGGGGACACAGCAACTGTGCTGTAAGGTAAGCGATCCTCGTAAGACTCCTCGTCCAGCTGACGACGCCTCACATCGCTGGAAACTGCAGGGAAGACCACAGTGTTGCTCTGCATGGTGACCGCCGCATTGAGCGCAAGCAGCCGACCTGTGATAGAGGCACCAGTCTTGACACTGATGGATTGATGTGCCATGAAAGTGCCATGTGCCACAGTGTTTGCCTCGAAGGTGGCAGAGGTTCCAACCACCCAGAAGATGTCACTGGCTCGCGCACCGTCCTGGAGAATAATCTGGAGACCAGTGCTCATCTGGGGACAATCAGTATGGGGACACACTGTTAGATGCCAGTAGGTGGGTGGCTTCATCAGGGATACAGGGGAGGGTAGCATGACCTAACAACTTTTGCTTGCTGTCTTGCTTGCTTGCATAGGATCATTTAACAGCACAGTGGCAGCTGTGATATGTCAATTATCTCCTTTTCTCTGACCGAAACGTGAGGCACCATTTATGATAACGCGTGGTGTTAAGGGACACGTTTTACGCAGGTGGGGAGCAGTCTTCTACTACTGGACAAGCTGTTGCCTACGACCTGCAATGCCAAGAGCGACCAAAGGGACGATCGCACCCCATATTATTCATCCTCAGAGCGATTTGATCCACCACTTTACCAATGTATATCACTGAAAGGGCCTTGAAGCACCATTAATTGACACTCACCGTGAATGTCGTCTCCATCTGGAAAATGTACACGCCATTGCCTCGTAGGTACAAGGTGCCTGATGAGACCTCAAGTGCATCAGTGCTCTTGTACAGGCCAGGGGTAAACGTCATTCCTCCGATATTAACGACGTCGATGTTCACCACATTTTCATCCCGCCCTGCAGCGTCGTTGTATGCATCCGCAAGATCCTCCTGGGCGATTGCTGCGTCAGTGGTGCTTGCACGCTTGTTGGGGGTTGGTTCAACAGAGTAGGAGATGTACGTTTCACCTTCAACCTCCGAGCCTGGACTGACACCGAGGAGCCCACCAACAGTAGTGGGGCCCTGCAACAGAATTAGTGCAGATCAGTCAGTGTGGTGGGAGTTGTGGGAATATAACAGAACTAGGAGCTAAGCAAACTTCAGTGCATACATGTACAAAGCTAAATATAATGTGAGATCAAGTGTGAGATCATACATCTTTAACCTCAACCTATTTAATGTGAAACCATATATCTTTGAATTTGACGCCCAACCTATTTAAGTGTAGTTTCCAGACACTGGGCATGCACAACCATCGGTTTGCACAACCACCTGGGCATGCACAACCACCCAGAAGCAAGAGGCCTGCGCAAGATGGTGTCAAAAGACTGACTGTAGATATCTGATACACCTGCTGACAGACTTACAGGATCTTGCGGTGCACATTAGGACTACAGCAGGAATGCATCACCCAAGAGGATTTACAGCAACAAAAAATTAATAGCTGTGGGCAACTACTCACCGTGTTGGTGATCCTGGCAGCGGCAAGCACAGTGTACTCTTCCGCAGATGCAAGATCTACAGTTGCAGAATTTGCGACATGGTTCGTGCTGTACGCCGGTGGAAAATCGTCTTCCAGCATCTTTCGGCTAATTATGCCAGCATTGCAGGTGCTGCTTGTGACGAGCAAGAGCACGATGGGGGCAAGCCAAAGCATGGCTGGAGCTTTTGTGATGAAAACTACGAGTGGCAATTGAAATTGAAATTGTTACGTGTAGTACAGTTACTCGTAGGGCGTGATGTTAAAGATACCACAGCGTAAGCCGGAGATAGCTATAGTCACCGTGCAAGTGGCAATAATACAAATAATATTTGTTTATTTTGCATCGGAAAGAGACTATGGATATTTTGACACTGGAAGGTAGGCTTACAGTACACAGCATCTATCACACCAGAGTTTGCAGTACCACATCATTGTGCACCACACGGCTCTAAAGCTACTCATTACACAACAGCTAACCACATGGCCAGATTTGCGTGTGAAGTATCATTTGATAAGGGTTATTAGGTCCCTGATTCCCTGCCCCTGTAATAGGAAGTGATCTGGGCAAAAGTCAAACCGAACAATGGCCAAATCAAGCGCAAACACCCAGCTTTGAGTCGATTGCACCGCGTATGCATTCCCTGAAAATCTGTACGCGTACCGTGCGTACGTTTTCTGCCGGACCCGCTGCTGCACACTCCCTGACTCCTGGCCTAGGCCCCCCCCCAATCCCGGGCCGAATTTGTTTTGTTGCATGGTCTCAATATTGCCCGCGGTACAACTTTCTTTCTAATCATCCTGAATGGTTGCTGAGTTGCAAAGAAGTTCGAACGCATTGTAGTTTGAGAAAGACATTTCTATTCTGCTGAGATACCATATCGGCACTTGTAGCGGCCTAAGGACAGCGTCAACGCCTACTTGGAACTGCGCCGGAGCTGCACCGGACCTGCCGTACCGGACAGACCTCCCGTCACTAGCACAGGGGGAAAATAAGAGTAGCAATGAAAAATTCACAAGGGCAGGCCTTGGCTTCGCTGGCCGGCTGACGCATGGAATCTACTAATGCATACCTATCTATGTTGATAGGCATGCATATAAGTGACTAATCTACTACGTATCCAACCTACTCACAAAGCAAAAACGCACAAATCCGTACGCAGACCAAAGCACCGTACGAAACTGCGCCAGCGTATGCACACCGGAATGATAAACCTTGCACCCACCTTGTCTATTAGAGAAGGCACAATGCTGGCGGATTTGGTCTGGAGGTAATATCTGCGGGGGGTGAGGGTGGGGAGGGTAGGCGAACCGCATGAGGGGAGGAGGTGTGATAGGAAGCAGATGGGGGGCTAATCAGCTGCGTTTGAGAGGCGAACCGTATTCGAGGAGCCGCGCAGGAGTTCGATTGTGCAAAAAGACGGAGGCGGGTGTTAAAACACGCTGAGAGCAAGCAAGGGGTAGGATGAGGAGGATTTGGTCTCGATTTGGCCTCTCCAGACTGGCAGTCTCCTTTTCGAGTCTTCGTGACACCGATCAGGAGCGGTATCAACTAGCTAGAGGCAAACTGTGCAACTATGAAAGTCGAGCATTTCTGCCTGGGCTACCCCAGCCTAGCCGCTGATGCAGCTGGGTAAACACAGCAGGCATATCATGCGCAGGTACAGACAGGTAAGAAGGGCGAGACTCGAGTGCCGATCGGGGGGCTTCTCACCTGAGGAAGGGGGGGGACGGGGAGAAGTGGGCAATATATCTGCCGGTATAAGTGCGATGAAGCCACTGCCTTCAGTTTATACTGTTGTTAGGTTCGGGCCCTGTGGCCCTACTGTGGCCACCCTGGTAGCTCCAGGCAGCTCCTGGGAACTTCGGACCGGAGCGTCCCTCTGGTCCAGTTGGGTTCAGTCGGTTAGATAAAACATTTACCCACGTCTGTGATTACGTGTTCCCGGATATGCCGGTTCGTGTTTTTCTCATGCCACCGTCATGCCGGTCGTTGTTTTTGTTTTTGTTTTTCTCATGACGCAGTGTAGTAGCGATGGCCGACCGACCACCGACCACCGACCACCGACACCAACCACCACACCGACCACCGACCGACCACCGACCGACCACCGACCGACCACCGACCGACCACCGACCATGGTCGCGACCACCGACCAGCTACCACTGAATATGTTATCCTGGTTTGATTCCGTTTCCATATTCGATCCTGATTCCGATTCCGATCCCGATTTGTTTAGGTATTTATAAGTAAAGAAGCCAAACCCCTGGAGGTCAGTCTATGCGCGCTGAGTAGACTTAGGTATATCAAGGAGCACATCCTCCCTCCAGGACTACTGAAGTATTTCAAGTTATAACTCTCCGATTCCCGAACGCCGTCGCTGGCATTTACACGCAGCATGACGGTTAATAGTTTTCGTACTTGTTTTCATACTTGTTTTCATTCTTTTTCTTTGCATCGAAGGTGTAACACTAGCCGGCGATGCTTCAGGCACTTCTTTGATTGCAGATCTCTGCATACATGTCCTGTCGACAGCTGAGTACCGCAACTTTCCGTTTCAACTTCGCAAGTTTGTCACATTTATCCACTCGCCGCATGTGAAATCACGAGAAAGTGTGAAAAACGGTCTCGGGAGGAGAGGTTTCTGACCGCGATGCTGATGCTCGAAATATTCTGTCTGGATCAATTGTTGCGCAAGGACGTCGAGAAGGCCATGCGCTTGACAGAGAGCCAAAATCTTGCCCAGCGAGTTTAATCGAGTCCATCTAGCAGGGTGGACAATTGCCAACTCACCAGGGCCAATCGAGGGGATGTCCACCGCCTTCCGATTAGCGATTCCTTAGGGGTAGGTCACACTGCTTTTGGTCCGGCCGATTTTTGTCCGATTTTGGTCGATTTTACTTATCACCAAAATCTTAGTGGTCAAACTACAACGTTGACCAAAATCGGACCAAAAGCTAGAGCTAAATCGACCCAAAGCAAAAGAGGGGGGGGCGGGGCGGGGGGGGGGGGGGGGGGGGGGGATTTGCCTCGATTTAGCTTTTGGTCCTCATTTTTTTCTGGAACTTTATATTGTTTTCTGTTATTATCTTTTCCGTATCTACGGCGTTTCCCTCATACCTTTTCTTATCCAATTCTTAATTATTGTTGCTTTAAGTCTTCAAATTTTTCAGATAGAGGGCGTGGCACAGTCGCAAGCTGATATTGTGTTGAGATATGGCCCAAAAAGCTGCAAATGAGAAGGAACATGTTACACAAATTGTGTAAAACCTACGAAATCATCCAACTCTCTCTCGCTATTGGGGATGTCTCTTCAGCCTATTTCAGGACTTCTTGTCACGGTTGGGCAAGTCTGTCAGCCTATTTGATTGGCTTACCCCTGGACTGTCACACACTGACCTAGACATGCCATAGGCTGACCCCTAGACTGGCACTGACTAACCTAGAAACCGGGGCCTAGGCAGCGAAAGCGGTGTTCTGGTACTTCGAGGCTGGGGCAATAGTCCTGCATGGAATGCACAGGTCTATGAAAGGAACTGATGATGGGAAGATGAAAGGTCCTGCGTCAGAGGTACATAGAGCTGTGGCCAAGGAACTGAACGCTCATTTGTGTCACACAGTGGGTATCAAAGATAGACCAGATTATTTCACTGAGAGGGCGGTGAAAAACTACTTTACCGATAAGAATGACTTAGTCCGAGCTCTGTGCGTTCAGGCCAGAGACAACCAAGAGGGTGTCACTGGCATGTATGGCACTTGAGTTGAAGGACTTAGAGGCCATGTCCCTTGAAAAGAAAGGGTGGATGCATTTGGGGCTGTGGGTGGAACTCTTCAAGACCCATTCGACGTTATGTCCCCTAGGAGTTGGTGTGTTTGATGAATCGGAGCTACCCCAGAGAGCTACCCCAGGGGACGTGCTCTGAGGGAGTGGGGAAAGTGATATCACGGAAGAGTAGCAAGGCCATTAGGCCTGTAGAGGAGGAGGATGATGGGGGGGGGGGATGAGATCACCTGACAAGGCCCCACCCCCCACGCAAAACCCTGTTCACTCATCCTCCAAACCGGGCACTGGGTCTGGGGCTGTGCGTAGTTTCCAAAGCATTTTGTTGTCCCAAGACCAGACTAGGCAGGCTAGGGATGATAGGAGGGAGAAGTCGAAGGAGGACAGAGACATAGAGAGGAAGGAGGAGCAGAGGCTGTATGATGAGAGGAGGGAGGAGAGGAGGCAGGAGAGGAGGGAGGAGAGAGAAAGGGAGGATATAGACAGGAGGGGGAGAGAGAGGAGGGAGAAGAGTGAAAACCGGTTGGAGATGATGACACACATGTTAGAGATGAACCGGCAGACCACTCTCATGATTGCCAACATTTTTGGAGGGGGCAATGCGATGATGGGTATGAACCACTCCATTCCGGGCAGCTCCACCCCACACATACAATGGGGGTGGGATGATGGGTCCTGCGATATCCACCCCCCACAATGGGGCTGGGATGATGGGTGGTGCCACACAGGCGTACCCCCAGACGTACCCTATGGGTACGTCTGGGGGTACGCCTGGGATGGTGGGTGGTCCATTCATGCCAAACATGAGCCAGAACCCCCCTAGCTAGATGGCTATACTGATTTTTTTGTTGCATACATGCATGTTCTTGGCACATTACTCGTGCGGTACCCACAAGAGAGATTGTCACTTGGTAACATGGTTTCAGGAACCTTGCGTATTTTTTATGTAGCAAGACTTGAGAGGTTGAATTTAAATTGGCGCACCCACGGCCTACTTGGCATAGGCGCGCAGAGACCGACGGCCTACTTGGCATAGGCGCGCAGAGACACCCACGGCCTACTTGGCATAGGCGCGCAGAGACACCCACGGCCTACTTGGCATAGGCGCGCAGAGAGACACCCACGGCCTACTTGGCATAGGCGCGCAGAGACCGACGGCCTACTTGGCATAGGCGCGCAGAGACCCACGGCCTACTTGGCATAGGCGCGCAGAGACCCACGGCCTACATGGCATAGGCGCGCAGAGACGCCCACGGCCTACATGGCATAGGCGCGCAGAGACCCACGGCCTACATGGCATAGGGCGTGTTTCCACACACGAGTTTGGGCCTTCCCCGGATTGGGGTTCGGGGATCTACCTGGCAGCGAATTTTCATCTACGTGGATTCCCCGGGATTGTTGGGGTGAACAGCTGGGCATTCCCCGGGGCATTCTGGTGCCATGCTGCCCTACGCTGTCTGCCACGGCAAGGCAGGCCACGTTCACGCCCTTTTTTGTTTCCACTGGTAATTTTGCTACTTGGATCAGGCCGTCTTTCGTTTGTTCTAAGCAGTCTCCATCCGTCTCCATCCCCACGCCGTGCGTTCCCTCCCTTCATTCCTTCCTTCCCTCCTTATTTTCTTCCTTCCTTCCTTCCTTCCTTCCTTCCTTCCGTCCTTCCTTCCTCCCTTCCTTCGTTACGCCCAATCCGCCGAAAGGCATCAACGCCCTGGGCACACCAGACGCTACTGCACCAACGGAGGTAGACTTCCCTGGATCGGCATGTAGCTGCGCATCACTTGCTCCCCCGACGATGGAGGCGGACTTCCCTAGATCTCGGTTTTGCCCCAAATCGGGGAGATCAGCAGACGTCTCCATGCTACAAATAATAGTTGCGCGAAACAAAGACAATCTTGGTGTGGAAGCAATAGAAGTCTCACAACGCAGAGATTGTACGTGCTGTTGTATTTTTGTGTCACGCTGCATACGTGGATTTCGGGGGAATTGCTGATGTGTCACCCGGAAAGCCGCGAAGACTTCCAGATGGGGGTCGACCCCCATCTGGAAGTCTTCGCGGCAATACCTGTTTTTCGCTCGTTTCTGCCTTGAAACCGTCGCTTTTTCAAATAATACGAGATATTTAAATATACCCCCGGGATGACAAATCGCCGACCTGTCGCCTACCTGGATCGCCGGAAAGACCCCCGAGGAGACCCCGAATACCCCTGTGGAAACAAAAAATGCTGACCTGGCCCCCCTTAGGGTTAACTTGGGAGTTCGCGGCAAGGGAAAAGTCTCTGTGGAAACACGCCCATAGGCGCATTATTCCTACTCGAGTACTCGGTACTTCATTAGATGTTCCCAGCAAGCGAATTGTTACATTATTCCCCAATTGAACTTGGCTACATCCCTCTAGCAAGCAACTTGGATTTCTTTTCTTACTATTATATATTAATTGACGACCTGGTCATATAATTTTAACAGAGGTTGTAACAGAGGTTCCCAAATCTGTATTGTTTACACTATCCGGTCTCCCTACTTGCAGCTCCCTGTAGCTCCGTCCCTGCTGCGGGCAGCTCCCAGCTCCCTGCTCCCAGCTCCCAGCTCCCTGCAGGTTCTCCAGGTCCCAGCACCTTGCAGGTCCTGCAGGTCCTGCAGGTCCTGCAAAAAAAAAGCGCACCAATTAAAAAACTGGTGCGAGCGCACTTTTTCAAAGGCAAGTGCGTTTGTTTGACAGCGCATATTTTTTGAAGGCATCGGCACTTTGGGGGCTGTAAAATAATTTTCAGCACTTCAAAAACATTACAGCTTTTAGACTTGAAAACAAACAGTTATACTCCTGTGTCTAAGTACCTGGCCTACAGCAAAATCGAAAGCAAAATCGGATCAAAAATTGTCTTAAAGACCACATTTTGCTTTCGATTTAGCTTTTGGTCCGCTTTTGATCCAAATTTGGTCGCTTATGGTCCCCACCAAAATCGGACAAAAATCGGACACAAATCGGACCAAAATCGAACCAAAAGCAGAAGCTAAATCGACCAAAAGCAAAAGCAGTGTGACCTACCCCTTAGCGAGCGTCCACCCCTCTCAATTTTACGAATAGGAAGTACAAGCTCTAATCCTTGCGCAATAATCCTGCTATGTAGCGTTCTGATCAGTTTCGCATTCGGCTCGAAATTTGAACACCTTGAAAAACCGAGGACCACAAATAAGTTTTGTTGTCGCGTGTTTTTGCACAATCGAACTCCTGCTTGGCTTCCCGCATACGGTTCGCTTACCAACGCGGCCAATTCGCATACTATATGCCATCTACCACACGTCCTCTCATGCTGCTCGACTTCTAAGTTCTAACATACGATAATACGAGGAAACTTGGACAACTTCTACGTCGCGCAGGCGCCTGTTTTCGTAAAAAAACGAAAATTGTCAAGATATTGCGCCCAGTATGACACCTCCACGACTGACAGGTCCACCTCGTCCAGGGCAGGAGTCCTTCCCCGGCCCATCGAAAAAACTGAGTATCTCGGCTCGGGATGGAGCAACCCGCCCCGCCGGGCCCCCGGGCCGGGACGCCGAGTTTCATTCGCTGTTCAGTTGTTCGCTGTTCAGTTGTTCGCTGCCACACAGGACACTTGCGGAACCACGCATTATCGCTGGTACCAGATTTCCCCAGATCACCGACAAGACCAAGATTACCCCCTTGTCCCAATAATATTTCTGAGGCGTTATTTGCCCTCGGATTCCAAGGATTTCATTGATCTGCTTCGACTTCAACCTGGGATTTCCCTGAAGATACCTCTGCAACCCCTGATGTTCGTTCTCCTAGTACCTCCACTCCGGATACCCCTTCCATGCTATCTTCCCCTTTGAGTGGCTTTCCTCAACCTCCAAACCTTCCCACGATCATCAACTTTTGTTCTGCTGCCGCTTGGAACTATGGCCATGACCTACTTGTCTTCCATGGTACCCTAGATGGACTACCTGTCAAGATTCTCCTGGATTCTGGAGCTCAGCGTGACTTCGTAGCAGGCAAAGCGCTTTGTTCAAGCATGCCAGCTGAAGACTGCCAAGAGGGACACATAGTGGATTCGCCTTCCTAATGGAATGTTGCAGGCTACGGCCACTGAGCTACCAAAGGTAGTACTCTGCATGGGCCCGCGCACTTCAGCCCGTTCTTTTGTGTGCACAGATATTCAGGAGTATGACATCATTCTAGGAGTGTCTTGGTTGGTGTGATGTGAACCCCAACATTGACTACCCCAGCCGCACCATCATCTCTCCATTCTATCTTGAAGCTAACTCAGCTGTGCATATGAATCTAGTACAAGTTCAAACTCTGAACAACTGAATCTGATTATCTGAATCTGAACATCTGAATCTGATTATGTGAATCTGAACATCTGAAACTGAAGATCTGAATCTGAACATCCGAATCTGATTATGTGATTCTGAACATCTGAAACTTAACATGTGGATCTGTACATCTGGCTTTTAATATTTGTGCTTAGGTTCAATTTAGGCTTTTCTGCATTCCCCTGAGTACCATACTTTACTCTTTCTTCTGATTTTCTGTCCTTTGCTCGCAAGCATACAGCCAAGATCCCCATAGTTGTTTGCCTTGATATCCCGTAGTTTCCCCCCTGTCTTCCTATCTTTGTGTAGCTAGCTATGAGGACATAGCTGTCTATAAGAGGGGGAGTATGTAGTGTGTTAATCTAGGTGCTGGGTGGGTGCAGGGTGGGTGGGTGGGTGGGTGTGTAGTGTGTGTGTGGGGGGGGGGGGAAGGGGTGTGTGTGTGTGTGGTGGTGTAGGTGTGGTGGTGTGGGTGGGTGGTGTGGGTGGTGTGATGCATGGCTACGATATATCGATAGAACCTTCTGCGAGTTGATAGTTTATAACCTTCTATGAGGCTTCCTAGGAGCGTTTCTATGAGGCTTCCTAGGAGCGTTTCTATGAGCCGAACACTTTAGCGTTTACGTTTCGTTAGTTAGGAAGTTCTCGATTGTTCTACTTCGAGATATAAGCTGATGTTGGGACATTTCTAGAACTTGGAACATGTAACTTCTGACGCTGTAACAATTTCTGGCTTCTGCCTGATCTTGAACAAGTCTTCTAGTACATCGTTCCTCGTCCCCCCCGTCCCTTGACCCTTGCATGTAACAATTGCTGGCTGTTGCCAGATCGTTACCCTTTAGGCACGACGCAATACAGCTCCCGACGTCACTGCTGTATTTGCTGAGTAGCGCCTTTTTTCCTTTCCCATTCCCATTGTAACTCCTGTACAACTTTGCGTCCTCATTCATATTCCGTTGACCCATCTCATAAACCATTCAGTTTGGTTAAAAATGTAAAATGACAGAGTTGTCCCCTGAGTGCTGCGAGCAGTAGAGGCCAACCATGCAATACAGCAGATTTTCCCGAGATTGGGGTGGGTGTGTGTGGGTGTGGGTGTGGGTGGTGGTGTTGGTGGTGGGGGGCTAACCCAGAAGGCAGGTAGGGGCACCTTGTTGTTTGTTGCTGTTTCTCGTAGACGATGGGGCAGAGACACAATAGATGCTACACAGTATATTTATTTACATGTGATAAGATGAGTGCGAGCTGAGCTTGCAATCACTAAGTAGCTACAGAGGAGGCGGCCGTAGGGCCCGTCAGTGGTACTATATAATTGCCATAGCTGGCTGATGGTATCAGCGACTAGCTGGCCTAAGGTCCAGGGTCACGGACCCAGCCAGGCTTCTGGCATACAAGAACAGCATGGTACAACCTACAAGGCGTACCATGGCACACCTAGTCCAGGAGTGGGGTCCATCAGAGAATGTGTGCACCGTACGCGTACAAACTTTTCAGGAAATGTATACGCATACGCACCTAAGATGCATGTATGCGGCCCGTATGGCACAAACTTGGGTGGGTGATCTGTATCGGGCGCTTTTCTCTTTCGAGAGCTTTCCCCCCACCCCCACCCACCCACACCCACACACACCCACTACACTGCCAGGCCGTGCCATGCAACCAACAGCCCTAACCTAACCGCTGTTAAATTCAAATTATGCTTAGATCACCTCCCTATTTAATATGGAGCATGGAAACAGGGACCTAATAACCCTTATTATATGATACTTAACACAGAAGCCTGGCCATGTGGTTTGCTGTTGTGTGATGGGGTGCCATAGTTCCATGTGGTGTACTATGATGCAGTACTGTATACTCTGGTGTGGTGCTGTGTCCTGGGCCTAAGCCCACGTTCCATTGTGAAAATATCAATACTCTGTCCGATTCAAAATAAACCAACATTATTTGTATTATTGCCGCTTGCAGTTTTCCTCTCAAAAGCTGCAGCCATGCTCTGGCTCTCCCCCATCGTGCTCCGGTAGTCATGTGCTAGCATGATCGGCCGAAAGATGCATGCTAGAAGATGATTGCCCACCGGCGAACAGCACCGGCCTTGTCGCAAATTTCCCAATTGTAGATCTTCAATCAGCGGAGGATTACACTGAGCTCGCCTCCTCCAGGGTCTCCAACACGGCGAGTAGTTGCCCACATCTGTGCAGGAGAGCTTTTAATCTTTGCTTTTTTTCTACACAAGGAGCTACTTCGGATACCAAAGGCAGAGCACTGCCAGGCAGAAATGCTGAATCCCCGTGCGTCAGAGCTCAGAAGTAACATGCAAAGGTCCAAACTACAGTAACAACAGTACAACACCAATAAACGAAGCACAGCTGGACTAGAGAGAAAGGGAGGCCAGAAAGGGCGGCTATTCGTGATAGGTCGTGGCGGGGAACCAGAACGATGGCTTCCGGCAGTGGGTCTCGAACAAAATATTAGAAAGATTCCAAGGGGCTCATGTCCTAGCAGTGAAACAACACCGCCCTAAAGTCGGACTCGAGAAACCACCATGTAGTGTGTGTAGTATGTAGAATGTGGTGTGTGTAGTATGTATGTGGTGTGTGTAGTATGTAGAATGTGGTGTGTGTAGTATGTATGTGGTGTGTGTAGTATGTAGAATGTGGTGTGTGTAGTATGTATCTTCCGGCAGCGGGGCTCGAACTTCGGTGGCCGAAGCCGTAACCACCGGGTCTGGACCATACCGCCCTCCAGACTGGGCAAGTCTCGAAAGAAAGATTACAAGGGGCTCATGTCCTAGCAGTGAAACAACACCGCCCTAAAGTCGGACTCGAGGAAACCACCCGCCGTCTTCCGGCAGC
This sequence comes from Chlamydomonas sp. ICE-L, assembly GCA_013435795.1. Taxonomy (NCBI): domain Eukaryota; kingdom Viridiplantae; phylum Chlorophyta; class Chlorophyceae; order Chlamydomonadales; family Chlamydomonadaceae; genus Chlamydomonas; species Chlamydomonas sp. ICE-L. The sequence goes on along the minus strand of JACBWV010000045.1, from coordinate 3,758,235 downwards.
GGGGCTCGAACTCCCGCCGTCGAAGCCATTCATAACTCTCTTTTTAGTTCGATACCGTGAATCCTAGGGCGGCTGCATGTCTCCTTTAGTTCAGTTGGTAGAGTGCCAGACAATTAATCTGAGGTCAGCAGTACGAACCTGCTAGGGAGAACACCCAATCTTTTTAACCTAGCACTACAGCACGTGATGCCCGAATGAAGAAAAAATTGATTATTGGAAGAAGGGATAAGGGTGTGTTTCCACAGAGATTTTCGCGTCCCCGGAAACAAAAAGTAAACCCTCCCCGGTGCCAGGTAGGCAATTTTGTTTCCACAGGGGTTCCCCAGAGTTTCCCCGGAGAATCCCCGGAGTTCCAGGTCGGCAAATCTTCGCGACAGGTCGTCTAATCTTTACCCCTGGGTATTTTTTAATATTTCGAAATATTTACGAAAAATGACAAGTATGAAAGTACAAAACGGACGATTAACGACTTTCCCCTGGCTTTCCAGGAGAAAAGTTTCGGGGGAACATGCCGCCCACCCCTGGAGATTTTGGAGTCTCCCCGGAGTCCACATCAGCATTTCCCGGGGTCCACATCAGCATCCCAGGAGAATCGCCGCAGGGTCGACACACAAAATCGAAAAGGCGTGTCATTGTTTGCGATGAGACAACTTCAGCTTTAACTTCACAGCGGCTCTCTCTTTCGTTCTGTCGCTTGGGCTTCCCGTGGATTGGGGTCCAGCAGTTGACCTGTCAGCTCAACTGAACCCAACCGAAACTCCCTGGAGAATCCCGAAGTCCTTCGGGCGAATCAAGCACTTCGGGATTCTCCGGGGATTATCAGTTGGGTTCAGTTGAGCTGCCAGGTCGACACCTAGAACCTAATCCACGGGAAGGCCAAAAAGTCATGTGGAAACACACCCTATCACTCATTAAAATGTCGTTCCGTTCAGGTCCGTAAGTTAATTAGCTAGTACTATTCCCGGAATGGGATGGTTCTATCGGAGAGCGATTTCGAGTAGGGCGAAACATGTGTGGGGTCTCATCAGGTCTCTGGTTCGAACCCCGACTAGGTCACCTGGGCCCACCCGGAGGGTCGTCGACCGGCTTGGTGACTGGACTCTAGGTGTGATGTAAGTCCGTCCATCGCATCCTTACGAGGCTGTCCCCTTGACACCCACTGGGCACGTCCTTACAGGTCATTGTGTGACTATTCTTGGATGTTTAAATTTTCAAATTTATTTTAGTCAGATGTCACAGAGATAGTCACAAACAATATTTCAGGTTTCAAGAAAAACAACAAAAAGTTGAACATTCTATATGTTGGATGAATTTGAAGACTTACTAGTACCGGACAAATCATCACCAGAGCACATATGAGCATCGCAATTCACGAAAAGGAGCTCAGGTTGGGCCAAATAGCTACGAATAACGGTTAACAATTTGATTTAAGTGTGTTTTGAACTAACATTTCAAATTTGAACCACTTAAACATTTAATAGGCTTTTAGCCCATGAAACTAAAATACCGGGGCATAAATTCAGATTACTAGCTGTAACTAGACATTATTATTCAAGTGCCCTTGAACGACCCTGCCAGGCTGGTGGGAACTGGATACCGGTACCGCGAGATGATGCCGAGCTGTCACGCTGCATGCCGTTTCCCGAGGGCGTGGCGAGCCGGAACTCCCGGAACTAATAGTACCAGCGGGGTGGCCACCCTCGGGTGGCCACCGTGGAGCCCCCCTCCCCTCACGCATCATGCAAGCCTTCATCCACGCACGCCCCCCTCCCTTCGAGGATAAAGCACGCCTCCATCCATCGTGGCACTGCTGAAAGCCTAACCCTCTATTGTTCGACGAGCTTATTGAGGTCGACTTGCTACCACGTTCCAGCTTTTGATAATATCAACTTCCTCTCCTGCCCTACCCAAGTTAAGTCACAGTCGTCACCATGGCCCAAGACGGATCTTACGAAGTTGCATGGAAAGGTGCGACTTGCGCTTTGACGTTAATCCTATCTGCATGGCCATGCGCTTTGGCATTACTCCAGATTGCTTATATCGGCGGCTTGCTAGACATGCGCAAGTCCAGTAGGAGGTAAAAGCGGTGGAATGAAATCGCGAATCGGGCCTTTTCACTTCTCTATCCTGTTTTACGCCTCACCCATAGAATTTGAGAATACCAATTCGCGTCCAGTTCTGGTCTGACCAGGCTACAGCCCATACCCGCCCTGCTACCTGCTAAATTCGCAATCCGACTCCAGCACCCTCCATGCCATAGCCGTGTAGCCGAATCTCATGCTCACTTCCCGCATGGGCTCGTGCCAGTGCTCTTCCTCATGCCACGTCTTCTGGCATGTGAGCCTTCTCCCCTCTTAGTGCCTTCTGACGCAAGCAAACACAACCCACGAATCTACCAACGCATATCATGCAAGCTAACTATCATACAACATATGCTTCGAATATTGATGTTGCTGCCATAGATGGCTGGAGCCATGCAGCCAAATTCAAGAGAAACCCACCAATCATATAAGTATATCATATCCATCGTCCCCTGATCTGATGTCGGGCTCCGACCCGCCAATTCCCAATGGCTACCACCCGCTACACGGTCCTCCAGTCCTTTGGCGACGATGTCTGATTATCGTCGAACAGTGGACTACAGGGACGAGCGGGTAGTTTCCACGGCACCATCCCTTGCCTTCCGTTTTGCAGAACCGGATAGCGGAGGTTTGAGTCGGTCGGCCCCGACTAGTCCCTCGCAGCGGCTCTGGCCATCAGGTTTTTCGACCGGACTAAAAATGGGATAAAGCGGTTATGGAGCGAGGGAGATTGTAAACCACAAACAAGAACCAAATTGCAGGCAGCTTGTAAACTACAACTAACATGCAGAGAACAAGCACATGTAACCACTAGCAACATGCAAACCATATGCAGCATGCGAACTATATCCAACATGTAAACCATGTGGAGCATGCAAACTATATCCAGCATGCAAACTGTATGCAGTGTGCAAACCATACGCAGCATGCAAACTGTATACAACATGCCAACTGTATCCAACATTCAACCATACACAGCATTCAAACTGTATCCAACATGCAAACTATATGCAGCATCAAACTGTATTCAACGCGCAAACTTCATCCAACATGCACACTTTATCTTGCATGCAACCTCTAGCATCATGCAAACTATATGCATGGAAACTATATCCAACATGCCAACCATACGCAGCATCAAACTGTATTGAACATGCAAACTATATGCAGCATCAAACTGTATTCAACATGCAAACCACATCCAACATGCACACTTTATCTTGCATGCAACCACTAGCATCATGCAAACTATATGCATCATGAAAACTATATGCATGGAAACCATATCCAACATGCAAACCATACGCAGCATCAAACTGTATTCAACAAGCAAACTACATCCAACATGCACACTTTATCTTGCATGCAACCACTAGCATCATGCAAACTATATGCATCATGCAAACTATATCCATGGAAACTATATCCAACATGCAAACCATACGCAGCATCAAACTGTATTCAACATGCAAACTACATCCAACATGCACACTTTATCTTGCATGCAACCACTAGCATCATGCAAACTATGTGCAGCATGCAAACTATATCCATGCAAACTATACCCAACATGCAAACCATACGCAGCATCAAACTGTATTCAACATGCAAACTGTATCCCACATGCAAACTATATGTAACATGCAAACTACAACCAGATTGGAAACACCAAGTAGCAAGCAAACTGCAACATGAAAGCAACATGCCTAGTATGACCAACATGCCAACTACGGCCAACATTCAAACTGCAACCAACTTGCAAATAAAAATCAACATGCAATACACAGTGTACAACAAACCTACAAACTACAACCAATTTGGTAATGGCTAGCAATATGCAAACTGCAACCAACATGCTAACTGCAACCATCATGCAAGTACAAATCAACATGCAATACACAGCGGACAACACATTTTAAACTACAACCAATTTGGAAACAGCTAGCATCATGCAAACTGCAACCAACATGCCAACTACACCCAACATGCTAACTGCAAGCGCTGGCCAATTTGGCCATTTGAAGTACCCTGGCAAGTACCTGATCATAATTGGCTACCCCTGGAATGTAGTACATAAGCATTTGAATAGGTATAACAATACACAGCGAGCAGTGCAACACAAGCCTAGAAAATATTAGTTGTTCCTGAGGTGCTCCTGTTGACATGACCTTTCCCAGTCGACTGGTGCCCGTGGTTACGCAGCAGCAGCAGCAAAAGAAGGCGAGAGTCTGATCAACACTGCACCATGGGTCCCTAGGTTGAAAGCACATTAAGCAAATACAATGCAAAAACAGTGCAGATTCAGGGTACAAAAAGTAACTACAACGCCTGGTGGGGCGTGGTATTAAAAGGGACCGGCAAATCATATGATGCTGACCAGAGACGAGTATGATATCATATGATATCATACAAATATCATATGATTTAATATCATTTGATGTGTTGCCGTAGGCTAAAGTTACCGAGGCAAGTTACCGCCTACATCGTATGATATCATATGATGACATGATATTATATGATGTCATATTGCGTATCCTTTAAGGGAGCCCCGTCTTACGGCGGTAGGGAACGGGCTGCTACTTTACCAGGGCAAAGCTACCATGTGTTGACAGAGACTGCGAACGATAATGTGCACTCATGGAGATTCGATCCCGGCACCTATGTCGGTCAAGGAGCTCTGCTATTGAGGTATACGTCGACGCTGGAATGTACAGGTTACACATGCATACATGCATTTAGATGTCAAGCAAGACAAGGCAGTGCTGCAAGCAGATTGAACAGAGCAGGTATGCGCCCTCAAAGCTTGTATCGGTAATGCGTAGTTGTGTTGTCTGCAGATGTAGGGCACTGGCTCATTAGCAGACAACATCCTAAAAGATAGTGCCCCATGCGTCCTTGGGTTGATGCGGAAGCATAATGCAAATGTCAATGATTGTGAAAATACAAGCTGGACCAACCAAGGACTCAAGGTGGCGGGAGATGGCGTGGCTTCAGGTCGGAAGTTTCAAATGCAAGCTGGACCAACCAAGGACTCAAGGTGGCGGGAGATGGCGTGGCTTCAGGTTGGAAGTTTCAAATGCAAGCTGGACCAAGCAAGGTTTCCAGGCGACCGCTATGGAAGTTCTCGAATGGAAGGTCGAGGAACATGATAAAAGTGGGCTAAGTGCGTGGCATTGACATATGCATACATACTTACATTCATATATACGTGCATACATATACATATATACATACATGCATGCGTACATACATACATACATACATAAATACATACATACATACATGCATTTCACACCAACTATCACATGCCATGCTAACCCACTCTTACCTTTCCCTTGATCAGGAAATGCTTTCCCCTACCTCATGAACCACCCCAACAACTTCATGAAAACGGAGAATTACGGCAGCGCCAGGCAAGCCGGTGAGTGCACACACAGGCCTTGCAGACTGGCGGCTCTGGTTCTTTTCGGGGCTACGCTTGTCAGCTACCAGACAGACCCATAACCCAGCCACTGGGTTGAGTCGAAAGCCTTGCAGACTGGCGGCTCTGGTTCTTTTCGGGGCTACGCTTGTCAGCTACCAGACAGATCCATAACCCAGCCACTGGGTTGAGTCGAAAGCCTTGCAGACTGGCGGCTCTGGTTCTTTTCGGGGCTACGCTTGTCAGCTACCAGACAGATCCATAAGCCAGCCACTGGGTTGAGTCGAAAGCCTTGCAGACTGGCGGCTCTGGTTCTTTTCGGGGCTACGCTTGTCAGCTACCAGACAGATCCATAAGCCAGCCACTGGGTTGAGTCGAAAGCCTTGCAGACTGGCGGCTCTGGTTCTTTTCGGGGCTACGCTTGTCAGCTACCAGACAGATCCATAAGCCAGCCACTGGGTTGAGTGGAAAGCCTTGCAGACTGGCGGCACTGTTTCTTCTAGGGGCTGCGCATGTCAGCTACTAGACAGATCCATAAGCCAGCCACTGGGTTGAGTCCAAAGCTTTCAGCTGCATTGTAATACTAGTCATGGGAGCTTCCAGAAATAATAGTTGTCTTAGGGGTTTCACCCCAGGACAGGGAAAGGAAGCTGCCTAGAAGCTGCTTTGTGTAGCCCCGAAAAGGAACACTATCTGGACAATTTCATTCTGAGTCCTTTGGCAGTTTAACACCGATCGTGTGTGGTTTTGTGTTGTTTCAGCCAGATTTCAGTTATTGTTTGTGTGTCTAGTCCTATAGTTAAGCCCAACTTCAATTGTGTGTGTGATTTTAGCCTGATTTCAGTTTTGCTTGTGTGTCTAATCATATGGTAGCCTAACTCCAATTTTGTGTGGATTTGTGTGTGATTTCAGCCTGATTTCCTGTGTTTATGTATTTGTACCTAGTCCTTTTGCATCTTGGCATTAATTTTGCTGAAGTGTGTCTGATATCAGCCGTCTCATTTCTTGTTTGTGTGTTCGGTCCCTTTCACAGACCAGTTCTTTGGCTGGTTTTATTTCTTGTGCCTGTGTGTGCTCATATTGCAGCCCAAGGTACAGGGCTTCTTTTGGCAGGGCCCCCCCTTCTGGGGGGCGGGAGCCCCCAGTGTTACCCATTTGTCCGTTTTACCGTCTGACCGTGATGAAGCCTGACATGTCAGCCAATGGTCTCGTAACTAACTCGCTTCCGTTGCCACCTGTTGCTTCGTCGCGATCACTCTCCGCCATTTTTTAGTGTTGCAGGCGACGCTGCATAGAACTTGTTTCAAATCTGAAAGTGGGGTTTTTCTAGCTTCGTGGTTTAGGCCTCCTCCAGGGACAGCGTTTTGATGCTTTATATAGCTGTTAAAGCCTGTAAAGCTTTCTAGGGCAATTTAGGGCACACAATTTGATATTCATGTTTGGTAGGAACAATTTCGTAGAGCGAGGTAAAAACTAGCAATCACTAGCAATCACTATAGCGGAAATAAAAATTCCTGCTAAGGCACACAACAGTAAGACACTCACGTTGTTAAGGAGCATGTATGTGTTTGTGAGTTGATGTATCATAAATAAGCAAAACTCCTATTTATTGATTGAATAATCCATACTTTGTTTCCAGTTAAGTCAGTTAAAATGTCAGTCTTTCTCACGTCCATTGATATTATTTATTATATTACCAGATTATTATTAAATTAAATATTACCAGATTATCAGTTCAATGAATCCAAACCCTACCCCCTTAACCCTACCCCCTTAACCCTAAACTCGCGTCTAAACCACCTCCCTTTTTGAATGTTTGTTGATCGCAGCCAAGGAGGAGTCTGCCCCAGCTGCGCAGTCATCCGTAAGTGTTTTAGGGTGGGTGTGCCAGGTTGTGCAAAATGGCGAATGGGAGAAAGAGGGAGAGTAGGGGAGAGAGAGTGGGAGAAAGAGAGAGAGCAGGGGGTTGTGTGTGGAGTCAGGAGGGGTTGGGTTGAGAGTGAGGGTGCTAGGCTGTACCAAATGGCCTGGTGAGTGGGAGGGAGAGAGAGAGTGGGAGAGGGAGAGATCAGGGGGTTGTGTGTGGAGTTGGGGGGTGGGGGGTGGTTTGAGACTGAGTGTGCTAGGCTGCACAGGATGGCCTGGTGAGAGCTGGGGGTTGTGTGTGGAGTTAGAGATTGGGTTTGTGGGTTGAAAGGGAGGGTGCTGGGCTGTTTATATGGGCCTCGGGAAAGGAGGGTGGTATGTGTTTCGGGTTAGGGAGGTTGAGTGTGATAGTATAAGGCTGTACAAGATTGCCTGATGCAAGGGCTGTAGTATGGCATCGTTGGTGTGAGTGAGTGGATGGTGTGGATCTACGATACGTCCTGTCAACTTGTGAAATCCGAATCATCCCCTGTCTCTGAATCCAAACCATCCCCTGAACTCAAATTCAAATCATCCCCTAAATCCAAATCCAAATTCGAATCATCCACTGAATCCAAATCCAAATCAAATTGTCCACAATTCCAAATCCAAATTCCAATTGCCCACTGAAATCATCCTCTGAATCCAAATTCAAATCAACCACTGAATCCAAATCCAAATTCAAATCATCCACCGAATCCAAATGCAAACCATCCCCTGAAGTCAAATTCAAATCATCCACTGAATCAATCCAAATTCAAATTCGTATCATCCTCTGAATCCAAATTCAAATCTCCCCTGAAAGTATGTGCCCATAACCCTTTCTCCCGTTAGGCAAGGACCGGCACCTGGGATGGGCCTGCCCCTAAGGGCTACCTAGGGGGAGCCAAGCCAGAGGCTGTCCAGCCCCCACCTGTCGCCACTGGCACTGTGGCTCAGTATGAAGATGACTTCACCCGTATCAACACTGGAGCTAAGATGCCTCTCATTGGTCTTGACTGTGACACCGTGTCAAGTGCTGATGTAGTCAAGTAAGTCGTCCAGTTGGCATGGGGGGGGAAATGCGATGTGGTTGTCAAGTTGGCAAGCAGTAAATGTTTTGCCAGCTTATTGGTTTCGACTGTGGGACGGTGTCAAGTGCTGATGTGGTCAAGCAGGTTGTCCAGTTGGCATGAAATATATCAATATATGCGATGTAATTGTCAATTGGACATGCAATAAGTAATTATATGTTTTGTCAAGATCAGTTGTCACACAATGGATAAATATATATTTGTCAAGATCAGTTGACATATAATAAATGCCAGGGATTTCTTTTTCCGGAATACATTCCGATCGGAATACGAGACCCCGTTTTTGCCAAAATTGCCGGAATAAGTTTTTTTATTATAATTGAAATTGACAAAAAATGACAAAATCAGAATAAGGATCCTGTTTTGGGAGGGCAAAAAGGAGGGAAAATAGAAAAAGGAATAAGATTTCCTCTTTTTTAATTGAAAAACAAATCCCTGATAAATGCCATGCGGTAGTGAAAAGGACAGGCAATAAGTAAATATATGTTTTTCCAAGATCAGTTGGCAAAAGATAAATAAATGTTAGGAAATAAATGTAAATATATAAACGCATTTGAAAATAGATCAGGCGCCAGCCCTTTGAGAACAAACCGGTAAACGAATCTTACCGCCAAATTGCTCCTGAACTTTAACAACAACAACAACAACATCAACATCAACTACAGCATCAACAGCAACAACATCTTGAAACTCAGTAATGGTTGAGCGCCCCGGAAGCTTTGATTTCAAAGTGCGTGTTTTATCTTCCCTGCATCCTTTGTATTAGTAATATTATTCTTATTAATACTACTACTATTATCTTGTATTATCTCCCAATCCCTCGTAAACTATCAATTGATCATTCATTTGTAGTATTTAAACAATTTTCCGATTTTTAACCGATTCAACCGATTTTCAAAAATCCAGGTTCGCCAATATAGATTTTGCCAATATAGATATATATAGATCTATCTCTATATAGATCGAAGCCTCTCCCTATTCATTTGTAGTGTATAAACACCGGTAATCCCCGTTTCGACGAATGGCTCAATGGCAGAGCTTCTTGAACGAAGAAGGTGCCGGGTTCGACTCCCCACGGGTTCCCTTGAAGCGTACGTGGTCACTGTCAACCGCTATGGTAGCTTTGTCCAGGTGAAGTAGCAGCCCGTTCCCTACCGGAGTAAGACGTGGCTCCCTTAATACCGCGCCCCACCAGGCGTTATCTTTGCCAAACTGTGTACTAATCTCCAGGATTATGCCCACACCCCTATTTAGACTTCAATTTTTATCTAAATTTTTTTTTCTTTTCATTTTGCTTCATTTTCTACTTAGTGCAGCCTGGCGCAGGAGCAAAAAAAACATTTTTCCCGATAGAGACCCCCTGAGATAGCAACAACTGATTTACAAACTTTATCTTGTTACATTTCAAACAGTGATCAGCTATTTTTCCACTCGCAAGCGCTGGCCAACGGCTGCTACTACGACTGCTCTGAGAAAAAAAACTTGACATACAACCTGGATAATTGTATCTGTCTGACCATGCTTTGTCCTGTCTCGACAGACAAGCGCTGGCCAACGGCTGCTACTACTTTGACTGCTCTGAGAAGAGTGGCACTGAGGCAATCGTTGGTGAGGGACTAAAGGAAGCCATTATCAGCCGCCGCGATGGGCTCTTCATTTCATCCAAGGCTTGGAACTCCCACCACAAGCCTGCTGACCTTAGGGCTGCGTGTGAAGGTAGGGTTGCATTGAGTGTAAGCCTGCCTTGTCTCAGCGTCAAGGCACAGTCCACTGTATTGTTCATGTTCCTCTTATTCACTCAACAGTAGTGCAGCATGATGTTAACAGCGTCAAGGCACATTCCACTGTGTTGTCCATGTTCTGGTTATTCCTGGCATGAGGGCTGGACACAGGATTCACGCATAGCTTTCTTGGACCCCCAAACAATTCCTTCTCTGTCAATTACAAGCTCCATGCTGTCGACCCAACAGGTAGCATTGCCAAGCTGGGTGTCTCCTACTTGGATCTGTACGTGTCGCTCTGTCATGAGGGATTGACACAGGACTCAAACATTGCTTTCTTGAACCCCCAACCTATACCTGCACAGTCAATAACAAGGTCCATGTTTTCGACCCAACAGGTAGCATTGCCAAGGTGGGTGTCTCCTACTTGGATTTGTACATGTTGCACTGGCCCGAGGCATGGACAGCCGACATCAAGGATGATTCTGAGAGTCCATCAGTGGATGCCTCTGCTTCCATCCAGGAGACATGGTAAGTAATGCAGTAAGGAAGAGAGGAGGGGAAGAGGGGGGTAGAAGAGAGAGGGGAAAGAAAAACCATTTGTTGGGTGCAAGGGGGGAGGAAATGAGGGAAGGAAGGGTGTTGAACTGGCATGGAGGACATGGACAGCCAACATCGAGGATGATTCTGAGAGTCCAGCAGTGGATGCATCTGCCTCCATCCAGGAGACTTGGTAAGAAAGACAGGGAGGAGGGAACGGTAGGAAGGAAAGGAAATTGGGGCGGGGGAGTGGGGTAAGAGAGATGGAAGAAAGATCAATTGTTAGGAGGGAATGTGGGAGGAGTGAAGTGTAGGAAGGAGGCATGGACAGCTGACATCAGTTGATGTCTCCGCCTTCATCCAGGAGCCGTGGTGACAAAGTGGGTTGGGAGCAAAGACAGAGGGTTGTTGAGGGAAAGGGAAAAGGAAAGGAGGGGGGAGGGAGGGTAAGTGAAAGGAGATGGGAAGAGAGAGAGGAGTGGAGAGAGGAGGAGGGAGGAAGGAAGACCAAACAAACGTACGAGGGAAAGACAAACTCCCCTCCTCTCGCCAGCCTACTCCCAACCTTCTCCCCCAACCTACTCCTAAAACTACTCCCCAACTTACTCCCCAACCTACTCCCTAACCTACTCCCCAACTACGACCAACCGACTCCCACCGCGCCCCCCACCCGACGAAGAAGGCGGGACCTCCGCCTCCCCCCCCCCCAATCCTACGCCCCCAACGACGCCCGCCAACCTACGCTCTCCAACCGACGCCCCAACCGACGGCCAAGCTGAATGCCCAACCGACTACCCCAACTGACGACGCAGCACGACTCCCAACTACGCCCCCCAACCGACGCGCCCAAACCTACGCCCCAACCGACGACTCACGACAAAAGAAAAACCCATGGGGCTTCCAAACATTGAAGGCCTTGTCCAGCTTTCAGCGACGCCAAACCGACGCCCCGCAACAGACGCCCCCCAACCGTACGGCCCCCCAAGCCGAAGCCCCAAACGACTTCAATCTACTCCAAACCTAATACCACCTACTACCAACCTAAATACCAACCCTCTCCCAACCTACTACCTATCTTATACCGATCTATACCAAGATACTACCAAACCTACTCCCCAACCGGACGACGCCAGCCCACGGGCAACCCCCGACGCCCCCAACCACGAGCCCAAACGCGCCCCCAACGCACGGCCCAACCGAGGCCAAGATACGCCCAACCGAATCGCACCCAACGGACCCCCAACCGACGCCCCCAACCCGACGCCCAAACGACGCCCAAACGACCGCCCCAACCTAAAGCCCAACCGACGCCCCCAACCGACGCCAACTACGCCAAACGGACGCCCAACCGACGCCCAAACCGACGCCCCCAACCGACGCCCAAACTAATCCCAAAACGACTGCTCCAAACGACTCCCCAAAACGACTCCCCAACTACTCCCCAAACGACGCCCCCAAACTACTCCCCCAAAACTACTCCCGCAAAACTACTCCCCCACAAAAACTACTCCCCCAAACTACTCCCAACCTACTCCCAACCTTCTCCCAACCTCACCCTCACCTTTGCTTGCCTCTTGCAGGGGAGCTATGGAGAAGTTGGTGGATGATGGACTTGTGAAGTCAATCGGTCTGTGCAACTTTGGCCTGAAGCAGGTAGAGACCTTGTCCTTCTGCCATAGCTACAGTAGTCCTCCGCCAAATTAGCCGTAGACTGTGGTAGAAGGACATGTTGGCCTTCTGCAGAATCAAGCTGCAGTCGCAAAGTTGCTAATCACATCGTTCAGGAGTCCTCCGCCAAAGCAACCATATAATCTGGTAGCAGGACGTAGTTGCCCTCTGCCATTTCAAGCTGCAGTTGCAATGTTGCTAATCACAACTCTCAGCTGATCCTCCACCATACAACCATAAAATCTGGTGGGACATGTCTTGTTCAATTCATCCTCTGCTAAAGCTACCATATAATCTGGTAGGACATGTCGGCCTTGAGCTGTTTCAAGCTGCAGCCGCAATGTTGCTATTCACATGGTTCAGGTGATCCTCCACCATACAGCCATATAATCTGGTAGAAGGACGTGCTGGCCTTCTGCCGTTTCAAGCTGCGGCCGCAACGTTGCTAATCACATCGTTCAGCTAATCCTCCGCCAAAGCAACCATAGAACCTGGTAGCAGGACATGTTGGCCTTCTGCCGTTTCAAGCTGCAGCTTGGTTTTGTTAGATTTGCTATCGGTCTTTTATTATACCTTTTTGTTGAACATGTCACCTACGTAAATTCGTTTTGTATTTCTTTCTTTAATGCTCACGTCCTGCAGTTGTTGATCACCTCACATCCCACACCCAGCACCCCCCCACACACACACACACACACAAACCCACACACACACCCAGCACTGAAGTGGCCTGACCTCCCCCATCCCTCAACCGGTGGAGGACTTGTTGGCCTTCTGCCGCATCAAGGCAGTCGTCAACCTGTACAAAGAAACCAACGACCATACACTGAAAGTCCTGCCCCCTCCCTCAACAGGTGGAGGACTTGTTGGCCTTCTGCCGCATCAAGCCAGTCGTCAACCTATTGGAGTTGCACCCTGGCTTCTCTCAACGCAAGATTGTCGGAGTGTGCTACCGTAAGGTGAGAGTGTATATATATATTTATATTTATATATATATATACTAGTACGGTAGCCCGTGTGGCTGGTGGTCACACCTACTCTCACGAAGACCCCCCCCCCCCCCCCGCCCCCCCCCCCCCCCCCTAAATCATAGAACTGTGCCCGTTTGGCCTTTGGCCACACCTATTCGGGGCTGGTTACATAATGGTTGACACTTGAAGCCCCCCCCCATTCACACACCACCACCACCAAACCATTATCCGCCCCCTCCCCTCTTCCCTCCCGTTGGCCACACCTGTTTTGGGCTGGGTTGCAAAACGGTTTTCTCTGCAGTGCATGCAACTTAAAACATTGACGGACGCATATCCCTTGCGATGGTCTCCCTTGTGCACCCACAAGCACACAAAGACCACCGTACTCTCCCCCCCCCCCCCCCCCCTCCAGTATCTCCCACCCCCCCCCGGCCCCCCACCCCCACCCAACCATGTACCCCCGCCCACAAACATAATCCCTTACTCTTCCTGACATATTTCCTGACTCCATACCTTCCCCTACCCAGCCATCCCACCAGCCCCCACCCTCTCCCCACTCTCATCCCTCCCCTCCCTCCTACACGCACCCACCAGCACACACATACTCCATATCTGCCTCCCTCCACTTCAGCTGTGGGCTTTGCCATAGCTGAAAGGCAAACGGGACGATGAGCATCGACAACGTTTGCGCATCATCCGACTCCGCTAAAAGCATCGGACCTGCTTCCCTGCCACCTCAGCTGTGATCGATAGTCGACCCCACTGAAAAAGCTGAACCTGCGCAATCGCAACTGTATATAACTAAAGCTTCTTCTTAGCGAGCATGTATTCAGTTCGGCCGAAGAACAATCCTGTTCACCGCAACTGCTCCCGAAGTCAATTCGATCTGAGACTTGGGAACATCGCTAGGTTCATCCATTCAACTTTGCCGCGTGCTCGCTATAGCACAGTGCACAGCGACGACATGTTTCTCGATGCAGTGGGAAGAAGTTGCAGCCAAGTTGCTGATTTGAGATGTTCGGTCAATTTAGGGCGAGAATGCTCAGCGAGAGTTTTCATTCGGTCAACTTTGATGCGCACTTGCTATGGCACAATGCGGAGCGACATGTTTCTCAATGCAGTGGGAAGAATTTGCAGTCTATGGCATGGGATGGATGTGATTCGGACATTTCTGACAGATCGGCTGACTCTCCACGTCACCTCCCGTTGTGCGCAGCGACAGGTCTCTTGACGCAAGGGAAATGTCTTGCAGAGGGAAAAGCTTGTAGGAAGACGAACTGTAGCGCTACCGAAATCAGGTGGATGAACTCAGGCGGGAAAAGGAGAAATCGGGCGGGATGCGCAACAGGTAGAATAAGCAGGAGGCGAAGGTTACATAAGGCAGAATTCACAGGAGGCCAATCAGACAGAAGTTGAAGCAGGAGGGATTAAAAGCGTGAATTGGCTGAGCGGGAATTGGCTGGGCGGGAAGTTGGTCAAGTCGGTTACGCGATGACACCACCACGACCACCGCGACCACGACCACGACCTTGATTTCTTTTTATATATATATATATATCATTATATCATTATATAAATGGTACGCCTTACATATAAACATGGAAATGCATATAAATATAATGTTAGTGTGTGCAATTAATTACCGCAAGGTGAGTGTATCTCTATATATAGGGGTCGGCTATGTTGTATAATATTAGTGAATAAATAATATTATATAATATTAGTCGGACGAGCCGTCTCACTATAATTTCGAATGTATTTGAAAAACTAATATTATTGTGACACTGTAATAATATTAGTTAATATTAGTGTTTCAAACACTAACATTAGTTGCCGTTCACTATGTATGTATCATAATATAAATGGTACGCCTTACATAAACATGGAAATACATTTATATATAATGTGAGTGTGTTATTATATACACCAATCGTCAACCTGTTGGAGCTGCACCCTGGCTTCTCTCAACGCAAGATTGTCGGAGTTTGCTACCGCAAGGTGAGTGTATCTATCAGTGTTTTTTATTTCAGATTTCTGTAGTCCAGGTTGAGTAGCTACTTGAGCTACTCAACCCTGGTTTCAGGATAGTTGCGTAGCCATCGCATGGCTGAGCGCGGAGCCTGGGGGGGTCGGGGGGCTGCTTCTCTCAACGCAAGATTGTCGAAGTGTGCTACCGCAAGGTGAGTGTAATTGAAATTGAAATTGTTACATCCTTGTAATGCAGTCACTCACAGGACGTGAAATTAAGGACACCACTGCGTAAGCCGGAGCTAGCAGTAGTCACCACAAGGTGAGTGTTTCTATACATACGTCATTATATAAATGGTACGCCTTATATATAAACATGGAAATACATTTAAATATGATGTGAGTTTGTGTGATTATATATACCGGTCTATGTGCTCTTATATTTAAATAATGTGTGAGCTGCTTCGAGTACTACATCTATCCTGGTCTCCCCTCTCTCTCTCCCCCCCCCCGCCCCCCCCCCCCCCCTCCTCCTTACAGGGCATTCAATGTGTGAGCTGCTCCATAGTACTGAATCCTTCCTGGTCTGTCCTCCTTTCACCACCCAACACAACCCCCAACCCCCAACGTAACCACCCAAACGCCCATCCCAACCTAACCCAACCCCCCACACCAAATCAACCCGAAGCTACCCCTGCCTATTACCACAGGGAATTGAATGTGTGAACCGCTTTCTGAGTACTGAATCCTTCCTGGTCTCCCCTCCTCTCTCCAGCCAGGACAACCCCCAAACCCCCACATAACCCACCCAAACGCCCAACCCAACCTAACCCAACCCCCACACAAAATTAACCCGAAGCTACCCCTGCCTATTTACACAGGGCATTCAATGTGTGAGCCACAGCCCCCTCGTCTGCGCCGAGAAGCTGGCCCTGGCCCCCCTCTTGCAGCGCGTGTCTAAGGAGGCTGAGAAGACCATTGAGCAAGTGCTGGTGAAATACAACTTGCAGCGCGGTGTTCCCATCCTGCTGCCAGAGAGCGCTGTTTTGAACAAGGACTTGGTCGGTGGCGTGATGGGATGGAGGTTCACTAACATCCACAAGGTATTTTTGTTTTACATTTCATTGGATATCATCGCAATGCTTTGTTATTTTGATTTGATTTGATTTGCTTCGCCTCGCCTTGCTCAAGGCTGTCCTTTGCTGGGCCAAGACTAGCCCACACCGGAAGACCCGGTCGAGACTAGTTAATATATGGCTTCGGGGGATCTCTTAAAAGGTAATGATAACGCCTGGTGGGGTGTGGTGTTAAGGAGCCCGTCGTACGCGGGTGGGGAGCGGTCTCCTACCTCAACTGGACAAGCTACCATAGCGACTGACAACGACCTGCAACGCTAAGAGCGATCAAAGGGGGAGTCGAACCCCTGACACTTCATCCTCAAGCGATCTGGTCTACCACTAGACCATTGTACATCCCTGGAAGGGGCTATTTATAAATAATTAACCAGTTATGTAAAAAAAATCTTGATTTTAGTGATTACAGACTGTCAAGCTGGTGCTATAGACCGCACGTCATCAATCATAGGGCTCTCTAGACATTTTGCAAGTTAACGGACCAGATGTAACAAGTGACGAAACAGATACGAAGTGAAGCTAGTAATTCGCTAACACAGCAATATCGCTGTGATTATCCGCCAAGATTCAAGGCGATCTCATACGCATAACATATCTGGCTGGCCGTGTCGTTCAACAGGATTTCCAACCACACACCCATGCCCACACAACCATGCCCACACCTCCATGCCCACACAAGTATGCCCACACAACCATGCCCACCACCCCCAACCACCCCCACCCATGCACACCGTATCACCCGGTCGAGACTTCCAACCACCTAGCTAACTAGCGTATCTCTTGTGTACATCTCCTCTGTCCAGATTACCATTGATGACTTGGAGAACGGCCAGCGCTGCCTTTGCCCGGCTTGGAAGACGTTTGCTGATGCAGAGGAGGGTGGCATTCCCAAGCCTAGCTTGGTGTTGTAAACATCTGGTATGCAGCAAGCACACAGCCGGACTCCAAAACCTCCAAAACGCAGTAATTCACGTCATGTAGTAACCTGGTGTGCAGTTTCCCAGAGCAACCAGGTTGCACAGGCGGGACCTGCATTTGCCCGGCTTGCTGATGCTAAGGAGGGAGGCATTCCCAAGCCTAGCCTGGTGTTGTAGGCAGCCGGTGTGCAGCAGGGTACTACATTTTGTCATTTGAGGTTGCTTCAAAAACGCCACTGCCTCCTTTTTGGTTGTGCTTTTGACTCAACTGAAAACGGAAATTTGCACTATGCTACCAGGGGGGGCTTCAATCGCGCAGCTGGGCTCCAAAACCTCACAAATGCAATAGTTCACGGCATGTAGTACCATTGTACAGTTGTCCAAAGCAACGAGGTAGCACGGGCGGGTCCTGTACTTGACCTGTGTGGAAGACCTTGGGTGATGCTGAGGAGGGTGACATTACCAAGCCTAGCTTGGTTTTGTATAATCTAGACAATGGCCCCACAGGAAGTTGCGAGCGACGCCATTCTGATTGCCAGCCTAGATGACTGAACCTGTATTTATAATAAATTAACAATAGGTAATTAAAGATTGAAGCCATGGTGGAAAGCCATGTATATTGGTACTTCCAGGAGTGGATGTGAGTTGTATAGACTCTTGAATGATGCACAACACTCCTCACTACACAATGCATTCTCGAGGAAACTGGACTAAAATATCAAGTATGCAATTCATGTGCATGTTATTAATATTCGCATTACGATGAATTATACAATTTGTATCTGAAAGGTTTCAGTTCTTTAGTGCTCTCTCTTTTTAGGCCCTTTCTATCACGGTTGGGCAAGTCCCCTAGCATATTTGGCCTACCCCTGGACTAAAACGATACTTACTTCCTTAACTGTTAATGTTTGACGTATGGCCCCTTAGTAGTTAAGTTCTGGCTTGTTTTGTTGCTGAGTCCTCTCAATGTTGAGCTGGTCAAGCAGGCTATTACTAACCCAAACTGACATCTGTATAAGTGTCCGTCCCCTGCACTATAAACCTTACTGCCTTATCACAGGACTAAGAACGGCTCATACCTTTCAAACCCTTCAGAATCACTGTATGTATAGTGTCTTCGGCCTAAGCTCAGTAAAACAAATGTACCCCTCTAGAAGCGAGGGACTCTTTCATGCGACATATGGCAAGAATGCTGGTTCGGGAGGGCACGTATTCTTTGTGCAACTTGGTTATGTGAGTTTGTCTGAGTGTGCTCAGTGCACGATTGGTTTCCAACTGGTTATGAATCAGGGTTGTTTAGGACGCTGCATTTGGAGGGCCGTTGGCCAGAGGGAAGGGTCCGTGGTGCAAGACGCAGGCTAAACAATTAGTTGCGTCTCACGCAGCTGAGCCGGGGGTCCTCCTGAAGAACCCTGGTTTGAATACCCTAGGTAAAAGTGGGTCCATTAGCCTGCAGTTTGCTCGTGGGAGTCGAATATCAGAAGCTTAAACTTCCTTTCCTGTAATCCTGTATTTAAGGTTGGACAAATCCCTTGAGCCTAATTGGCCAACCTTCGATTGTAAAAACATGCACATAAAAATACATGGACAAGTTCTGTGCAGCCTCGCCTGCAACGCAAAAAATGGCGGGGGAGTGATCGCGACGGAGCGACAGGCGACAACGGAAGTGAGTTAGTTATGAGACCGTTTGCTGACGTGTCAGGCTTCATCACGGTCAGACGGTCGGACGGACAAACGGGAAACATGGGGGCTCCCGTTTCCCAGCAGGGGGGGTTCTGCCAAAAATACGTAGTTACACACATCACTTGAACTTGGTTGTTACCGTAGGCAGCTACAACCTTGTACGCCTACAAACCTGTACGCCTACAAACCTGACAGCTGTTTGAGTGCTTTTCGTCTTCCACAGAAACACGAACACTGAAGAACGTGCTATTATCAAAACATACTTGTCCAATCTCCTTATAAATAAACAGGAATTCAGCCCCCCGACGCGCATGAGAAGTGAGTAACTGAGTACCCAAGCTGTTGTTAGTGGTGGCATTCCAGGTGAGGGCCTGAGGGGTAGCCAAATGGGCGGAAGGGGCTTAACCAATGCCTAAGATATCCTTGCTCTTGCCAGGGTAGGGTGGGTGGATGTACAAACGCGGCTGTATTCCCTAAACTGTAACACAGGCCGATGAAGCCGCTGGCCATCCTCGGCAGGGGAAACAATATCCTGGTTCCTGAATTGCACTTGAAGTTGAACATGAACATGAACATGTACATGAACATGAACATGGACATGAACATGAACATGAACATGAACATGAACATGAACATGAACATGGACATGAACATGAACATGAAAATGAACATGAAAATGAACATGAACATGAACATGAACATAGACATGAACATGAACATGAACATGAACATGAACATGAACATGAACTTGAACTTGAACATGAACTTGAACATGAACAGGAACATGAAGATGAACATGAACATGAACTTGAACTTGAACTTGAATTTGAACTTGAGCCTGGCTCCAGCCAGCAATTGGACTGCTAGCCGTCTTTGTGAATCCAGAATTGTATTCGCCAAGTCACCAGCTACTTACCCTTTCCACGGGGGGGATCTCCGCAAAGGCCGAAGCGCGACAGTGCAATCCAGGTGAGGGAGGATCCTGTAGCGCCTGCGCATGCGCAGGCCGGCTGTTCGCGTTCGCGAAGCTTCCGAAAGCGTCAGCGTACTGCATTCACTGTACCCGACTGTACCTTCAGCTGGCCATAGGCCACGGCACAGGAGGTTGGCCACACACGCACACCGGTGCACGCACACGGCCACACAGGAGGCCACGGCAACTTCCCTTGCCACCTTCCCTCACCTTCCTGCAGAAGGGGTACGTGCCACGGCCTGATCCGTACATATAGAAGAACTCGACGCTTAGGGAACAAACAGCTTGTACGCAGACCAAGTAAGTTCCTTCCAATCGTCTGCATCTCTTGTACTCTCCCTTCCATCTTGCTACTCGCGGATCTAAGCATCCGAGCCAGCTTATCGCGGTGCGTTCGGATGGTCGATAGAATGGTAGAGGTTTCAGTCGAACCGGTTTCGACTGTCGCTAGGTGATACCACGTCGCATAATAACATGGGTTTCAGCATGACTGGAGATGACTTCCTGAATCCGAATCAGTCCATGCAAGCACGATGGAATACACTTGCATGCATTAGCGCCCTCCCCACCCACCCACCCACCCACCCACCAGTTTGGTTTGATTTGCTTACCTGGTATATCAACCTTGGGGCTACACGCACACACACACACACACACACCACCACCACCACAACCATACCAACGCATCAAAACACACAAAAATACCTCCCCCCCCCCCCCCCCCCCCCCCCCCCTCCTAAAATGTTGGTTTATTTTCCTTACTTGGAATATCAACCTTGGGCTACTGGCCGCCTGTAGTCAGACTTAACGTGGCTATGAATATAGCATACACACGACTCATATGGATAGCACACTCAATATGCATACACCATTGTACACATGGATATCATAAACACTACTCATATGGATTGCACACACACTACTCATGCACCCCTATCCATGTGGATAGCACTCTCAATATGCATACACCATTGTACATATGGATAGCATTAAGACTACTCATATGGCTATCACACACACTACTCATAAACCACTATCCATGTGGGTAGCATCAACACTCGTCATACACCACGCCCCTGAGGACAGTTTATTAGGATGTAAGCACAGATTTGTGTGTATATGAGGATGTATGTGTGTGTGTGTATGCTGATGTGTATGATTGTGTGTGTATGAGGATGTGTGAGTGCCCATACACCACGCCCCAGGGTACTGTTTATGATCACTCTATCTCCTTGAATTCCGTAAACACTACTCATACACCACACGTCAGTACCGTAAACAGGGGCGTGGTGTATGAGTACCTGGAACTGTACCCTATTATTACTCTGTCTCCTTGAATTTCATAAACACTACTCATACACCACACATCAGTACCGTAAACAGGGGCGTGGTGTATGAGTACCTGGAACTGTACCCTATTAGTACTTACTCTGTCTCCTTGAATTTCCTCAGCCAAGGATCGAAGAAACACTACTGCGCAGTGCTCTGGAGTATAGAATATACTCACACAGTACTTGTGATTGTGGGACCAGAACCTGTCGCCCTTGAATTGTCCAGGATATAATAAATACTACTACACATTGCGAAGCATTAGCATTAGTATTAATATTAGTATTCTGAATTCAGAATAAACTCACACAGTACTTCTGATGGTGGGTACAAAACCCGTCGCCCTTGAATTTCCCCAGTCAAGAATAGAATAAACACTACTACGCAGTGCGTAGTAGTATTATTTGTATTAGTATTCTGGGTTTAGAATATACTCACACTGTACTTGTGAAGCAGGGACCAAAACCCGTTGCCCTTTTAGTTCCCCAGTCAAGGATAGAATAAACACTACTACGCAGTTCTCCATACTATTTTTTTTCTGAGTGCAGAATCTAATTATTTATTGATATATTTATTTATTTATTTATTTCTACACTTCGATGCCACGCTCCTGAATGTAGAATCTATATATGTATATATTTAATGATTTATTTATACACCACGTTGCTACGCTCCTGAGTACAGAATCTTCTCCCACTGTCTCCTCCTTACCTTGTGTCTCCTCCTTACCTTGTGTCTCCTCCTTACCTTGTGTTTTTATTTCAGATTTCTGTAGGAAAGTTTGAGTAGCTTCTTAGGCTACTCAAGCCTGATTGCAGGAAAGTTTAGTAGACACCATCTGTACACAGAGTCCTTACACTTTCTCCTCGATGGTACTATATTTATTTATTGGTTTATTTGTACACATCCGTAACGCTCCTGAGTACAACATATAATGGCGTCTGTGCCCTTGTGTGGTTCATGCTCCCATGTCCTACATTCCAAGCAATTAAACAGTTGTAAATTACATGCAAGTTCGCACATTTTTAATCTAGTTTGGTTTGGTTACATATTCTATCAGCCTTCGCGATCACCACGCCCCTCAGTACAGAATCTACACACACTGTCTCCACCCTACCTGCATTGCCTTGGCAACTTATATCCTGCATTGTGACCTAGCATGATCTAGTGTGACCTAGTGTGAACACGTGCCGCCTGACCACCTCAGCCAGGGAAGCTGCCAAGGATAGATGCTGCTGCTCGTAGCTGTGTATGTATGTTACAGTTTAGGGGTAGGCCAAACATCCTGCAGCGTGACCTAGCAGCCCCTGGCAAGAGGCATTGGGACATTGCGATGCAAGCAACTAAGAAAAGGCTATATGATATCATATGATATCATGTCAACATACGATATCATATGGTATCATATGATGCCAGCAGTCTGACTAGGCTTAAGTTACCATTTACATACAATATCATATGATGCAATTTGTATGATATCATATGATATCATACTCGCCTTTGGTCAGAATCGGAAGATATGCCGGTCCCTACAAGTAACTGGTGAGGCTAGCTGGGGCTGAAAAGAAGGATGGCCCGCGACAACACCTCATGTGTCAAATGCATCAATTATCCGTTCCTTTCTCCTCCTTACACTCTCTCCTCTGACCCCCCCCCCAGTGCAGGGCCAAGTTTCGAAAGCTCCAAGTCGCACTACGAAAGAAGTCAACTACCCTACCTGGTTGCTGTCAGCAGTTACTGTCACATTTCTTCTTACTGTGGTAAGCGCACTCCCTTCCCCCCCCCCCCCCCCCCCCCCCCCCCCCCTCCTTCCTCTCGTTTTCCTGGTCACCCCCCAACACCCCCTAACCATATCTAAAGCTCCAAGTCGCATTTATAAAGCAGTCAACTACCTGGTTGCTGTCAACAGTTACTATCACATTTCTTCTTACTGTGGTAAGCACACTCCCTTCCTCCCCCCCCCCCCCCCTTTCTCCCCGCTTTCCTGTTCACCCCCAACAGCCCCTAAACCCATGCCCCCCCCCCCCCCCTCCCCCCCCTTTCCTTTCACCAGGCCATCTTCAACAGCCAAAAACTATCGCACTCAACTATCTCCCCCCCCCTCCCCCCTTCCCCCCTTGATGTTCACCCCCAACACCCCCTAACCCCATACACAACCCCCTCCTTTCACCAGGTCATCTTCTACAGCCGAACACCCACGCACTCAACTATCTTAGCCCCTCCCCCCCCTCCCCCCCCCCCTTGATATTCACTCGCGACACCCCCTAACCATATACACAACCCCCTCCTTTCACCAGGCCATCTTCTACACCCTAACAGTCTCGCACTCAACTATCTTCTCCCCCCCCCCCCCCCCCCCCCCCCCCCCCCCCCCTTCCTGTTAAACCCTAGCAACCCCTAACCCCATACACAACCCCCTTCTTTCACCAGGCCATCTCCTACACCCTAACAGTCTCGCACTCAACTATCTCCCCCCCCCCCCCCCCCCCCCTTCCTGTTAAACCCTAGCAACCCTTAACCCCATGCACAACCCCCTCCTTTCACCAGACCACATTCTACAGGAGAATGCACTATCTTTCCCCCTCCTTCTCTTCCTGTTCACCCAAACACCCCCTAATCCCAAGCACACACCCCTCTTTTCACCAGGCCATCTTCTACAGCCTAACACCCTCGCACTCAACTATCTCCCCGACGCCCCCCCCCCCCCCCCCCCCCCCCATCCCATCCCATCCCTCCCCCCTCTTTCTTGTTAACCCCAAACATCCCCTCTTTTCACCAGGCTATCTTCTACAGCCTTACACCCTCGCACTCAACTATCTCCCCCCCCCCCCCCCTCCCATTCCTCCCCCCTCTTACCTGTTAACCCCAAACATCCCCTTTTTTCACCAGGCCATCTTCTACGGCCTAACGCCCTCGCACTCAACTGTCAAAGCGCGCAGCATGGGATCTGTCCAAGCAACAAGTAACACAGACTCTGCTCCAGAGGGCCTGTCCGGCGGCTGCAAAGGTACAATGCTTTTGTAAATCAGTTGTAAATCAGTTATAAATCAGTTATGAATCAGTTATACACAAACTTTAAATCAGTTATAAGTCAGGGAGCAACACGGACCCTGCTCTGGTGGCTTCAAAGGTACAATCTTTTTGTTAAAAAACGAAACTGCAATGCTTTTGTAAAAACAACGATTGTTTGGGGTTCAGTTCATCAGTGCCTTGTCTTTGTAAGCCCTTCCTACACGGTTGGGCAAGTCCCTTAAGCCTATTTGGCCTACCCCTGGACTGGAACAACATATAATGCTTTGGTAAATCAGTTGTAAATCAGTTGTGAATCGGTTATAAATCAGTTGAAAATAAGGGTGGCCTTTCAAATAGCTTTAGCAAGGGGTTGCACTAAAATGTATTTAGCTATTAAGTAGTAGGTACATGAAGGCCATATAAAGGCTATATCAAGGCCATCCTTAGCTATATAAAGGCCATATAAAGGCTATATCAAGGCTATATCAAGGCCACCCTTAACTATGTAAAGGCCATCCTTAGCTATATAAAGGCCATATAAAGGCTATATAAAAGGCTATCCTTAGCTATTTGAAGGCTATATAAAGGCCATATAAAGGCTATATAAAAGGCTATCCTTAGCTATTTGAAGGCCATATAAAGGCTATATAAAAGGCTATCCTTAGCTATTTGAAGGCTATATAAAGGCTATATAAAAGGCTATCCTTAGCTATTTGAAGGCTATATAAAGGCCATCCTTACCTAAAGGGTGGGGCTTTACTTATAGGGTGGCCCCAGGCCTTTTTTGGCTTTTCTCGGCAGCTTTTAGGCAGCTCCCCAAGCTAGCCACTGTGCCACTCCCACATATTTAGCACTTTTGGACGGCTGATGGTATCAGCTTCAAGGTGCACTAGGTCGCGTTAGGTTCAGCTGGATAGAAAGTCAGGGGAGGTGCCTAGAAGCTGCTGCTCGTGAAATATATTCAATTGGTGGCCCCATAAGCTTTAGCTATAAAGTGACAGACAACGCGGGGGTACACAAAACTGTTTTATTTTCAGCTACTAGCACTAGCTTCTAGGCAGCTCCCTGAGACTGCCACTGGGCCAACCCCAAAGATCTAGGAGCACTGGAAAGCTGACGATATCAGCTTCCAGGCGCCTAGGTTGCTTAAGGTTTGGATGAAGGGAGAGCCCAGGTAGCTGCCTAGAAGCTGCTACTCGTAGCAGATAAGAAAGTGAATGGGTGGCTCCATAGCTTGAACTGTAAAGCGACAAATAACTAGGGACCGGCATATCATATGATATCACGCAAATTACATTATTCGATATTGTATAGAAATGGTAACTTTAGCCTAGTCAGACTGCCGGCAACATATGATATCATCTTGTCTCCCTTGCTTTTCCCTGGCTATAAAGCGACGTAACAGTGGGGTGCAAGTGGACAGCCCAACCACCCAACCCCCTATCCATCCACCCATTAATCCATCCATCCATCCCCCTATACATCCATTCATCCAACCATCCACCCACCCAACCACCCATCTAGCCAGGCCTCCCTCCCTCCCTCCCTCCCTCCCTCTCTCCCTCTCTCTCTCTCTCTCTCTCTCTCTCTCTCTCTCTCTCTCTCTCTCTCTCTCTCTCTCTCTCTCTCTCTCTCTCTCTCTCTCTGGTTAACGGTGTTACACAATTTTATTGTGGTCCAGCCACACAGTAATCAAAAACACAAAAAATATCATTAGGAATAATTGATCTAGTCAACCCTATTATTGAGAAAGTACAGTAAGCCAATTAACTAAGATCTAGTGAAGGGGGGTGCGGGTGGGCGTGGGGGGGGGGGGGGGGGGTTCCTCCGTATCACAAAAACTCATTCCATATCAAAAGATTGATGCAAATTCCAAAGGCACAGTTCTAGCTCAGAAAAGAATCTGAATAATATAAATATCTAAGCGTACAAAAACCAATCTATGCAAATTAGGCCAGAAGGTGCTAGTTTCTATAATTGTCATTCTAGGTGTCTATGTCTAAGGCGTCTCTGATGTCCGCCCTCCAGCTTGTCCTGTCTTGGGCCAGTAGGTACCAATTTGGAGACATGTTGGTGGCTTGGAGATCATCCCTAAGGGTGTGAATGATGGTCTGTCCTCCTTGCCTCGGTTGACCCTCAGCAAGGGGTGTGTGCGTGGCGAAGAGCATTTGCTTCATGATGCGAGAGTCGGGTCGCCTGGCTATGTGTCCTAGGAACCTCAGTCTATTTTCTCTAATGATGCTGGGAATATCCCTGTGGTTGCATCTTTGTCTTATGTCCTCATTTCTAACTCTGTCTGCTCTGCTAATGTTCAACGACATGCGTAGACACTCATGGACTGCCACGTCAAGTCGTTGAATCAGGGGTTCTGAGAGAGCCCATGTCTCGCTCCTGTACAGGAGGGTGGATGATATGATAGCTTTGAACTCCAGATTCTTGATTTTCCTTGTTATGCTGTGGTTTTTCCAAAGCCTAAACAGAGAAGCTCTCTCTCTCTCTCTCTCTCTCTCTCTCTCTCTCTCTCTCTCTACCTCTCTCTCTCTCTCTACCTCTCTACCTCTCTACCTCTCTACCTCTCTACCTCTCTACCTCTCTACCTCTACCTCTACCTCTACCTCTACCTCTACCTCTACTTCTACCTCTACCTACCTACCTACCTACCTACCTACCTTACCTACACACATACATACATACATACATACATACATACATACATACATACATACATATGTCCATCCATCCATCCATCCATCCATCCATCCATCCGCCCATCCATCCGCCCATCCATCCATCCATCCATCCATCCATCCATCCATCCATCCATCCATCCATCCACCCATCCATCCGCCCATCCATCATCCATCCATCACCATCCATCCATCCGCCCATCCATCCATCCATCCATCATCCATCATCCATCCATCCATCCATCCATTCGCCCATCCATTCCATCTATCCATCCATCCATCCATTCATCCTCCCATCCATCTATCCTTCCATCCATCCACCCACCCATCCGCCCATCCATTTATCCATCCTCCATACTTCCACCCATCCATCTATCCATTCACTCATTCCCCTCACCCCCCTTGCAAAGCTAAGTGCCCCACTGAGCCCATGAGTCAAGCTACCCATCCCATTACATCCCCACTCACCCACCCACGCACCATTACCCCCTAACACCCCACCTTTACCTCCCCCACACCCACCCACCCACCCACCCACCCATCGTTACCCTCCAACACCCCACCGTTACCCCTCCCACACACACACCACATACACCGTTACCCCCCCCCCACACACACACACACCACCACCACCACCGCACACACACCTTGCAATTCCAGGCGCCCCAGGAGCCAAGCTCCCTATCCCCAGTGATGAACATATCATGCACAAGAAGGCCCACGGCACCACTGATACTGCCGTTCAAAACAACCTCATGTATGTGCCCATTCATCCATTCCCCCCCCCCCCCCTCCCTCCTGCAATGCCAGGTGCCCCACTGCTCCCAAGAGCCAAGCTCCCTATCCCCGGCAATGAGCATATCATGCACAAGAAGGCCCATGGCTCCATTGATACCGCAGTGCAAAGTAACCTTTGGTATGTGCCCATTCATCCATCTATCCATCCATTCATCCCCCCCCCCCCCCTCCCCCCCCCCCCCCCCCCCCCCCTGCAATGCCAGGCGCCCCACTGACCCCAGGAGCCAAGCTACCTATCCCCGGTAATGAGCTCATCATGCGGAGGAAGGCCCTGGGCAGCACTGAGACCGCAGTGCAAAGCAACCTGATGTATGTGCCCATCCATCCATTCCCCCCCCCCCCCCCCCTCCCCCACCCACCACCCACCCACCCACCCCACACCCACCCACCACCAACACCAACACACACATACACACCCTGCAATGCCAGGCGCCCCACTGACCCCAGGAGCCAAGCTACCAATCCCCGGTGATGAACGTATCATGCACAAGAAGGCCCACGGCACCACTGATACTGCCGTGCAAATTAACCTGATGTATGTGCCCATTCATCCATCCATCCATCCATTCATCCCCCCCCCCCCCCCCCCCCCCCCTGCAATGCCAGGCGCCCCACTGATCCCAGGAGCAAAGCTACCAATCCCTGGTGATGAGCATATCATGCGCAAGAAGGCCCATGGCACCACTGATACTGCAGTTCAGAGTGAGCTGAGGTATGGATGCGATCAGAAGACAGCCGATAAGATCTGTAGCTTCAACCGCCACTACGCTGAGCACAGCGGGTATTGGTTGACCACCAAGTTTTTGAAGGAGGTTGACAGGAATGTGGAAACAACGTTCTACGACAGTGTTTCAGGTATTTGGTGGGGACCTGGGGTCAGGGTTAAGGCTTGTTTGAAGGAAGGTGACAGGAATGTGGAAATAACGTTCTACGATAGTGTTTCAGGTATTTGGTGGGGACCTGGGGTCAGGGTTATGGCTTTTTGAAGGAAGTTGACAGGAATGTGGAAACAGCGTTCTAAGACAGCGTTTCAGGTATTTGGTGGGGACCTGGGGTCAGGTTAAGGGTTGTTTGAAGGAAGGTGACAGGAATGTGGAAATAACGTTCTACGACAGTGTTTCAGGTATGTGGTGGGGACCTGGGGTCTGGGTTATGGCTTTTTGAAGGAAGGTGACAGGAATGTGGAAATAACGTTCTACGATAGTGCTTCAGGTATTTGGTGGGGACCTGGGGTCTGGGTTAAGGCTTTTTGAAGGAAGTTGACAGGGATGTGGAAACAACGTTCTACGATAGTGAATCAGTTATGTGAGGGGGCACTGGGGTTGGGTTAAGGCTTGTTTGAAGGAAGGTGACAGGAATGTGGAAACTGCGTTCTATGACAGCGCTTCAGGTATGTGATGGGGCTCTGGGGTTGGGTTTAGGTTGTTTGAAGGAAGGTGACAGGAATGTGGAAACAACATTCTACGATAGTGTTTCAGGTATTGGTGGGGACCTGGGGTCAGGGTTATGGCTTTTTGAAGGAAGTTGACAGGAATGTGGAAACAGCGTTCTAAGACAGCGCTTCAGGTATTTGGTGGGGCTCTGGGGTTTGGTTTAGGGTTCTTGAAGGAAGGTGACAGGAATGTGGAAACAACGTTCTGCGACAGTGTTTCAGGTATCTGGTGGGGCCCTGGGGTCTGGGTTAAGGCTTGTTTGAAGGAAGTTGACAGGAATTTGGAAATAATGTTCTACGATAGTGCTTCAGGTATTTGGTGGGGACCTGGGGTCTGGGTTAAGGCTTTTTGAAGGAAGGTGACAGGAATGTGGAAACAACGTTCTAAGACAGTGTTTCAGGTATCTGGTGGGGCCCTGGGGTCAGGTTAAGGGTTGTTTGAAGGAAGTTGACAGGAATGTGGAAACTGCGTTCTAAGACAGCGCTTCAGGTATGTGATGGGGCTCTGTGGTTGGGTTAAGGGTTTTTTAAGGAAGTTGACAGGAATGTGGAAACAACGTTCTACGATAGTGCTTCAGGTATTTGGTGGGGACCTGGGGTCTGGGTTAAGGCTTTTTGAAGGAAGGTGACAGAAATGTGGAAACAACGTTCTAAGACAGCGTTTCAGGTATTTGGTGGGGCTCTGGGGTTGGGTTTAGGGTTTTTGAAGGAAGTTGACAGGAATGTGGAAACAACGTTCTAAGACAGCGTTTCAGGTATTTGGTGGGGACCTGGGGTCTGGGTTAAGGCTTTTTGAAGGAAGTTGACAGGAATGTGGAAATAACGTTCTACGATAGTGCTTTAGGTATTTGGTGGGGCCCTGGGGTTGGGTTTAGGGTTCTTGAAGGAAGGTGACAGGAATGTGGAAACAACGTTCTGCGACAGTGTTTCAGGTATTTGGTGGGGCCCTGGGGTTGGGTTTAGGGTTTTTGATGGAAGTTGACAGAAATGTGAAAACAACGTACTACGACAATGCTTCAGGTCTGTGGTGGAGCTGTGGGGTTGGTAATTGGTGATTGGGTTGGTCAGGGGCCATGGGGTAGGTGAACGATGATGATTGAAAAGGGGGTGGGAAACTGGGGATCAGTTTGGTGCGTCTAGGTTGGTAATTGGTGATTTAGTTGAGATAACGCTCTGGAACAGTGTTGGGGGTACTTGGGATAGGCCACAGGCGTTGGTTATTGGTGATGGGGTTGGTAATCGGTGATTGATTTGGCTCGGGGTGTTGGGTTTGGTGTCGTTGATAACTGTGGTAGTTCGGTTGAGATAACCTTCTGCGACAGTGTTTCGGTTATGTGCTGGGGCACTGGGGTCAGGTGTAGAGTTTTTGAAGGAAGTTGACAGGCATGTGAAAACAATTAAGTGTCGGAGATTGGTGATTAGTTTGGCGTGTCAAGGTTGGTAATTGGTGATTGGCTTGGTTAGGGACCATGGGGTAGGTGAACGATGATGATTGAAAAGGGGTTAGAGACTGGTGATTACTTCGGTGCGTCTAGTTTGGTAATTGGTGATTGGGTTGGTTAGGGTCCAAGGGGTTGATGATCAATGGTAATCGACAAGTCCTATGCAGCGTCGCAAGCGACGCGGAAAATTGGCGAAGTGTGTTGGCAACGGAACGAAAGGTGGCCACGATGGAGCTGACCGAAGCGGGTTAGTTTCGCGACCGTTAGCTGACGTGTCAGGCTTCAATTTTTTTTCTTTCGGTCGGATGGACAAATGGGTAAACATGGGGGCTCCGGCCCCCTTGAAGAGGGGGCTCTGCAAAAAGGGGTTTGGTGGCTGGTGCTTAGTTAGTTGCGTGTAACTGGGTTTGGTGACTGGTGCTTAGTTAGTTGCGTGTAACTGGGTTTGGTGACTGGTGCTTAGTTAGTTGCGTGTAACTGGGTTTGGTAACCGGTAGTTTGGTTGAGATAACGTTGTGCAAAAGTGTTTTGGGTAAGTGATGGGGCACTGGGGTTGATGATTGATGGTGATTGAAAAGGGGTTTGGTGACTGGTGATTAGTTAGTTGCGTGTCACTTGTAGTTTGGTAACCGGTACTTCGGTTGAGATAATGTTGTGCAACAGTGTGTAGGGTAAGTGATGGGGCACTGGGGTTGGTAATTGGTGATGGCGTGGTAATTGGTGATTGGTTTGGCACAGGGTATTGGGTTTGGTGTGTGGTGATTAGTTTGGTGTGTGTCTCTGGGTTCGGTGTCTGGTGATTAGTTTGGTGTGTGTCTCTGGGTTTGGTGTCTGGTGATTAGTTTGTGTGTGTCGCTGGGTTTGGTGTGTGGTTGATTAGTTTGGTGTGTGTCCCTGGTTTGGTGTGTGTGATTAGTTTGGTGTGTGTCTCTGGGTTTGGTGTGTGTTGATGTAGTTTTGGTGTGGGTTCCTGGGTTTGGTTTTGTGGTGATTAGTTTGGTGTGTGTCTCTGGGTTTGGTGTCTGGTGATTAGTTTGGTGTGTGTCTCTGGGTTTGGTGTGTGGTGATTAGTTTGGTGTGTGTCCCTGGGTTTGGTGTGTGGTGATTAGTTTGGTGTGTGTCTCTGGTTGGGGTGTGTTTGATTAGTTTGGTGTGGGGTGTCTCTGGGTTTGTGTCTGTTGATTATTTGGTGTGTGTCCTGGGTTTTGGTGTGTTTTGATTAGGTTGGTATGTGTCCCTGGGTTTGGTGCTGGTGATTAGTTTGTGTGTGACTCCTGGTTTGTGGTTAATGTGTGATTAGTTTGGTGTGTGTCCTCTGGGTTGGGGTGTGGTGATTAGTTTGGTGTGTGACTCTGGGTTTGGTGTGTGGTGATTAGTTTGGTGTGTGTCCTGGGTTTGGTGTGTGGTGATGAGTTTGTGTGTTTCCCTGTTGGTGTGTGGTGATTCGTTTGGTGTGTGTCCCTGGGTTTTTGTTGGTGATGAGTTTGGGTGTGTGTCCCTGGGTTTGGTGTGTGTTGATTAGTTTGGTGTTTGTCCCATGGGTTTGGGTGTGTTGTGATTAGTTTTGTGTGTGTCTCTGGGTTTGGTGTGTTTTGCTTAGTTTTGGTGTGTGTCTCTTGGTTTGTTTTGTGGTGATTAGTTTTTGTGTTTGTCCCCTATGGTTTTGTGTGTGGTGATTATTTTTGGTGTGTGTCCCTCTGGTTTTGTGTGTGTTGATTAGTTTGGTGCGTGTCTCTGGGTTGGTTGTGGTGATTAGTTTTGGTGTGTGTCTCCTCTGGGTTTGGTGTGTGGTGAATAGTTTGGTGTGGTCCCTGGGTTTTGGTTTGTGGTGATTAGTTTGGTGTGTGTCTCTGGGTTTGGTGTCTGGTGATTAGTTTGGTGTGTGTCTCTGGGTTTGGTTTGTGGTGATTAGTTTGGTGTGTGTCTCAGGGTTTGGTGTGTGGTGATTAGTTTGGTGTGTGTCTCCGGGTTTGGTGTGTGGTGATTGGTTTGGTGTGTGTCTCTGGGTTTGGTGTCTGGTGATTAGTTTGGTGTGTGTCTCTGGGTTTGGTGTGTTGATTAGTTTGGTGTGTGTCCCTGGGTTTGGTGTGTGGTGATTAGTTTGGTGTGTGTCTCTGGGTTTGGTGTCTGGTGATTAGTTTGGTGTGTGTCTCTGGGTTTGGTGTGTGGTGATTAGTTGGGTGTGTGTCTCTGGGTTTGGTGTGCGGTGATTAGTTTGGTGTGTGTCTCTGGGTTTGGTGTGTGGTGATTAGTTTGGTTACATTACATTACATTACATGTTAAAGTCTACTTGACACCGCGAGGGTGTATGAGACTCTGTGCTTTAAACAAAAAGAAAAAGCACCCACAAAGCAAAAACCCCATTACATGAGGGGTGTGTCGAGGACAAACAAACCAAACTCCCAACCACCGTTTTGGTGGCGTAGGTATTAAATCCCCTAGAGCAGGACCCAGATCTCAACCACTTACAGTGGCGGAGGTAAGAAGCTAACAAATGAGAAGTCACAAGAAGAAAAAAAAGGGATCATAAATTACGGTGCCACTAAGCAGTCCAGGGCTTCCTGTCTTGCTCTTGTACAAGTAGAAAGATAGTCGGCTAGGTTACTCCAGAAAGTCTTAGTGCCATTTCCATTCATAAAGGTTCTGAATGTGGAATCGCAGAATTCCACATTCCATACGGTTAAGTCGGTATCCTCATGGACATGCCTATAAATATCTGTAAACAGCTTCTGGTAGCGGAGGCGAATATCATTATAAAAAGGGCACTCAAACATATGCATTTCATCCTCAGGTTTTTGGAACCCACACATTTGACAGTGTCTCATTGAACGAGGGATGTGTGCTCTATCCACCACCCTCATTCTTTCTGTGTTTAGCCAATGGGAACCCATTCTAAACTGTGATATAGAACGAATCTGATCCTGCTTATGTAAGGCAGATGTAAAGGGAATCAAGCCATTCTCATCATTGCTGTTGGCTGCTAACCATTTCTGGTATCGGAGGCGTTTAAAGCCAACCCTTCTCTCATCAGGGATGTCTCTGACTGCATTGGTGTCACTTGGGTACTTGAACCTCCATGACTCAAAAACTTCAGACATAATACCTTCGACATAGACAGCCTCCAAAATGTTGAGGTTTTTACTGGATCCTAGCTTGTGGAGAGCACAACGTAAGTCATGAACCCAGCCAGTGTTGGAATCAAAAGATTCCTCAAGAGCCATTCTAATGAGATCCTCAGGTTCTTTATCTATGGTCTTGGGTGTGTCTCTGGGTTTGGTGTGTGGTGATTAGTTTGGTGTGTGTCTCTGGGTTAGGTAACTGGTGATAGGGTTGGTGCGGGGAGACAGGAGAAGGTTGAGGGGTGATGGGGTTGGCGATTGATGTTGATCGAAAATGGTATCTGGTAATTAGTTTGGTGTGTGTCTCTGGGGTCGGTAAATGGTAGTTTGGTTAAGATTACATTCTACGACAGTGTTTCGGGTATGTGATGGGAAACTGGCGTTTGTAATCGGTGTTTGGGTTGGTAATTGGTGATTGGTTGGGGAGTCAGTGATTGGGTTACAATTCGGTGATTGGTTTGGTAGTTGGTGATTGGGCAGAAGTCCCATGGCACCACTGATACTGCAGCGCAGAGGAACTGGTCATTGGTTTGGTGCGGTCCGGCTGTCTGCTGATGTTGCCTTGTTCCAGTTTGCAGGGTCTGTCGCGAGACCGGAAATGGTGAAAATATATAGATGTGTAATAATAGTGTAGTATAGTCTTGGTGCATGATGTTCGTAAGTTCCCTTTGACTCCGTCAAACCGAGGGCACTTTTGGAGTCCAGTAGGGCATCATCATCATCATCAAAGTAAATTAATGTACACATATTATCGAACCTTTGTTTTTCCGTGTGCAGGCAAACCCTTCAAGTGTAAAAATAAAGAAGTGTACAAAGAGTGTGAAGTAAAAATGGGGAATACTATTAACGAACCCCCTTTTTTGTTGTGTGCAGGCAAGCCCTTGTTTATTGCTCCCCGTGGTCGTACGTTCGCCGAGTTTGAGGCGGAATCTCGTTCTCATGGTTGGCCCTCATTCCGTGATGAGGAGGTGGCCTGGGATGATGTGCGCGTCCTTCCTGATGGAGAGACTGTGTCGCTCGCTGGCACCCACTTAGGACACAACCTGCCAGATAGGAATGGCAACAGATACTGCATCAATCTTGTGTCATGTGCTGGCAGTCCAGCATAGTCGTATTTTTTCTTGTGTCGGGCTTAATGATACACTACAGTGCATGCAATGACACAGCATGATACACCAGACACTACCAGGGTTGTTCTGGGGGTTCTCAAATGCTGGCAGTCCCGCAGAGTCACAGTGTAGGCACCTGACACTACCAGGGTTGTTTGTGGATGTTACAGTCCAGGGGTAGGCCAAATAGGCTGAAAGGACTTGCCCAACCGTGTAGGAAGGGCTTAAAAAGCACTGGGTTGTTCTGGGCCTCTGCGAAAAACAAGTCTGCATTATGAGACTTATTGGTTTCAAATTCTGCATCTGCGACGCACCCAGACCCTCCTGAGATGCAACGGACCCTCAAACGCCTGTGTCAGTGACGCAGGACGTAGCGTCTACAGCAACCCTGTTCACTGCTAGATGTAACTGCGGAAGACAACACAACGATACATTTAATATCCCAGGGATTAATTGCTGCGCATATTTATATCAGTTGTGCTTCTTGCCTGTTTGGTTTGATTGTATGGTCTGTCAGCCTCGATGCTGCTCACCGTCTGAGAGTGCAGGCAACATACAGACCATCAGTATGCGGAGTATGCATTCTATACTACTAGGGATCGGCAAAATGATATCATGTCATCATATCATGTCTAACAGGGTAACTTTGGCATGGGGCATCATATCATATGATATTAAATCATATGATTTTTGTATGGTATCATATGATATCATACTCGTCTTTGGCCAGCATCATATAATTTGCCGTTTCCTATACGGTATACTACCCATGTAAACTAACTTTTAGAATGCACTTATTAATTAATTTGCCGTCCCCTATACGGTATACTACCCATGTAAACTATCTTTTTTAATGATTAAACCCTTCCCCATACGGTTTAAACCATCAGGGTACTACCGGTATTTCTTGCCAAATCAGCCAGCGCTTAAAGCGCATAAACGTAAAATTGGTCAGCGCTTTTTAGTGCAAAAAGTGCGCGCTGCGCCCACAGGGGGGTGAAAAAACTGCGCCAAACGCGCAGAGGGGCTCAAAAAGGCAGCGCGGCACCGCGCTGCCGTGCGCGCTTAGTAGTACCCTGCTACCCATGTAAACTATCTTTTAAAATGCACTTATTAATCCTCCTGGTGACTGTAACAAGTTCAGTCACTGAACATATATATACCAAGCACAAACAGCCTTTATACCTTTTGATATGCTCATCTGCCTGCGGCCGAGGGTATCAGATGTCGCGCGCTACAACGCAAGGTTCTTGGAGTCTGAGAGCGATTGGCGCAATTTGTCAACCCCCCCTCCGGACGCAGCGCGCAGATTTCCGTTTTTTAAGTATCCTGCTGGGGGGGCATACGCTATATACTAGTAGTAGTATAGAAATACGTCAAAAACCCACCAACTATTTCCAATATTTGGTTAAAAATTGACAACGTGAAATGAAAGACATATCACATATGCCACCAGCAGATGTTCCCTTCTCTTCCAGCTATTCCCTCCTGAACTTGAAATTGGTTACATAGCTCCTTCTAGCCGTTAAAGCTATTCCTCGTCTATGGCAGTCATGCGGCTATTCCTTACTGAGGCCACTTGTCCCGCAATGCTCTTCAGCCCAAACATACATCCTGAATTCCGGACTGGCTGCCTTTAAGAAAGCCCTGCTACTCCAGGAGGACCCCCAGCTCTGCTGCCTGAGATGAAGCCAATTTTATACCGGTAGCCTGCGTCCTGCGACGCAGCAGACCCTTCCTCCTGGTCAACGGACAACCCCTATGTTGCGTCCTGCGATGCAACGGACCCTTCAACGTTGCGCCTACGATGGAGGACGCAGCGTCCTGAACAACCCTGATGCACAGTTTTAAATATTTTAAATATACCCATGAGCGGATCTCCTTGATAGGGAGACTAATGCAGAAACAAAGATGGTTACCCAGTAGATACGGTATAACTTATTACATGTACATAACTTTTCTAACTAGGGATGCCAGAACCAATATAATGCTAATCAATTACTGACTTCACTCGTATAGAGAGGTGTATGATTCGTATACATATATCTACACTGCTGATTTGTGAGGATGGTTGGAAGACCCCCTGGATTGGGCTTGTCTTGGGTCAATACTGGCCTGCAAATGCCGATGTACGGTAATGTATCATAAGCTGCTGGTAGGTCTGGTCCCACAGACAAGCCAACAAGTGCTGTTTTTAAAGGAAAGGAGCCGGTGTCAACGTGATGGAATGGAATGGAACGTACCACCATGGTGCTCCTAGGAGCCTTCGGGGTGCTACTAGCGGCTTATGATATAGCGCCCCCCCCCCCCCCCCCCCCCCCAATCCCAAAGTAACCCCAAAATGCTCGTGCGTAGCACCTCCAAAACACCAAGGTACGCAATGTCGCACTTGCTCTTTAAGTAGCACCTTCAGCAAAATCCTGGCCAGTACCAATACAAGTGCTATCTGTACTCACTACTTGGGTCTGCCTGCTTCATCCCATCACTCTACCAGTCCAGAAGTCTACCACAGGGTTGTTCAGGATGCTGCGTCCTGTGTCGCAGACGCAACGTCGACGGGTCCGTAGCGTCCTGAGACGCCACGTGGGGAGGATCCGTTGCGTCGCAGACGCAGCTTCACTGGGTGGGTTGCGTCGCAGGACGCAGGCTTATGGGTCGGTTGCGGGTCGGTTGCATCCAGGGGCTGGTTGCGTTTCGCGACGCAGGCCGCAGGCTAAGGAGTTTGTTGCGTTTCGCGACGCAGGCCGACGCAGGCTGTAAAATTGGTTACGTCTCAGGACGCAGAGCTGGGGGTCCTCCCTGGTCCTCCCGTCTCCCACTCTCGCAGGCCACGCAGGCCCAAGGCACCTTCCCTGGCCACCTTCCCCCACCTTCTTTCACAGGCACATGCCACAGCCAGGTCAGTATATATCGAAGCATGCGACGCATGGAGAGCAAGAAACTTCTACGCGCACCAAGAAAGTCCCGACCAGAAGCCATTTATCCCCTTTCCAGGCCCCTTCCCGTCCTACTACTAGCCACTTCTCCCCTTCCCAGGCCCCTTCCCGTCCTACTTTTCGCCACGTCTCCCCTTCCCAGGCCCCTTCCCGTCCTACTACTCGCGAGTTTTAGAATTTGAGCCACAGCCTATCGCGGTGCGTTCGGATTGTCGATTGATTGGTGGATGTCACAGTCGACCCGATTTCGACTATCTCTAGGTTCTGCTGAGGCGCAAGATAACGTGGCTTTCAGCAGGACGTCTGAACGGTTCCCGCAATGCGAATCAATCCATGCAAGCACGATGGAATAAAATTGCATGCACCAGACCCCCACCCCATCCATCACTGCTCCACTCACTCTCAACCCCCCCAGCCCCCCCCAAAACCCACCCCTAACAACACACACAACCCCCTCCTGTCCCCAGGCCATCTTCGATAGACTAGCACCCTCCCTCTCAACCCCCCCGGCCCCCCCAACCCCCCCCCTAACTACACACACAACCCCCTCAAGTCACCAGGCCATCTTCGATAGTCTAGCACCCTCACTCTCAACCCCCCCAGCCCCCCTAAGCCCAACCCCTAACTCCACACGCAACCCCCTCCTTTCACCAGGCCATCTTGCACAGCCAAACACCCTCACTCTCATCTAGTAAGCCTCGGAACATGGGAGCTCTTCATCAAATCAAACAATTCTTCACCAACTCGAAAAGCAAGACTGGCTCTAAGGGCACGACTGACTCTGTTCCCGAGGGTCTGTCCAATGGCTGCTAAGGTGCGAATGCTTTTGCAAAATGAAATAAAAATAAATCCTTATTACGAGGCGTGAGATTGAGGGGGCCCGCCCATTTGCTTGCCCTGGGGCCAACCGCCTGTTGTACAGTACTAGATTATTTTTGGCGGAGCCCCCCCTTCTGGAGTGTGGGAGCCCCCAGTGTTACCCATATGTACGTTCGACCATCCATCCATCCATCCATCAGACCGTGATTAAGCCTGACACGTCAGCCAATGGCCTCGTAACTAACTCGCTTCTGTTGCCACCTGTCGCTCCCTCGCGATCACTGTCAGCCATTTTTAGCGTCGCAGGCAATGCTGCATAGAACTTGTTGTTATGAACTTTCCTATATCTTAATCCTAGTTGTCTTTCATTTGCTGCAAGGCTTGCATATTCATATTTTTTGCTGGTGGCGAGTAATAAACATAGTTTGATAGTTTAATATTTAATAAGTAAAGTTTAATAATCATAGTTTAATGAGAATAGTTTTTCTTTTCAGCTACGAGCAGCAGCTTCTAGGCAGTTCCCTGGGCTCTCTCTTCATCCAAACCTTAGCAACCTAGGCACCTGGAAGCTGATGTCGTCAGCTTTTCAGTGCTCCTGGAATCTTTGGGTTCGGCCCAGTGGCAGTCTCAGGGAGCTGTCTAGAAGCTGGTACAGGTAGCTGAAAATAAAAACAGTGGTAATATAACAAGGTGTTAAGTAGGGAACGGCAATATGGTATCATAGGATATCATGCCATCAAAAGATATCATATGATGCTGGCAGACTGACCAGGCTAAAGTTACCATTTGTGTGCAATATATATCATGCCATGTCATATCTGTCATGTCATATCTGTCATGTCATATCTGTCATGTCATATCATGTCATCAAATTATATCATATGATGCAATTTGCATGATATCATATGATATCGTACTCGCCTTTGGCCAAAGTCATATGATATGCCGGTACGTAGTGTTAAGGGATGGGGTGGGTGTGGGGAGAATTCATAGCGTTTCTTTCCAGCTACGAGCGGCAGCTTCTAGGCAGCTCCCTGAGCCAACTACTGGGTCAAGCCCCAAGATTTATTCATAATTGGCAATATGTGGGCCGGGGGGGGGGAGTACCCCCCGAGACGGTGTCCAGAATATCGCCGGACCCGGGGGTATCGATAGATCACGTTATCCCCTCAAAGAAACCACTGCCCGATACCCCAACATGGGCCGTGCCGGATTTTCTATGGCTCCTGGCATCCTCCTGATTGGAAAGATGACTATGTCAGTTTCCAGATGCACTTGGTTGCTATATGTTTGGCTGGGTAGCTAGCCAGGGGAGTTGCCTAGAAGCTACTGCTGGAAGCTGGAAAGGAAAGCTATGGGTGGGGTGAGGTGGGGTGGAGTAAGGCAGGGCAGTTCAACCTGATTATGTTTCCTTGAGTTACCCCAAATCAATTCCCCCCAAGTGCTATTTTGGAAAGGACCACCACCACCACCACCACCACCACCATAACCACTCTCACCACCAACACCAACACCACCACCAACAACACCACCAACACCATAACCACTACCCTCACCACCACCACTCCCACCATAACCACTCTCTCCACCGACACCACCATCACCATAACCACTACTCTCACCACCAAAAATACCATCGACTATTGCCAGCTTTCAGTAAGCTTTAATACCCAAGGTGCACAATAAATCTATATACAAATAAACAAACAAACAAACAAACAAACAAATGAACAAATAAACATGCAAACAAACAAACAAATAAATAAATATGTGATAAATAAATCAACAAAAAAATAAACAAGCAAATAAATAAATAAACACATAAATAAAGAAATAAATAAAGAGTAGGCCTTACAAGGAGGTGGGAGGTTGGAGGGGCCCAGCCCGTTTGCTTGCTGTAGGGCCAACCATCAAACAATGACGTGAGGTAGCGACTCTATGCATTGATCACCTAGCTTTCTGTAGCACCTTGTCTCACCCCACCCCACCCCACCCCACCCCACCCCACCCCACCCTACCCCACCCCTTTGCAATGCCAGGCGCCCCACTGACCCCGGGTATACTGTGCATATTCACGAAGCTTGATGACTCACGTTGTCCCACACCATCCCCCCCCCCCCCCCCACACACACACACACCCATCCACACACACACACACACACACCCCACCCCACCCCTTTGCAATGCCAGGCGCCCCACGGACCCCGGTTATACTGTGCATTTTCACGAAGCTTGATGACTCACGTTGTCCCACACCATCCCCCCCCCCACACACACACACCCACACCCACAC
The DNA here is from genome assembly GCA_013435795.1 of Chlamydomonas sp. ICE-L. NCBI lineage: Eukaryota > Viridiplantae > Chlorophyta > Chlorophyceae > Chlamydomonadales > Chlamydomonadaceae > Chlamydomonas > Chlamydomonas sp. ICE-L. The sequence goes on along the minus strand of JACBWV010000045.1, from coordinate 3,717,205 downwards.
ACCCACACACACCCACACACACCCACATCCACCCACATCCACACCCACACACCCACACACCCACCCCACCCCACCCCTTTGCAATACCAGGCACCACACTGACCCCGGGTATACTGTGCATTTTTCACGAATCTTGATGACTCACATTGTCCCACACCATCCCATCCCCCACACCCACACCCTCCCACATCCACCCACATCCACACCCACACACCCGCCCCACCCCACCCCACCCCACGGCAATACCAGGCACCTCACTAACCCCGGGTTTACTGTGCATTTTTCACGTAGCTTGATGACTCACATTGCCCCACACCATCCCGTCCCCCCCCCACACACCCCTTTTAAATGCCAGGTGCTCCACTGGTCCCAGGAGCCAGGCTTCCCATCCCTGGTAATGAGCTCATCGTGCACAAAAAGGCCCGGGGCAGCACTGAGACCGCAGTGCAAAGCAACATGATGTATGTGCCCATCCATCCATTCCCCCCCCACCCCCACACCCCCACACCCCCCCACACACACCACCAACACCAACACACGCACACTGCAATGCCAGGTGCCCCACTGACCCCAGGAGCCAAGCTCCGTATCCCCGGTAATGTGCTCATCATGGGGAGGAAGGCCCTGGGCAACACTGAGACCGCAGTGCAAGGCAACATGATGTATGTGCCCATCCATCCATTCCCCCCCCCCCCCCCACCCCACCCCCACACACCACCAACACCACCAACACACACACACACACTGCAATGCCAGGTGCCCCACTGACCCCAGGAGCCAAGCTTCCCATCCCCGGTAATGAGCTCATCATGCGGAGGAAGGCCCTGGGCAGCACTGAGACCGCAGTGCAAGGCAACATGATGTATGTGCCCATCCATCCATTCCCCCCCCCCCCCCCCCCCACCCCCCCACACACACCACCAACACCACCAACACACACACACACACACACCCTGCAATGCCAGGTGCCCCACTGACCCCAGGGGCCAAGCTTCCCATCCCCGGTAATGAGCTCATTATGCGGAAAAAGGCACATGGCAGCACTGAAACCCCTGTACAGACACCCCTGAGGTGGGGGTGTGATGGCCAGACAGCAGACAAGATATGTAGCTTCAACCGCCACTACGCTGAGCACGGTGGCTATTGGCTCAAAACCAATTTTTTGAAGGAAATTGACACGGATGGGGAGACAACCTTTTACGACAGTGTTTCAGGTGTGTGGGGTTGGTAACTGGTGGCTGGCAGTGTTTTTTATTTCAGATTTCTGTAGTCCAGGTTGAGTAGCTACTTGGGCTACTCAACCCTGATTTCAGGATAGTTGCGTAGCCATCGCATGGCGGAGCGCGAAGCGCGGAGCCTGGGGGGGTCGGGGGGCAGCGCGTCCCGATATCGGGGGGCCCGGTGGGTGCAGCATTCTACGGAATGGCGACGGAATGGCGACGCGTCGTCGAAAAATGAATCACTGGTGGCTGGGTTGGTTTGGGGCAATGGGGTTGGTGATTTATGATGATGATGATGATGATGATGATGATGATGATGATGATGATGGTAATGATGATGATTACATTTTTCCTGGTGCCCTACTGGACTCCAAATGTGCCCGCATCTTTTCGGAGCCAAGGGGGACTTATGAACACTGGTGATTTGCAGGGCTTTTTATTTTCTCTGCACATAGCGATCACTAGTTTTGACCCCCTTTTACCGAAATTATCGCTATATAAATGAGAAAAGGCCTACATGGCCGTAAAATTTGTAAAAGGCTATAAAAGCTATAAAAAGCACAAAAACGCTGTCGCTGGCGGAGGCCTAAAAATAAAAAGCTAGAAAAAAACCACTTTCAGATTTGAAAAAAACTGGTGATTTGTTTGGAGCAGGGTACAAGGGTTGGTAACTAGGATTAGGGTTGGTACAGCCCGTTTATTGATCACATTTTTTTTTAGTTTGCGGTAACTGGTGGCTGGGTTAGTTCTGGAAAATGGGGTTGGTGACTGATGATGATGATAATGATGATGGTGATGATGATGATGATGATAATGATGATGATGATGATGATGATGATGATGATGATGATGATGATTTCATTTTTCATGGTGCCCTACCGGACTCCAAATGTGGCAGTTTCTTTAATCTGAAAGCAGGGTGGGGCAACTTCAAACCAAAATGAAACCATCCCTTAACTTTGTAGATATCTTAGAGAGGATGAAGAATCAGGCTTTATTTCTTAATTTGGCCCGGTAAAAAAAAGTGTTGGTCCTCCAAAGTTTGGGGGGAGGAGAAAATCTGACATTTTAAAAACATAAGGTACTTTTCAGGCACTTTTTTCTAGCCCTCAGAATGACATGGAAGTTGAACTAAGGTGTTCCTCTACTAAATACCAGTCCATATATGCTATTGGGGGAGAGATCCACCACACATAATGCTCAGTGTGTGCAAAGAGAGCGAGTTCGAGTGCGGCTTGAGGCATCCCTAGTAGACGCGCCGGCATTGTTCTGGAAAATGGCGGCGATGGCGTCACCAACTAAGACCACATGATGTAAAGGACTACAGTGTGCCCTTCAGCCATACATACATTAGTGATTATTGAAGACCTGATTATTTAATGCCCGATTGAAGCTTGGATTGAAGACCTGGTTATTGAATACCTGATTGTTGAAGAGTATTGAAGGTGGGCACATTAGGGGCCAAGGGGCCCTGACCCCCAATCCCCACCAAACAATGTGACATTGATGATGATGATTTTCTATGCTTCAAACATCCCCAATGGACTCGAGACCAACCTCAATGTATAGGCATTTAATAACCCTGTAATATGAGCATAACTAGACACCATAATATTAAGTGGTGGCTGAGATACGGGCTGTACAGTGGGTTCCGGAACCGGGGGGGGGGGGGGGGGGGGGGGGGGTCTGCAGAAGGGTGCCTCGGCACTTTTTGGGGATGGTGTACTTCACTTATATTTTGCCCCCCCCCCCCCCCCCCCCCCCCCCCTGTCTGAAAGTTTTTTTTTCTAGCTTTATGGTTTTAGGCCTCCTCCAGGGACAGTGTTTATAGCTTTTGATAGCTTTTATAGCCTTGGTGATACTGCTCCGTTTCAGTTTGCAAGTTGCGCTTGGGCAGTATGTTTGGCGGAGCCCACCCTTCTGGGGGGGCGGGAGCCCCCAGGGTTACCCATTTGTCCGTCTGACCGACGGAAAATTTGAAGCCTGACACGTCAGCCAACTGTCTTCAGTCAGCTCCATCGTTGCCACCTGTCGTTCAGTTGCCAACACAATTTGCCAATTTTCCGCCTCACTTGCCTCGCAGCGTAGGACTTGTTGCTAGCTTGCTTTTTTAAAATTTAAGCATTTTCGCCCGAAAAGGGCGGGGCTCCTTGCGCCTTAACCCAAGAATACGTGGTTCATAAGCTTTAGCCCGTTTAGCCCGTTTCAGTGATACGATTGGTCTAGTGGTCCACCAATTCGCTGGAACGAAGCGGGGTCGGGGGGTTCGATTCCCCCTACGGTCACCCTGAGCGATGCAGTCGTTGTCAACCGCGGTGGTAGCTTGTCCAGTTGAGGTGGTAGACCGTTATCTGCCCGTGTAGGACGTGTTCCCTTAATACCACGCCCCACTGGAGTTATTATTATGATTCATAAGCTAGGGCTGAGATAAGAATATACAAATATCAAACATTGAACAAACTACCTTCTGGTGTGTACAGGCAAGCCCTTACAGTATACAAATACTGTACTATTTTTACACTTCTGTATTTTTACACTTTGAAGTAAAAACCTGTACAAATATTTACCGTATAAGCATCCGGTTTGCTGTGTGCAGGCAATCCCTTGTTTATTGCTCCCCGTGGTCGTACATTTGCTGAGTGGAAGGCGGATTCATGTCCTCATGGTTGGCCCTCTGTCTGTGATGAAGGAACACTATTAACGTACCCCCTTTTTGCTGTGTGCAGGCAAGCCCTTGTTTATTGCTCCCCGTGGTCGTACATTTGCTGAGTGGAAGGCAGAGTCACGCTCCCATGGTTGGCCTTCTTTCCGTGATGGGGAGGTAGTCTGGGATGATGTGCGCGTCCTTCCTGATGGAGAGGCTGTGTCGCTAGCTGGCACCCACTTGGGTCATAACCTGCCAGATAAAAAGGGTAATAGATACTGTATAAACCTAGTTTCAGTTGCTGGAAACCCTGCATAGTAATACTTTTTAATTAATTAATTAATTAATTTTTTTAATTTGACTGACCTAATGATTCAATGCATTACGAACAACAAGAAAATATTCTCCAACTTTGTTTAGACCTGCCAGATATTTACCCCTGGACTGTAACGTACGTACACACCACCTAGTTTCAGTGCTGGCAATCTCGTGTATACGGTGTACGGTAGTCGTAGTTTGTTTAAAACCTGTTTAGCTGAATGGCTGTATGTATTTGTAGCAATTTTGTTTCTTGCCTGATTATCTCCACTGCCTTCAGAGGGGTTCCTTCAGAACCCTCGTGCTTCCTGTCAAAAATCATAAATCAAAAATTTGATGGTCTCAGTGGCAGAGCAAAGGGAAAATATCGAGGCAGGTGCGGGGTTCGAACCCCCTTGAGTGCGCTTGGGCCGGTCTGGAGGGTCGTCGACCGGCACGGTAACTGCTATCTAGATGCGATGTTGGCTCGAGCAGCGCATACTTACGATCTGGTTCCTTTAATCCCACGCACTGGGCACGTCCTTAGAGGTCATTGTTACAATTCTTGGATGTTTAAATTTTCATCTTCATTTTTGATGGTCGGCATGCTATGCTGCTGTCCAGTCTCGGCAGTGATTTGCTGATTTTATGTAACGAATCCTCTCGCTTCATATTAAGGTGCTCATAGCGCCCTTGATTAGAGTTGACGGCACCGGGAGTTCGAGGCCAACTGCCGGGCAGCAGTGAGCGTCTCGAGTCCATTCTTTTGAAGGCGGTGGTATATCCACCGCCAGGGCAAGTGCCACTTGTAATCTTTCTTTCTTGATTACCGGTAGTCTTTCGCTATTTTTGTCCAGCCCTCTTCTCTTGCGTTTGTTGGGCTTGGTGCTCTGGATTGCCTGCCTCGGCATCCCTCCCCTTCACGCTCCCCTTTCCGCTCTTCTTTCCACCTCTAGTTTGTTTCCTCTTTTGGACTTGACCTAGTTTGTTTTTCAGGTTTTTGGGTGTGCCTTCAAAACCCTCGTGCTTCCTGTTATAAAATTTAATGCTCTGCAGGCTATGCTTCTGTCCTGTCTCGGCAGTGATTTGCTGAGTTTATGTAACGAATCCGCTCTCTCTCTCTCTCTCTCTTCTCTCTCTCGTTTTCCCCCCCCCCGGTCAT
>JACBWV010000045.1:3680808-3710385 GCA_013435795.1 Chlamydomonas sp. ICE-L | reverse complement strand
ATCGTTTCTTTTTGTTACCGGTTAGTCTTTCGCTAATTGTTTGTCCAGCCCTTCGTCTATTCTCTGCGTTTTGTGGGGTTTGGGTCTGGGAGATTGCCTTGCTCGGCATCCCCCCATCATCCCTCCCTTCTTACGCCCCCCTTTCCGCTCTTCTTTCACTTAGTTTGTTATCTTTTGGACTTGACATAGTTTGTTTTCAGGTTTGGGTGTGCCTTCAAAACCCTCGTCGTTCTTCTGGTTATAAAATTTCATGTTACTGCCGGGCTATGCTTTGTCCTGTCCGGCAGTGATTTGTCTGAGTTTATTAACGGAATCCTCTCTCTCTCTCTTCTCCTCTCTCTCTTTCTCTCTTCTCCTCTCTCTCTCTTTCTCTTTCTCTCTCTCTCTTTCTTCCCTCTCTCTCTCTCTCTCTCTCTCTCTCTCTCTCTCTCTCTCCTCCTCTCTCTCGCTCTCTCTTCTCTCTCTCTCTTCTCTCTCTCTTTCTTCTCTCTCCTCTCTCTCTTCCTCTCTCTTCTTCTCTCGCTCTCTCTCTTTCTTCTCTCTCTCTCTCTCTCTTCTATCTCTTCTCTTTCTCTCTATCTCTCTTCTTCTCGACTATTCGTTCACCAATACGATAATATCGTTACGATACACGATAAGAATAATATCGTACGATTGACAAACAAGTTGACAGCCCCTACTACTGGCTTAACGATGTCTCGTTCAGATGAAATCATTGACATTGTACCAAACACCGGTAGTTGCCAATGGCCGGCAAACCGGTTACAAAATTGCGTCTGTGACCGCACTCCACATTCTGGGGCTCAGGGACCACCCAACCAGGACCCTCACCACCAGGGTACTTCAAACGGACCCCTGGTGTTGCGTCCTCGGACGCACCCTAATTCAGTAGGTTGCGTCCTCGGACGCACCCAATCCGGTAGGTTGCGTCTTGGGACGCAGTCACGTTCTTAGGCTGCGTCAGACTAAAAGCAGAACCCGTAGCCCACGGCAATGTACCGGTAGTTGTGGTGGGCCAATCAACTGATGGATGAGACGCAACCAACATCCTGGACCTGCGTCTGGTACGCAACAGACCCTCCCCATGTTGCGTCCTGCGATGCAGGACGCTGCGTCCAGCACTACCCTGCTCCCCAGTCTCACATCACTTGTTTAATTGTGTGTAGGTCCAGCTACTGCATCTGCTGCATCCACTCCAGGTGCGCCTGATTTGAAAACAAATGTTGTTGTGTGCAAAAGCGCGATTTCCGTCGCACTGGGGTTAGTATTGCTTTGTATTCTACATACCGGTCCAGCACTACCCTGCTCCCCACCAGGTTTGCTCAAATCCCTTTTTCTTCATCTGACAGTTTACATGGCACACGCACTTGCCCCCCCACCCCCCCCACTCCTCCCCCTACCCACCCACCCACACACAACACCCTACCCACAAATGTGTGTGTAAATACGCACGTCCCTGTCAAAATGTGCGTGTAAACCTGTGAAACCCAGGACAATACACGCACGTCTCAGTCAAAATATGAAATATGTGTCAAAAATATGCGTGTTCACACGCACAGCATAGGGAAAGTGGGCATGTTCACTCGCAGACACGAACGTGTTGTACTACCCTGAGTCCCCGACCGTCCCCACGTTGCCTCTGCGACCTCCCCACGTTGCCTCTGCGACCTCCCCACGTTGCCTCTGCGATGCAAGTCACAGCGTTCTGAAGAACCCTGGTTTCCATCCTCTGAATGAGTCGGGTGCACGAACATTATCATATTAGAATCATCGGCAAGACGGCAACTAAATCATGCTCGATCGATGACGACTAAAAAAAGATTCCTCAGTAAAAAGGACTGTCCGGTACAGAGTGCATTGCATCCTCCAGTACTCTCCCAATAGGTATTTATAGCTCCCCCTAGCAGGTTCGGACTGCTGACCTACAGATTAACAGTCTAGCGCTCTACCAACTGAGCTAAGGGAGACATACAAGGTTGGAAGGATTAAGACCTATAGACCTCCGTCAGATTTGAATCATGGCTGCGACGGCAGGAGTGACCTTCGTGAGTCTCGGCGCTGTTCAGTCTCGGCATTGATTTTTGCTGAGTATGTAACTATATCCTCTCTCAGTCCCGGCAGTGATTTGCTGAGTTTATGTGACGAAGCCCCTCTCGAGTGACCTTCGTGCTGTTACCCTAGCCCAGTCTGGAGGGCGGTATGGTCCATACCCTGTCGTTAAGGCTTCGGCGACAGGAGTTAGAGCCCCGGTGCCGGAAGACAGCGGGTGGTTTCCCGAGGCTGACTTTAGGATGGTGTTGTTTAACTGCTAGGACATGAGCCCCTTGTAATCTTTCTTTGTTGCGTGCTTCCGTGTTATAAAATTTGATGGTCGGCAGGCTGTAACGAATCCTCTCTCAGCAGGCTGTGCTGCAGACCAGTCTCGGCTGTGATTTGCTGAGTTTATGTAACGAACCCTGTCTCTCTCGGGAGTTCGAGCCCCGCTGCCGGAAGACAGCGGGGGGTTCTCGCGCCCACCACTATGACGGCATTGTGTTACTGAGGTTCGAGAGCCCCTTGTTATCCTTATTTCAGCTAAACAATGCCGATACCATACATGTACGCTTACATCACCGGAGCATCTGGACAGTTTTATAACAAGCTGGTCTCTTGCCACAAACCAGCAGCACATCCGAAGGGAGACATAAACAATAGAGAGGAGCAATACACAAACTCAGAAATGTACCGAGACAGGACAGCGGCACATTCTGCCTTCTCTCCAGTCATATAATAGGATGATAAACAATAAACAAGAATTTCCAGTTTTTCACCCATCGAGCTCGATCTCCGCCACAAACTAGTGCCAGCGAGGCACGAATAGCCTTCCTTTCTCGCCCCCCTTTCTTTAATTCTTTCTAGTCCAGCTGAATTCCTTTTGTTGGTGTTGTTACTCTAGTTTGGACTCTTGCATGTGGCCCCTAACGTACTGGGATCCGGCCTTGAATTTCTGCCTGGCAGTGCTCTGCCTTCAGTATCGCAAATACCTCGTCATTTCTCCTTTCTGTCTGCCTGGATATGTAGTTGGCTTGAGGCGCTAGAAATGTAACACAAGTAAATTGAGGTTTGCTAACTGAATTACAGGTCTCAACTTAAGTAGGTCTACCGATGGACCATTTTGCCAAGCTACTTTTGCTATGAAAATGCAAGCGCCAGTTTATGGGGGGGGGGGGGGGGGGGAGGGTATATTTTTGCCAACTGTTAATGTTGCCAATTAATTGTGCATACGGCATACGGTATTCACATGGCCGTACATATATCGAAACAAATGAAGTACAATAATGCTTCAGCTCATGGCAACGAATGGCACCATAGAATCTTGGAGCCAGTCCATTGTATTTGGAAATTTGTCTGTGCTTGGCTGCTTGCCAATGGCACAGCTTTTTCAGAGCAAAACCAGCGTACTAGTGAGTTATCTTGATTAACTGAGAATGTTCAAGTCCTAGTAGACGAATTGAGCACCCCCTGGCCTACGTACATACATACGATCCGCGCAGTACATTCCCTGGTCCCAGTGGGTGACACACTGGGGTAACTTGAAATTGGAACGCGAGCACTGGACCGCCGTCGAATGTAACAAATACCATAGCCATCCAATTCCATTTCTTACATACTTTAATTCTTATACCAGGGTTCTTATACAAAATGATCTGGATGATATTAAAGGTATTGTTACATGTGGCACACAGTCTACCACCCAAATAATACACAATACATTATCTTCAAAGCAAGCTGACAAGCTGTTAAGCTAACAAGCCGACAAGCCGACAAGCCAGCAAGCCGATAAACCTTTCCCACCACTGCCATTGTGCTAAGTACATGGCCTGTCCATGGAAATGCAAAATAATGGAGCAGCAGACCAAAATACATGGTCTCCCAATCTGTATCGACCATATGTCAAAGATCTTACCCTTTCGTTTCTGCCACGTTCCATAAGGGATATATGCCCTGTGCCAAGATACAAAATTGTCTACTCAATGTGCCACACATTTGTAGGAACGAGTATAGTAGAATATGTGATTTATGCAGTCACACGTAATGAGCTGCTGATTTTGAACAAATACGACCAGATTGGTTATGCTTCACACTATGGTAGCATGGGAATACTCTCAGCCCTCAAGCAAATACTTGGTAACAGTGAATGCTAACCACTTTGCGTTGCAATGGGCACTGGTCTGCAATGGGTACTTATCATTGCTAGGACAATAATAGTAGACTGTGTTTATTACGCAATCATATGTACTGAGTTGCTCATGCTTAACATATACGACCAGAGTTTTGATGCAGCACACCATGGTAACATGGGAGTCCTCTCAACCCTCAAGCAAATACTTGGAGATAGTGTATGCATACCACTATGCGCTGCAATGGGCAAGGGTCTGCAATGGTTACTTATCATTCCTAGGACAAGAATAGTAGATTGTGTTTATTACGCATTCACATGGACTGAGTTGCTGAACAAATATGACCAGAGTTTTCATGCACCACACCATGGTAACATGGAGTACCTTCAGCCCTCCACCAAATACTTGGGGACAAATACGACCAGAGTTTTCATGCTTCGCACCATGGTAACATGGGGTACCCTCAGCCCTCCACCAAATACTTGGGGACAAATACGACCAAAGTTTTCATGCACCGCAGCATGGTAACATGGAGTACCCTCAGCCCTCCACCAAATACTTGGGGACAAATACGACCAGAGTTTTCATGCTCCGCATCATGGTAACATGGAGTACCCTCAGCCCTCCACCAAATACTTATTAGTGTTTGCATACCACTATGCGCAGCAATGGGCAACGGTATGCATTAGGAACTTATCATTGCTAAAAAAAGGATAGTAGGTGAGGTTTATTACGCAATCACATGTAATGAGCTGCTTATGCTGAACAAATATGACCAGAGTTAACATGCAGCGCACCATGGTACCATGGGGGTACTCTCAGCCCTCAAAGCAAATACTTGGGGACGGTGTATGCATACCACTATCCGCTGCAATGGGCAATGGTCTGCAATGGGTAATAATCATCGGCCAATGGTATTCCCAATGCTGCAATGATCTTCAATGCTGCAACATTTGAGATTGGCTTGGATCCAATGTTGCAATGGGCTTCAATGCAAGCTTCAATGATGCAACATGAGATTGGCTTGGATCCAATGTTGCAATGGGCTACAATGCAAGCTTCAATGATGCAACATGAGATTGGCTTGGATCCAATGTTGCAATAAGCTTTAATGCAAGCTTCAATGATGTAACATGAGATTGGCTTGGCTTCAATGCCGCAATAATGGGCTTCAATGCTGCAACATGAATTGGATAGGCTCCAAAGATGCAATGGACTTCCATGATACAACATTTGAGATTGGCTTGGCTCCAAAGCGGCAATGAGCTTCAATGCTGCAATAAGCTTCAATGATGCAACATGAGATTGGATTGGCTTCAATGCCGCAATAATGGGCTTCAATGCTGCAACATGAATTGGCTAGGCTCCAATCATGCAACAGACTTCCATGATACAACATTTGAGATTGGCTTGGCTCCAATGTGGCAATGGGCTTCAATGCTACAACATTTGGTATACCGTGTTGCTTCATCTCTATTCCCTCACCCTCACTCATTCAGCCTTCCATGGGTGATTAAGCCTTGGGTAAGGATGGATAGGCAACGTCATTGGCCTGCAAGTTGACAGCCACATTCAACGAAAACAGCCGACCCTCAATAGAAGCTCCAGTCAAGGCATCGATGGCAGTGTGTGCCATGAAGGTACCCACGACCTCAGAGCCGACCTGGAATAAAGCAGCGCTGCCGACCTTCCAGAAGACGTTGCGGGCTTGTGCCCCATCCTCAAGAACCATCTTCAGACCAGTGCTCACCTGGGGACAATCAAAAAGGGCACAGCTAGTAAGTGGCTTTGCAAAGGGGGATGAAGGGAGCAGAGACAAGGGAACAGGATAATTGCCTGACCAATATTCATCTGGACAAGTAGCTAGTTGAGGACTTCGTTTTTTTAAATGAAGTTATTGCACAAATTTCTACTAATTTCAGCAATTTTTTAAATTTTTGCAAGGGTGGTTTTTGCCTCATCGGATCTTACTGCACTAGCACAAGAATAGTTGGAAACACCATGGGTGGATGATGCATGGATGCATCACGAATAGACAATTATTGCAATTAGACACTGAACAGGTTGTGCATGGCCCAGTGAACAGTGCTACTGCAGACTTCCCATTTATTTTACAAGGATGGCTCTCTACTAGCCATACATTACATGTTTTTCTCCTGCCAACCTAAGGGCCCCTACTCCCTTGTTACCAGTAAGCCACATCACATATGATCCTTCCAGTCTAGTGCAAGGTTACCCACTCCCGAGGCCAAAATCTTCCTGGTCCTGACAAGAAAAATGCCTGCATATTGCCTGTCGCTCCTCTGCACTCACCGTGAATGTCTCCTCCATTTGGAAAATGAACACGCCATTGCCTCGTAGGTACAAGGTGCCCGATGAGACCTCAAGTGCGCCAGTGGACTTGTACAGGCCAGGGGTGAAGGTAAGCCCTCCGATATTTACGACGTCGATGTTGACCACTTTCTCCACACGGCTTGCAGCATCGTTGAATGCCGTCGTAACGTCCACCTTGGCAGTGGCAGCATCATCAGTGCTTGCACGCTCGTTGGGGGTTGGTTCAGCAAAGTATTTGATATCTGTCTCTCCTGTAATCTCTGAGCCAGGACTGACACCGATGCGACCGCCGACAGTAGAAGTGCCCTGCAAGAATGGGGGGAAGCACAATGAATTGAGTTCTGGTGCACAATGAGTGGGAGTGGGAGTGGGAGTGGGAGCACAATGAGCGGTAGTGGGAGCACACTGATAAGAATTTTGGAGCACAATGAGCGAGAGCACAAATTTTGCCCTGCAAGAAGCAAGCGCACAATGAGCAGGAGAGGGAGCACAATTTGTGCATTCTTCCTCCGTCAAAGTAGAGTTCTGGAGCACAATGAGCGGTAGTGGGAGCATACTGAGCGAGAGCACAAGTAGAGCACAAGTAGAGTTCTGGAGAACAATGCACGAGTGGGGGGAGCAATGAGCCGGGGCACAATTAAGTGGAGTTCTGGTGCTGAATGAGCAAAAGCACAATGAGCGGGAGAGGGAGCACAATGAGCTAGTGGTAGCAAAACGAGCGACTTGATTAGAGATGGCTACAGGCTCACTGTTGCCATCTCTAATCAAGTCGCTACTAGGACGCCCACTTCGAATTCAAATGGTTTCCAGCGTCTTTATTTTGATAGGCAGGGTGCAATATGGGTGTGCTTCAGGAGTGCAGAAAAAGGTGCCATAGACATACATTGTTAGTGATTGCCTCTTGCAGGCTGTTTGGATGTATATGCACTACAATTAAACGACCAAAGATTGAGAATCAATCGATTTTTGGTGAAACACAGTTTTCATGTAATAAACTTATTATTATTAATTATATATTGTAGTTACTATTTTAGGAAAAAATTGATCTCAAAGGCAAGGCAAACACATGAATAGTGGTAGGTTCATGCTGTCAGCAGCAGTTACTTGGCTCACCTTTAGTAATTTTGGCCTAGGCCAGGACCGTGAACTTCTCTGCAAATGACAGGTCTACTGGCTCTGGAGACTCACCTACCGTGCTGTAGGGTGACCGTTCCGCGTAGGATTCCTCGCCTAGCTGTCGGCGCCTGCTATCGCTGGTTGGGTAGACCACAGTGTTGCTCTGCATGGTGACAGCCGCATTGAGCGCAAGCAGCCGACCCGTGATAGAAGCTCCAGTCTTGACACTGATGGATTGATGTGCCATGAAGGTGCCTGCCGCCACGGTGCTGGCCTCAAACGTGGCAGAGGTTCCCACCACCCAGAAGATGTCACTGGCTCGCGCATCGTCCTGGAGGATGATCTGGAGACCAGTGCTCATCTGGAGACAATCAGGAAGGGGACAGACAGTTAGATGCCAGTAGGTGGGTGACTTCATCAGGGGTAAGAGAGTTGCAGGAACCAACTACGTTTGCTTCCTGTCTTGCTTGCTTGCATGGAATAATGTAACAGCACAGTGGCAGCTAGGATAGGGAAGTGGTCTCCATAGTGTTTCTTCTGGCGCAAACTGAGGCACGCATTGAATGCAAGGGATCATTGAACAGCACAATGGCAGCTAGGTTAGGCCAGTGGTCTCATGGTGTTTATTCAACAATCTGAGACATTAATTAATCCTCACCGTGAACATCTTCTCCATCTGGAAAATGTACACGCCATTGCCTCGTAGGTACAAGGTGCCCGATGAGACCTCAAATGAGTCAGTGCTCTTGTACAGGCCAGGGGTGAAGGTGAGCCCTCCAATATTAACGACGTCGATGTTGACCACATTCTCCACACGGCTTGAAGCATTGTTGTATGCATCCGCAAGATCCTCCTGGGCGATTGCAGCGGCAGTGGTGCTTGCACGCTTGTTGAGGGTTGGCTGGAGTAGGAGATATACGTTTCACCTTCAACTTCCGAGCCGGGACTGACACCAAGGAGCCCGCCGACAGTAGTAGGGCCCTACGACAGAGCAAGAATGAGCAGAGCACTATTGTATAGGTGGGAGTTGAAAATGTGTAAACATAACAGTAGGTGAAAATATAACAGAACTAGCATCTGCTGAAAAGATAGCAAGACAGCAATGCATACATGTAAAATGTAATGAGAGGGTAATGTGTGGGCAGACATGATGATGAAGTTACTAGACACCGGGCAGGCACCACTAGTATTTTGACCCACCCACAAGCAACTGTCATGCGCAAGATAGGTAAAAACAAAACTTACATACATCTGCTGATAACCCATCAGGATCCATCAGCATTACACCAGGGATAATTCAACAAGCAAGAATAAAAGCGAAGACCCCCTGCGCGGCCGTGGGCAACCACTCACCGTGTTGGTGACCCTGGAGGAGGCGAGCACAGTGTACTCCTCCGCTGATTGAAGATCTACAGTTGAGGAATCTGCAACATGGCCGGTGCTGTATGCCGGTGGGAAATAATCTTCCAGCATCTTTCGCCCGTTCATGCCAGCATTACATGTGCTGCTTGCGGCCAGCAAGAGCACGATGGGAGCGAGCCAGAGCATGGCTGCAGATTTTGAGATGAAAACTGCACGCGGGGATATACGAATGATGTTGGTTCATTTTGCTGCAGACAGATACACAGTAAGTTCAGATATTTCCACAGTGGATGGTGAGCTTCAGCCCAGTGCACAGCATCATATCAAAGTATGCAGCACCACATCATATTACTCCACATGGCACTATGGCATCCCATCACACACTTCACACAGAGGCATGGACACGTGGTGTGCAAGCACATCCCATTACAAGGGTTATTAAGTCCCAGTTTCCATGCCTCTTAAATAGGAAGTGATCTACGCATAACTCAAACTGATCAGTGGGTAGGGTTATTGATCGCATAGCACAGGCTGGCAGTACGCGGTGGTGGTGGTGTGTGGGGCTCTCGGTGGTGGTGAATGGGGGGGGGGGGGGGGGGGGGGGGGTCGAAAGAGAATAGCGCCAGATAAAGCGTACCCACCCACTCATACTGGCCGTATGCACCTTCGGTCCGTACGCGCATACATTTCGTGCAAAAATTTACGCGTACGATGCATGCGTTCTCTGCTGGTCACCTAGATTAGACCCCCTCCCTCCTAGGCTAAGTCCCCCCCCCACCCCCCCCCCACCCCCCATCTCGGGCTTAATTTGCTTTGCTGCATGGTTGGCCTCTACTGCCCGGGGGAACAACTTCGCCCAAGTTCCAAGGCTCGAGCCTAGCTTCGCTGCCAGGCTAGCGCGTGGAATCTTAGTAACTGATGCTGTCAGATTTGCCTGTCATATATATATTTTGAGATATAGACTTGGCAAAACCGCACATAACCACAGACCAAGGCATCTTTCGTAACTATACGCGTACGCGTATGTAAAACCGTATATCATCCCTGCACCCACCTTAGCAGATAGGAAGCATCCTGTCTGCTTTCGGGAGGTAAGCCGTTATGCAGGGAGCCGCGCAGCAGTTCGATTGTGAAACAAGACGGGGGCGGGGTGGGAGACATTCAGACACGCTGAGAGTAAGCAGGGGTAAGGCTGGGTAAGGAGGATTTTGCCTCGGTCTCGATTTGGTCTATCCAGACTGGCAATATCCTTTTCGTGACGCCGATCGGACGCGGTATCAATTGGCTCAAGCCAATATATGCAACTATGCAAGTCGAGCCTTTCAGCTTGGGTTACCCCATCCGAGCCGTAGCCGCAGCTGGGTAACCACAGCAGGCATGGTAGGCACAGCTGGGTAACCTCAGCAGACGGGTAGGCAGGGCGAGACACGAGTGCCGATCGCGTAGCTTCTCACCTGAGGACGAGGGGGACGGAGAGAATTGGGCAATCGAACTGCCGATATTTGTGAGTGTTTGTTGCTGCCATGAATTTATACTTCTGGCGGTGCGGGTGTGGTACAGGGTCTCTGTGGCCACCCTGGCAGCTCCGGGCAGCTCGTGGGAAGTCAGTCAGTCAGATAGTACGATTGCGTGCAGTGCGTGTGCCCGGGCATGCCGGTTAATGTTTTTCTCATGCCGGCACTTGTTTTTTCTCATGCCGGGTAATTGTTTTCATACTTGTTTTCTCATTCTTGTGTTTTTGCATCGAGGCGTGGGGATACAACACTAGCCTACGATGCTTCAGGCACTTCTTTGATTGCAGACCTCTACATGCCCTGTCGACAGCTGTCGCCGCGACTGAAATGGTTTTGCCAGTCAGGGCCCGCGGTGGACTAACTGTCATTGATCAGATTGCTGACCTGGGCCCTGAACCCTGACCTCTTCCCCGCTATTGAGGGGAAGAACGGCTGTAATCCCATGCATCGTATCGTTTGTACCCGTCGCAAATGATAATTTGCTACAATCCCTTCGCTCACTCCCTCCCGGCCACCTGCTACCTAGAACCCCTCGGCTCCCTCTCGGCCCCTGACGGGGACCCCATCCGAGGACCCTTTCGAGAACCCCTTCGAGCAGAGCCTTCGAGGACCCCTTCAGAGGACCCCCTCCGAGGACAGCTGTAAGCCAGGCTGTAAGCTGACAGCTGGGAGGAAGCTTCCATCCACGCCGACGTGGCGTCCTGGTACTGCACAGCGATCCTTTTCGTTTTCCTTCATCTAGTCTCATTCGCATGCCACTCGTCCCTTCCTGTCGTTCTCCTTAGGATGCAGTTTTCGAATGCTCCTGTTACGGTCTCTCCTTTCCTTCGGACCTCAGCCCTGTTCCCCACAACCTCCAATCCTTATGCCTCAAGAGTATCACATGATGTAGAGGTCTGCAATCAAAGAAGTACATAAAAAAAACATTGCAGGCTAGTGTTGCACCCCCCCCCAAACCCCGATGCAAAAAAACAAGAATGAGGGATGCTAAGGTAGGCAATCCTGTGCACCGAACCATACAAACACAAGAGAGGAGGGCCGAACCCAAAATAACTAAAAGACCCCCTAGGGCATATGCTATTAACACCTGAATATGCAGCGATAATGCCCCTAAGGGAAATGCACAAGTCAACCCAGTACAACCATCTTGCATCTGAATGACTAGGACATAAAAGGGCTCAATTAAAGCATATGTGTCAGCACTGATTATATTCATGGATGCGTGGATGATTAATTAAACCTAACATGTCCAGATGGAGCTCGCGGGTTGGAACGACTAACATGGCTTTACCGGTACTCTCCCTCGCGTAGATGTTTTCTGCAGGATTTCGCTGGTTCGGACCAAGTCGTCCTACTACTACACTTGGGCATGCATGGGAGTGCATCCCCGGAGTGCATCTGAGTAACATAGATTCTCGCATTCATAATTCAAAGTTTATTTTTTATTTTAGGACTTTCACCCCAGGAGGTGTGTCTCCCGACATAAACCAGCAACATCGATGCTTCAATTCGATTGGCGTTGCCACTCCAACAAAACAGTAGGCGCACTTAGGTGTGATCAAGTGCAAGATGCGCAACACTCTGCTCATTCGTTCATTCATGCATGCATGCATTATTTCGTTGAAACCCACCCGAGGGCGAGAATGCTGGTTAAGGAGCCTCCTTCGGAAGAATCGAAAAATGAAAACAATGATTTGTTCGCTTTTACATTTTCCCTTTTTTTACCGCCGAAGACGGATAGCAGCCAAATTTCTGACTGAAGCTATGCGACCAAGTTCAAGTTCAAGACCAAGAAGTATCGGCAGGTGCCGTGGGCAGAGCTGCCACCCCCTAACTAAGCTTGAGCATAGCTAGGGCTCAATGCCTTTTCTGTTTAAGCCCTTCCTTTCACTGTTGGGGCAAGTCACTTTCGCCTATTTGGCCTACCCCTGGACTGGAACATACATACGGTACAGACATAAATACATACATACCCTAATTTGTACAACTTGGGGCTGCACCTGAGTAACTGAGAAAAAAAGAAAAAAAGAGAAAGGAAAAATAAATGAAAAAAGTGATTTGTTTGTTGTCTGTTTTACCTTTTACTAGTAATAATTGTTGTACTCCCGAAGACGGCGAGCAGCCAAATTGCTGGCTGAAACTATGTAACCAAGTTCAAGTTAAATAATTCAAAGCTGATGCGATCAAGTGCAAGATGTCAAAGACACTGGCTGATTTTAAAAAGCTGTTGTGATGTATGTATTACATATGTATGTGCATATTGTGTATGTATTGCAGACGGTACAGGCGGTACTTACTTATATTCCCCGGATAGCTTCGGGTCCAAGAGGCATCCAACTAAAACACGCAATTACCTAACAAATATCCCCAATAGCAGGATGCCCGGCAGGGTACTTCCATGCGCGCGCTTTTGCACGCTGGCGCGCTGCCTTTTTGCAACCCCCTGTGGGCGCAGCAAGCAAGTTTTGCGCTTCTTGCATTTGTTTGCTATAACGCGCAGTTTTGTTTTCAAGTGCGCTAAAGCGCTGGCCAATTTGGTCAATGGAAATACTCTGGTGCCCACTGCCCAGGCCCCACACATGGTGAGACTTAAGGGGTGCTGGCGCGTCATTAGCGAGACCAAGACTGATATCAGGTGGTAGGTGCGGGTTGAGGCCGATATCAGATGACAGGTGCATATGCGGCTGATATCAGGTGACAGCTGCACATGTGGCCGACATGACAACTGAGTATGTGACAGGTCCTGACAAATTATTACACCTCATTACCAGGGTACTACTAAGCGTGCGTGGCAGAGTGGTGCCGCGCTGCCTATTTGAGCCCCACTGCGCGTTTCGCGCAAATTTTTCAACGCCCTCTGGGCACAGCGTGCAGTTTTTGCGCTTTTTGCACAAAAAAGCGCTGACCAATTAGAGGTTTGTGCGCTTTAAGCGCTGACCAATTTGGCAAGAAGTAGTACCCTGCTCATTACGCCTAACCTTAAAACGGAAAACACGACCCAAGTAACTAGGGTTATCGGTAGCAATGCATTACATGGCCAGGGCCGACCAACAAACCATAAGGCTGTTCCAAGAGTACCAGCATGCTCTTTTCATTTTTCCCGCTACGAGTAGCAGGGTGTGCCCCAGTGGCTGGCTTATGGAGCTCGCGGGCGTTGAACGACACGGAATGCGAGTGTGTTCTTATAATCTTGCAAGATGTCCAGAAACACTCGCAGCCTGTATAGTTCAACAGCGGGTAGCTGCCAATAGAAGCCCCCAAATGAAACAGCGGAAGCATGAACACGCTACGGGGGGCGGTGCGCAGCCTAGAGTTGGATAAAAACACATGTAAAATCCAATCCTGGACATACATTTTTATTAGCATTGGGGCGCTCACTGCTGTAAACCACCGTGGTACCTGTGTCCAGGTAAAGTGGCAGCCCGTAGAGCTCGTTGAAATCAGAAGGTGCGGGGTTCAAATCCGTACGGGTGCGCTTTAGTGTTCGTGTTCAATGTCAACTGCCATGGTAGCTTTGCCCAGGTAGAGTAGCAGCCCGTTCCCTACCGCCGTAAGACGGGGCTCCCTTAATAACACGCCCTATCAGGCGTTATCATTACTTTAGCAGCCTGTTCTCTACCGCCGTAAGGCGCGGCTCCCTTCATACTACGCCCCACCAGGCATTCTCCATACTTTTTAGGGGGGGGCGCTTAAAATCTCACTATTCTGAGGCAGTTCCATAGCTTTTCGTTTCAGCGATGAGCAGCAACTCCTAGGCAGATCCCTGAGCCAGCCACTGAGCTACACCCAAATATCCGACAGTTCTGGACAGCAGATTGTGTCAGCTTCAAGGTGCACGAGGTTGTGTTAGGCTTGGAAGAATAGCCAATCAGGGGAGCTGCCCAGCAGCTGTGGCTCGTAGCTGAAAAGAAAAGCTATTAGCAATTCGGGTTGTATCCACATCAAACCTACGTGATTGCAATCCCGTTTCGATGAATGGTTGATTGGTTGACCATTCACCGAGACGACGCAGGTGTGGGGTTTGAATCCCTCCGGACGTGCCTGAGCGCTCGCGGTCGCGGTTGCTGTTAATCGCCATGGTCGCTGTGTCCAGGTCAGGAAGTAGCCCGTACTCTACCTCTGAACGACAGGCTCCCTTAATACCACCCCACCAGGCGTTCCCTTTACTTTTCTATACGTGATTACACTCAGTACTCAGGAGTGTGGTGTAGTCGTGTCTGTACTACACATGTGATCGCACTCAGTCCTCAGGAGTGTAGTGTAGTCGTGTCTGTACTACACATGTGCTTGCACTCAGTACTCAGTAATGTGGTGTAGTTGTATCTGTACTACACATGTGCTTGCACTCAGTACTCAGGAGTATGGTATAGGAGGACCCCCCCCCCCCCCCCCCCCCCCCCCCAACACACACTCACACACCTACATACACCTGATGCTGCTGAGGTGGTCTTCCATGCACTTATTCTGTCCATGTTGGCTCGACCAAGTCCAAGTTCAAGCTGACACAAGCAAATTCGAGTTCAAGTTGACTTGACCAAACTCAAACTCAAGTTCAAGTTGACCCGACCAAGTTCAAGATCAAGATCAACTTGACCCGACCAAGTTCAAGATCAAGTTCAAGTTGACCCGACCAAGTTCAAGTTCAAGTTCGAGTTCAAGTTGACTTGACCAAATTCAAGATCAAGTTCAAGTTGACCCGACCAAGTTCAAATTAGAGTTCAAGTTGACTCAACCAAGTTCAAGATCAAGTTCAAGTTGATTCAACCAAGTTCAAGATCAAGTTGACCAGACCAAGTTCGAGTTCGAGTTGACTAGACCAAATTCAAGTTCAAGCTCAAGTTCACTCGACCAAGTTCAAGATCAAGTTCACTCGACCAAGTTCAAGATCAAGTTCACTCGACCAAGTTCAAGCTCAAGTTCACTCGACCAAGTTCAAGCTCAAGTTCATTCGACCAAGTTCAAGATCAAGTTCACTCGACCAAGTTCAAGCTCAAGTTCACTCGACCAAGTTCAAGCTCAAGTTCACTTGACCAAGTTCAAGCTCAAGTTCACTCGACCAAGTTCAAGATCAAGTTCACTCGACGAAGTTCAAGATCAAGTTGACTTGGCCTGCAGACGGTAGGCGGCCTGAAGGCAGCTGTACCATCTAATCTATCAAAATCCCAATCTGTCCAAATCACCCTTTATCAAGCAACGAGTAACCAAAAGGAGAGAGGACTCTCACTGTTTTCTGTGCGACCCGTTGCCATTCAGTCACTGCATGACGTCGCATGGGTCCTGCTAAATTAGTCAGAATGCCCCCCCAGCCCCCTTGAGCACAGCAATTTGCTCGCCTCAGGGTTCGGGGGGGAGCGCATCGCACTGGGGTTGCACTGAGTCGCTCAATTTGCGACGCGTCGCAAGAAAATAACACAGTGAGGACACTTGCCCCAATGATTTTGCACGCTGCACGCTGCTGATGATGATGTAAAGATTCTGCTGTTGCTGTAGAGCTGCTGCTGCTGCTGATGATGTAGCGATGATGTAAAACAATTTGTTGGGGACAAGTTCATCAGTGCTTGTTTTCGTTTAGGGCCCTCCTGAGATAGATTGAGCAAGTCCATTTGGCCTATTTGGCTACCCCTGGACAGTAACATACTTTCATACAATGATGATCTCAACTACCGATAACTGAAATAAGATTGAAGTTCCAGTGGACGGACAATATTTATTGTTTGGGCTACGCGTAGCAGCTTCTAGGCAGCTCCATCCCTGTTCAGAACGGGATGGCTCTATCGTAGAGCGATCCCGGATCGAACGGAAGCAGGTGCGGGGTCTTTTCAGGTTGCTGGTTCGAACCCAATCGAGGTCACCTGGGTCCACCCGGAGGGTCGTCGACCGGAATGGTAACTGGACTCTAGGTGTGATGTAAGCCCATCCATCGCATACATACCAGCCAGTTCCCTTAACCCCACGTCCTTAGAAGTGTCATTGTGACATATCTTGGAAGTCAAGATTTATTTATTTATTTATCAAGGCAGCTTTCCCTGTCCTTGGGCAAAACCTGAAGCTATATTGTGCGTCTGAAAGCTGATATGACATGCATCCCAAAGCAGCTGTCACCTGCCAGCCTGGATGTACATCTGTCACCTAGGTTGTGCGTCTGAAAGCTGATATGACATGCATCCCAAAGCAGCTGTCACCTGCCAGCCTGGATGTACATCTGTCACCTAGGTTGTGCGTCTGAAAGCTGATATGACATGCATCCCAAAGCAGCTGTCACCTGCCAGCCTGGATGTACATCTGTCACCTAGGTTGTGCGTCTGAAAGCTGATATGACATGCATCCCAAAGCAGCTGTCACCTGCCAGCCTGGATGTACATCTGTCACCTAGGTTGTGCGTCTGAAAGCTGATATGACATGCATCCCAATTCCTAGTAGCATGACCGACGCATTAAGATAATGATAACGCTTGGTGGGGCGTGGTGTTAAGGGAGCCCGTCGTACACGGGTGGGGAGCGGTCTCCTACCTCAACTGGACAAGCTACCATCGCGGTTGACGAGGACCTGCAACGCCAATAGCGACCAAAGGGGGAGTCAAACCCCCGACTCTTCATCCTCAAGCGATCTGGTCTACCACTAGACCATTGTATATCACTGAAAGGGGCTGACCGACGCATTCACCCCCAGCTACAAATACCAATGGGCAGGGGGGCCAACTAGCATGCTGCATACTGTCTCATACAGGGCTGTTTTAAGCCCCCTCTGGACACAGCACACAGATTTCCGTATTCAGTTGAGTCAAAAGCACATCAAACCAGGAGGCAGTTGCGCTTTTGAAGCAACCCAAACTGAAGAAATGTAGTACCCTGGTCCTGGTTGTAGCTCCCTTGCAATGGGGTCCAGTTCATCAATGCCTTTTCTTTTTAGCCCATCCTGTCACGAGGTCCCTTAAGCCAAGTCCCTTAAGCTAAGTCCCAAAAGTTCCCTTAAGCCAAGTCCCTTAATCCAGGTCCCTTAAGCCAAGTCCCAAAAGTTCCCTTAAGCCAAGTCCCTTGGCCTACCACCTGACTGGAACATACATACAGGGACCACTCCCTTTGCTCTAGGGGAGCACCCCTTCGACTAGCCTTGGTGCTCTTTAAGGCACTACCCAGACCCCCGGTGCCTCTAGGGGAGCCCCCCTTCGTCATGAGAACTTCCATCTTTCTACATCTTCAGGTTGCCCAGAGCCCCATCCACCTTGGGGGTCTGGGCAACCCATACAAACATTACTTGCACACTTTAGCACACGCTGAAGGGTTTCAAGGGAATCTGCTCCACCCTTGAGCCCCATCCCAGCACCCGTTCCCACTTGCGCGGCAATTGCTGTAATTAATGCTTGGAATGAACTAATTCCGCCAGACTCAACCTCATTAGACCTTTCAAGTACCGGCCCTCTGGGCGGTACTCGCGAGCGGGCCCCCTTAAGGGGGCCTTGGTCATAAGACCTTTCAAGTACCGGCCCTCTGGGCGGTACTCGCGAGCGGGCCCCCTTAGGGGAGCCTTGGTCATTAGACCTTTCAAGTCGCCCTCTTGGATGAGGCAGGTCAAGAAGGTCATGGCGAATCCATCATACGTTCATACAGCGCATGTTGTAAGCCATAAATAGGCCAAAAAGACTTGCCCAACCTCGACACACCAATCACATTTCTAGATTAACCGGAGAGGTTTACCTTGACGTTTTTGATTCCAGGCAGCAGGTGCTGTCAGACAAGGACCTCCATATTAGGAACACTCTTTGGGTTGAGGCAGGTCAAGAAGGTCATGGCGAATCCATCATCATTCATACAGCGCATGCTGTTAGCCTGGGCGGTACTCGCGAGCGGGCCCCCTTAGGGGGGCCACTTGGAGTTGGCTGGGGTGCACATCGCCCACTTGACCCTTGTGGTAGCGGCGGCCTAAGCACCAACAGAGGTGCCCTGCTAGAGGGGCACCCCTTCTTCGTGAGAACTTTCAACCGTCCACATCTTCAGGTTGCCCTGAGCCCCATCCATAGGCGGCTTCATTTTTCAAAAGCAAAGGCTAAGGGCGGCCTACGCACCAAAAGAGGTGCCCTGCTAGGGGGGTACCCCTTCGTCATGAGAACTTTCAACCATCCACATCTTCAGGTTGCCCTGAGCCCCATCCATAAGCGGCTTCATTTTTCAAAAGCAAAGGCTAAGGGCGGCCTACGCACCAACAGAGGTGCCCTGCTAGGGGGGTACCCCTTCGTCGTGAGAACTTTCAACCATCCACATCTTCAGGTTGCCCTGTGCACCATCCATTAGCGGCTGGATGGCTGGGAAGCACTGACAGAAGGTGGAGTACAGGGGCAATACAACAGCGTTGAAGAAGCCCGGCTGCAAAGGGAAAGGGCATATGGAGGTAAATAAGCGAGCAACTTTTACATGCATGCATGCATACATACATCTATATAAATAAAGAAATCATGGCGGTCGTGGTCGTGGTCGTGGCGTCATCGCGTAACCGACTTAACCGACTTCCCGCCCAGCCAATTCCCGCCCAGCCAATTCCCGCTCAGCCAATTCACGCTTTTAATCCCTCCTGCTTCAAGTTCTGCCTGATTGGCCTCCTGCGAATTCTGCCTTATGCAACCTTCGCCTCCTGCGTATTCTACCTGTTGCGCATCCCGCCCGATTCCTCCTTTTCCCGCCTGAGTTCATCCACCTGATTTCGGTAGCGCTACAGTTCGTCTTCCTACAAGCTTTTTCCCCTGCATCTCTGCAAGACCTTTCCCTTGCGCCAAGAGACCTGTCGCTGCGCACAACGGGAGGTGACGTGGTGAGTCAGCGGGCCTGTCAGGAATGTCCGAATCGCATCCATCCCATGTCACAAACTTGACTGCAAATTCTTCCCACTGTATTGAAAAACATGTCGCACCGCATTGTGCCATAGCAAGTGTGCATCAAAGTTGACCGAATGAAAAATCTCGCTGAGCATTCTCGCCCTAAATTGACCGAACATCTCAAATCAGCAACTTGACTGCAACTTCTTCCCACTGCATCGAGAAACATGTCGTCGCTGTGCATTGTGCTATAGCGAGCACGCGGCAAAGTTGAATGGATGAACCTAGCGATGTTTCCGAGTCTCAGATCGAATTGACTTCGGGAGCAGTTGCGGTGAACAGGATTGTCCTTCGGCCGAACTGAATACATGCTCGCTAAGAAGAAGCTTTAGTTATATACAGTTGCGATTGCGCAGGTTCAGCTTTTTCAGTGGGGTCGACTATTGATCACAGCTGAGGTGGCAGGGAAGCAGGTCCGATGCTTTTAGCGGAGTCGGATGATGCGCAAACGTTGTCGATGCTCATCGTCCCGTTTGCCTTTCAGCTATGGCAAAGCCCATAGCTGAAGTGGGGGGGGGCAGATATGGAGTACGTGTGTGCTGGTGGGTGCGTGTTTGAGGGAAGGGAGGGATGAGAGTGGGGGAGAGGGTGGGGGCTGGTGGAATGGCTGGGGTGGGGGAAGGGATAGAGTCTGGAAATATGTCAGGAAGAGTTAGGGAGTATGTTTGTGGGCGAGGGTACATGGTTGGGTGGGGGTGGGGGTGGAGATAACTAGGGAGGGGGGGGGGGGGTGGGGGGGGGGGGGGGGGGGGGGGGGGGGGGGGGTACGTTGGTGTTTGTGTGCTTGTGGGTGCACAAGGGAGACCATCGCAAGGGATATGCGTCCGTCAATGTTTTAAGTTGCATGTACTACAGAGAAAACCGTTTTGCAACCCAGCCCAAAACAGGTGTGGCCAACAGGAGGGAAGGGGGGAGGGGGCGGATAATGGTTTGGTGGTGGTGGTGTGTGAATGGGTGGGGGCTTCAAGTGTAAACCATTACTTAACCAGCCCCAAATAGGTGTGGCCAAAGGCCAAACGGGGGGGGGGGGGGGGGGGGGGGGGGTTCTTCGTGAGAGTAGATGTGGCCACCGGCCACACGGGCTACCGTACTAGTACATCTATATATATAGACGTACACGGATTCTAAGAAAAGTTCGCGAGCTTTTCATGCGAACTTTTCATGCCGGCTCTAGCTGGCTTTGGCTTAATTACCGAGATACTCATAGCGAATCACCCACCCTGGCTATCGGCTGAATTCGCGGGTTAGTAATAGCTTATCATGACTGAATCGACTCCGAGTGCGTAAAATTCAAATCCCCAGTTCAGCTTTCAGGATGCAACTTCCACTCCTCCACATCAAGATTACACCTGCGTGCCATCGCCCTTTCCGCCTTTTGACTGAGCCGAATACCCATGACTGAGCCGAATACTCCCTACCGAGATTTCGAACATGACAGAGCAGGTGAATGCAAAGCGATAAATCATCTTCCGCATTCGATCTGAGCGTCAAAACCAAGAATGGCGCTCAGACTAATTGTCTATAATCTTCTGCTCATCGATGCCATGAATGCGCACAATCAACAAGATGTAGGCAGACGGGCGACGAATACAGCCAGCCAGCGAGCTCTTCACAGCGAAAGGCGAGCTTTACATGCCGAAGAGCATAGGAGCGATGCAAATCACAGACGGCGTTTGGCAAATGCTGTAGGTCAGCCTGGACGAGCTGGGAATGGAAATAGATACTCGCAACTTTCTCGCAACCCCGGAACTTCAAATCTCTTTCCCCAATCATGCGCAATTCTTTCTCACCAGCGATCTTTGTGCCTAGGTATCCATACCTCCCTCCCCTGTTCCTCACCCAGACTCTCGCATTAAGAGCCAGGGGCATTCGAATTCTCAAAATACGTTCTGAGTTCTCATTGTTCTCGTCAGGCGCCCATTCTATCCTCAGCGCTCTTCCGCCTGCGAGCGTTGCCACCATTCACTTCACGCATGCGCACTCTCACCATGCCTGTGCATCAATTGGGTCACGGTTGGCAGCCAGTGGATGCGAGCAGCCATTTCCTTCCCATTTCTCACACTTGGACCGCTCCTATCTATGCAATCTCTTTTCATTGTATCGACGATCGCTAAGCACGGCGCTGCGATTTTTGATTCAGCAGGTGTTGATCGGACGGAAGTCGAAGATTTCTACCATACAATCGCGATATGGCCCTTGCACCCCTCATCCAATCTCTTTTCATTGTTTCAAGCATTGATACATCGGTTGCTTAGCATGTTGCGATATATGACTGGCTGGAACTTCCTGGTCAAAGCAACAGCTGCAGGTTGACCCACCATGGGTGGGGATGCTTGGGGCGAGGAAAGGGGGAAGAAAGAGAAAGTATGTACATGGGGTGGGGTGAGGGGCAAGGAGGGATTCAGAAATGTGTGGAGGTTGTGGGTCTGGCTTGGGTTGAGTTGGAATGGTTTGTGAGTGATACATCTGGGTAGGGGGGGTACATACAAGGACGTAACCCGATATGTTACCCAGGTCCTGGGGGCTGGGGGTGGGGGGTGGGGGGGTGGGGGGGGGGGTATATTTTTAGTATGGAAAGGAAGTGGGCATGTGTTACATATTTTGCAAAGGGGGACATATCTTGACTGTGTGCATGTGAGTAAGGGGGTGTGGGGGGGGGAGGGTCTACGTTCAAGGGCGATGCACGTTATGTAACCCAGGCCAGAACAGGACCCAGGACCTGGGTGGGTGGTGTGGCGGGTGGCCTCGGCCACACGGGCAATGTACTAGTACATACATACATACATACATACATACATACATACATACATACATAAATACATACACCAACATCATACATGTGTAAGGATCGGCATATCATATGATATTGGCCAAAGGTGAGTATGATATCATATGATATCATGCAAATTGCATCATACTATATTGTATTTAAATGGTAACTTTGGCCTAGTCAGACTGCCGGCATCATATGATATCATCTAATGACATGATAACATATGATATCATGTTGCCTTTCCCTATACATGTGTTCCCACCTGCTGCTTTGTGATGCCGGTCTTGCGACGGTTCATCAGGGCAGAGACAGGAAGGTCTTCCTTCCTCTCTAGGTCACCCTGCCGGAACATCTCCTGCTCAAGGGGAAGAAGGGGGACGGGTCAGATTGCCCTTGGAAAGTCACATAATATTCATTATATATATATATATATACTAGTACGGTAGCCCGTGTGGCCGGTGGCCACCCCCCACCCCCACCCCCCCACCCAGGCCATGGGTCCTAGTCTGGTTTGGGTTACATAACGGGTAACGCCCTTGTATGCCCCCCCTCCCTTACACACAGTCAAGAAATCAGCCATCTCAGCCCTTGCTCGAAGCTCCCCTGCCTCTCCCCCACCCCCCCCCCCCCCCCCCCCCCCCGCACACACACTTCTTCTCCCTACCTATTCCCCTTCTGCTTCAGGTGTGGCCTCCCACCCTGTCATACACACATACCATCCCTCCCTCCCCCCCATTCTGACCTCTCCCTACCCCTCACCCACCCCATCCACACGCACTCTCTTTCTCTCACCTACCCCCCACCACCCTCCCTTCCCCCAACCACCAACACGCACACAAAATCTTCTTCTCCCTACCTCGTACCCTTCACTTCACCCTGTGGGATTCAATCGTGCAGAAAGAGGGAACCGCTGTGCTTCGAACCTACCAACACAGCGAGCGCTCAATCGCTCAGATTCCGATCGCCCCGAGAACACCGGACCGGTGCAATTGCATGGCTACAAACCTGCAGCTTCGTCTTCTCGTACAGTGCCCCAGTCGAGACTCGATCAACTCAGAACAGCAAAAATCGCAGCAACGTACTTCATATTCTATACAACGAAAAGAGCTTGCAAAGATGGGATGATCGTGGCAAGCGCGAGAGTGTCCAGGGGGACGGAATGGCCATGGCGATCTGAACAAAGGTAATTAATCGCAACTGGATGCCAATCACAACGAATGTGATGCGATGGCATGGCAAAATTGCGCATGCGTGAGATGAATGGTGGCAACGCTCGCAGACGGACAAAAAAAGCATCACGATATGAAGGTCCAGCTTGATTATGATCCTGGCATAATTCCTCAGGCTGGGCAGCAACGTCTTAGCGCCTGGATTGGTTACCAGCTTCGTGTTCCTCCTCAGGCACGGTAGCTCGTTCCTGACTCCTTGCGAGATTACCAGCATGACGTAGCTCCTCGGATCGGGCAGCGCGGGCATCATGTCGACGCTTGTTGGCTATTTCCCTGTCTTCCTTGCTCTGGCAAGCTCGCTTTGAGCGCTGGCTGGCGTTTTTGCGGGCCCTCCTGTCCATTATGACCGTTGCCATGCATCATGGTCGCATTATCCGTGAAGTACTGAAAGCTATTATTCCGAGCGCCATGCCAAGCCATATGAGGGTCGGCTGGTGACCTCCGAGGAGAGGATCTTCTGATTCTAAATGTCTTGCCGTCATAGTATCGGAGGCAATTGTGGACTTGCTATGAGCGCACGCGCTTAGCTTAGCGAATCTGCAGTTTTGGTGTTTGAAAATTCCGCTAGGCGGGGAGTTCCTAGTTGGGTGAACGAAAAGTCGGTTGCAAGTCGGTTACACTTCGCACGTGGGCACGCGATGATGACACCACCACGACCACCACGACCACCGCGACCACCACGACCATGATTTCTATATATATATATATATATATATATATATATATATATATATGATTTTTGTTGGGTCAGATTCTCTGCCATTAGCGCAGCATACACAATCCCGTTTCGACAAATGGCTCGATGGTAGAGCTTATTGAAACAAGAAGGTGCGGGGTTCGAATCCCTTCAGGTGTGCTTGAATGTTCCTGGTCGCTGTCTAAAGGAATGGCACCTTTGGATCGTACTTCATTCAGGTGAGCTCTATTCATTCATCCCCCATGACATGATATTACCCCCCCCACCCCCACCCACCCACGCCTACCGCCATCAACCGAGGTGGTGGTGGGATCAACTATGCATGACTTTTGTATGGACTTTGAATCCTACTTCATTCAGGTGAGCTATGGTAGCTTTGTCCAGGTAAAGTAGCAGCTCGTTCCCTACCGCTGTAAGACGGGGCTCCCTTAGTACCACGCCCTACCAGGCGTTTTCATTACTTTGCAGTATACACACCCATGTGATAGCAAACTGACGCCGGGAGTGTGGTGCAGGGCACTCCAGGTCCACTTGTCAATACGTCCCTATTCCCTGGAATGTAACACACTGAGCTGCCATCAGACCCGCTGTCCACACCACTACATACACCACCACCGCCACCAAGTACACCTCACCTCCTCTAGCAACAGCACCCACTTGTTGTGCACTTCAGGTCCTCTTGTCAATACATCGCTTTCCCCTGGACTGTAACACACTATGCTGTCATCCCACCCGCTGCTTACACCACCGCCCACACCACTACATACACCACCACCACCACTACAAACGCCACCACCACCGCCACCAAACACAGCTCACCTCCTCTAGCAACAGCACCCACTTCTTGTGTACTTCAGGCTCGCTTGTCAAGTGGCCAAGATCAGCACACTTGAGGGCGACCTGCAAAACAGAAGCAGCACACATGAGTGTTTTATAAAACAAATGCTATGAGAATACACTTGAGGGCAACCTGAAAAACAGAAGTACCGCAGACGAGCGATTTATAACAAATGCGATGAGAGTACACTGAAGAGGAAACTGTAAAATAGAAACAGCACATATGAGCCATTTATAACAAATGAGATGAGAGTACACTGAAGAGCAAACTGTAAAACAGAAACAGCACATATGAGCCATTTATAACAAATGCGATGAGAGTACACTGAAGAGCAAACTGTAAAATAGAAACAGCACATATGAGCCATTTATAACAAATGCGATGAGAGTACACTGAAGAGCAAACTCCAAAACAGAAAATGCACATCTGTGCTCTCTTCAACACTGTCACCACTTGTTGCTTGTCGGCTCGTTTTCACTGGATTGCACTGAAAAGGCCGGGCTGTCTCCATACCCGCGCACTGTACATGAAGGTATCTGAAATACCGGCACGTAATTTATATCCAGGCAGTTATAAATGGCAAGTGTGTGGAGTATGGGGCACCTCTCCATTTCTGTTATATCCCACAAAGAGACGAATCCACTGAGGCCAAGTTTGCTCAGATTGAGACACGACCCTAAATCATCTATGTCTCTGATGCTGACACAGTTAGTAAGAGCCAAGACTTTCAGATTCTCTCAGCACATATGAGTGTTTTTAAAATGCGATGGGAATACACTTGAGGGTAACCCGAAATACAGAAGTAGCACACATTTAATTCAAATCCAAACGGCACACATGCTGTAGGGTCTGGGTCTGCCCCCCAAGAAAGGAATGAAAGCACAAAAATGGTCACCAAGAAATCAGAACCCATCCAAGCAGGGATATGTTTTTCAAATAAAAAAGAGGAAATATTATTCCTTTTTATTTCTTCTCCTTTTTTCACCTCCCAAAACAGGATCCTTATTCCGATTTTGGTCGTTTTGGGTAATTTTTAGTCAATTTCAGTAAAACAAAACTTTTGCTTTATAGGTCACTTATTCCGGCAATTTTGGTCAAAACGGGGTCTCGTATTCCGATCGGAATATATTACGGAAAAAATATCCCTACAAGGGCGTGCCCTCATAGGAGCCATTTCAGGCCTTTTTGAGTATTCATAGGAGCACCTAACACCCATGTATAAATAAATAAATAAATAAATAGTATGCCTGATTACGAGGCGTGAGGCACCTAGCACCCATTTTGTGCTTCTAACTGTCTGTTCTCCGCGAAACTGCGGAACAGCTAAATTGTGTTATTAAGGTTGTGAAGCATTGCATTATTATTATTATTATTATTGATTGGATGGTAGCATGGATAATAGTAATAATAGTAATAATAATAATAATGATGTTGATAATACAAATAATAAGCCCATTAATTGTAATTCAAATCCAAATTTCATGCATTCAAATTCAAATATAAATGATCGCCTTTTTTAATTGGGTGGGGAGGCTGTAAAAAATCGAAAGGGGTGGAGAGGGGGAAAAGCAAGGAGCTTGTTACACCTAGGCTGTTGTATAACTAGCTAGTTGTAACTTGAACTTGATCACATGCCTGTCTACCTCCCTGCCTCCCTGCCTCGTCTGAGTCTGGGCCACTCCTAATGTAACCCACTGCAACCCACTCTAGCCCAACCCAGCCCACTGCAACCCAACCCAGTCCAGCCAAACCCAGTGCAACCCAGTCCACTGCAACCCAACCCAGTCCAGCCAAACCCAATTGTACATGGCTCCAGCATTTGTTTACTGCCGGCGAGCAGCCAAATTGCTGGCTGAAGCTATGGAACCAAGTTCAAGTTCATGTCTAGAGGCTTACCTTCCAAAACAGAAACTTGGAGTCTTCTTCCGTTTCACGAAGGGCCTTGTCTCGACTGGCCTTCTTGGCCTCTGGATTTTCTTGAATGCCAGTCAATGAGTCTTCGCGATGGAAGCCTTCAATACCTGTGCATATACATGGTGCAGTGTTACGTTATTGAGTGTTGAACATTGAATGTCCGTCATCGAATGTTGGTCAATGAGTTATCACCAAACTCAAGAGGTAAGTCATCAACACCCGTGCACACACATGGTGCACTGTTATGTTAATGAATGTTGGTCATTGAATGTTGGGAAATGGGTTATCACCAAACTCAAGCTGCTGTGTTTCCCTTTCAAGGTGCCCTAGCTGCCTCATGACGTGACGTTCAGGCAGGCAGCCAGACAAACAAACGTCCCCCCCCCCCCCCCCCCCCCCTCCCAAAAAAAAATTCCCCAACATACCTGGGGAATGGGTGCGGCTGAGGAGTGCGCCGTCAGAGCACGCTGAGTCGTTGCTTCGTTTCTCTTTTGTGGTGTCTTTGCTGCCTCGTGATGAGACATACATACATACATACATACATACATACATACATACATACATACATACAGGCAGGCAGAAAGACAGACAAACAACCCCCAATAAAATAAAACTGCAACCCTAGCATACCTGGGGAGTAGGTGCGGCTGAGGAGGGAGGCGTCAGAGCACGCTGAGTCCTTGCTTCGTTTCTCTTTTGTGGTGTCTTTGCTGCCTCGTGAAGAAACATACATACATACAGGCAGGCAGGCAGGCAGAAAGACAGACAGACAAACAAACCCCAACAAAACAAAATTGCAACCCCAGCATACCTGGGGAGTAGGTGCGGCTGAGGAGGGAGGCGTCAGAGCACGCTGAGTCCTTGCTCTGTTTCTCCTTTAAAGTGCCTTGGCTGCCTCGTGACGAGACGGAGTGGAATAAAGTACTGAGGACTCTATGCGAGTTAATGGCTTTGAGGGGAGGGGGAGGGAGGGAGGGTGAAGGGGGGGGGGGTGAGGAGGAGGGGGGGAGGTTTAGTGAAGAGGTGGGGGTGGGGTGCCTGCCTCGTGATGAGACAGGATGAAATAAGGTACCATGGACCCCATGCGAGTCAATGACTTTGAGAGGAGGGTGAGGGGGGGTGAAGGGGGGGGGGGGGGGGGGGGGGGGGGGTGAAGGGAAGGTGAAGGGGGGGGTGAAGGGGAGGTGAGGGGGGGGAGGACTGCCTCGTGACATGTGGGGTGGGGTGGCTGCCTCGTGTCGAGACGGAGTGGAATAAGGTACTGATGACGCCTATTGGGCGGTCGATGGCTTTGGGGGAGGGGGATGGATGGAGGGGGAGGGGGGGTAGGAGGAAGGGACATTTGACATATGTCAAAATTAATGTTACAAAAAACCGTCAAATGTCAGTATTAACAAAATAGTCAATACCGTACTGACTCAAAATTTAAAACGGTCACACAATTGGACGGCTTTTTTGGGGGGGGGGGTGGGGGGGGGGGGGGGGGGGGGGGGGGGGGGGGGGGGGGGGGGGGGGGGGGGGGGGGGGGGGGGTGGGGTGGGGGGGTGGGGGGGGGGGTGGGGGTATTAAAATGCACCGGTTTACATTTGCTTTTTTTTTTAAATAGAATATAAATTGATGTTACACTTTGACGGTTTCATTTAAAAATCCATTTAAACGTACCGACTGAAACTTTCTACTTAATCATGTTACAACAACTGGTTCATGGTTCATGGGTACAATACTAGGGTACAACTGTTCTAAGACCGGCAGGAGTGTACATATAATTGCAATGATCCCCACATCTTGTTCAGCATAACACTACCGGTACTCTTTGAAATAACTAGAATGAGACATTCAATCGAGCAACCTGTATGAGTTGAGAGTTGTGTACCTTTCAATGGCCAGAAGCTTGTGAAAGGGCTCCCAGGTCACATACTTCTTCTTGTGGGGTCTAGTTTTGAGCTCAGACCCGTCTAGGAGGTAACCCAGCGTTTGCATGAAATTCGCTGCCCTCGTAGTGAAAAACTTGCTGCTCGTCTTCGCGGAGATAGTTGATGGGTTGCGGACGACAACATCTCGAGCTTCGGCTGCAACTTGACTCAACTCTTTGTTGGTGACGGTGATCTGCCCTGGCTCTAGCCGGTCGAAACCCCCCCACAGGGTCCTTTGCTTCTTGTGAGTCGGAGCTATTAGAGGGCGTAAACGTCCCTCTGGGGATCTGTCAAGGGGTTCAGCCATGAAATGAGAAAGGCGGCCTAGTCGAGCACTGCTGCGATTTGTCCGGTCGGGAGGAGCCTAGGTTCGTTGCCGGTAGTAAGCCCTGTGTGGAGTCGAAGCCCTACCCAAGTAATATCGCACGTGATTTCAGGTTGACAGCTTTTTTGTTTCGTAATATACCGTACGCTACGATTTGACGGGTGCTCCCGACAAATTAAACCATTACATTTTGAGAACAGTACTATTAACATTAAATTAACATTAAATTGAACCGTTAAGTTTTGAATACAGTAATATTAACAATATTTTATTATCAATATCTGTCAATATTAACAAAAAGCCCAGGTTCAGCTACCTACCTGGCTGTGGACTGAAGTCCCCTGCTGGGGCTGACGGCACACACACACACATACTGTCCACCACTGTCCAGGCTCACCATGGTCTCCCCCCCCCCCCCCCCCCCACACACACACTCACTCAACCACCCTCCCACCCATCCTTTTCACCACTGTCGCAGCTCACACCATGGTCCTCACCCCCCCCCCCCCCCCCCCCCCCCCCCCCCCCCCCCCCCC
>JACBWV010000045.1:3638394-3677109 GCA_013435795.1 Chlamydomonas sp. ICE-L | reverse complement strand
CGTGTGGTCAAAATCTTTTTCCTTGCCCCCCCCTCGCGTTTATACGTTTATCCGGCTCATAAAAATAAAAATATACTTTTGCTTCCCAACCCTATATATTTTACTAGGAGTTATTTGTTCTCAAATGTATGTGTACATATTAGGGCATGTGTATGTATTTTACATTTAGTCAGTCATACTTTTCTCAAATGTTTATAAGTTTTCCTTGTGTATATCGCATGGGGGGGGCTTAGCATTGAAAGACGGAGAGCAGCCCAAAGTTGGAAGAACCACGTAACAATCCGGTTCATTACAACTCAAAAACCATGTAACCATTCAATTCAACTCAAGTTCAATTAAACTTCAGAACCATGTAACAATCCAATTCATTACAACTGATCAACCATGTTACAATTAAATTCAACTGAAAACTCATGTAACAATTCAATTCAATTCAAGTTCAATTCAACTGAAAAAACATGTAACAATTAAATTCAATTCAAGTAAAATTCAACTCAAAAACATGTTACAATCCAATTCATTTCAACTGAAAAACATGTAACAATTCAATTAAATATGACTAACTGAATGTGACTACAAGACTTTTAGGTCCTGAGTAACATAGTAATTGAGCGTGGATGGTAACAATTTCCGCCCTCTAGAGTTCAGGATTACTGACATCAGTACAAGACTAGGTCCTGGATTCACTAATTAATAGAGTTCACACTTTCCACACCTCTAGAGGTAAGGTGTTCGGTGTAAACCAGGGGTCACTGTGTTCAAAAAAAAACACAGGTGTTCAGGTTGTTAAAAAGGTGTCACTGGTCACACAGTGTTCAGGGTGTTTAAAAGGTGTTCATGTGATCAACAGGTGTTCAGGTTGATAAAAGGTGTCACTGTGATCAACAGGGTTCAGGGTGTTAAACAGGTGTCACGGTTGTTCAACAGGTGTTCAGGTGTTTTCAAACAGGTGTTCAGTTGTAAACAGGTGTTTCAATGTGTCAACAGGGATGGTCAGGGTGTTAAACAGGTGTTCCCGTGTTCCACAGGTGTTCAAGGTGTGTTAAACAGGTGGGTTCAGGTGTTAAAAGGTGTTCCGTGTTCAACAGGGGTCAGGGTGGTGTTAAACAGGTGTTAAACGGGTTCAAACGGTGTCAGGGTGTTCAACAGGTGTTCACTGTGTTCAACAGGTGTTCAAGGGCGCTTAAAAGGTGTTCAGGGTGTAAAACAGTGTCACGTGTTCAACAGCGTGTCAAGGGTGTTAAAAAGGTGTCACTGTGTTCACAGGGTTCAGGTGTTAAAACAGGTTGTTAAGGTTGTTAAAACAGGTGTT
Organism: Chlamydomonas sp. ICE-L; assembly: GCA_013435795.1. Classification (NCBI taxonomy): domain Eukaryota; kingdom Viridiplantae; phylum Chlorophyta; class Chlorophyceae; order Chlamydomonadales; family Chlamydomonadaceae; genus Chlamydomonas; species Chlamydomonas sp. ICE-L. Next base: position 3,675,797 of record JACBWV010000045.1, on the reverse strand, counting down.
CACGTGTTCAACAGGTGTTCAGGGTAGTTAAAAAGGTGTCACTGTGGTCGAACAGGTGTCAAGGTGTTAAACAGGGTGTCAGGGTGTAAAACAGGTGTTCACTGCTGTTCAAAAGGGTTCAGGGTGTTTCAAACGGTGTTCACGTGTTCAACAGGTGTTCAGGTGTACACAGGTGTTCAGGTTGTTAAACAGGGTTCACTGGTTCAACAGGTGGTTCAGGGTGTTTATAAACAGGTCGTTCACTGTGTTTTCAACCCAGGTGGTAGGTGTTAAAACGGTGTCAGGTTGTTAAACAGGGCTCACTGTGTCAACAGGTGTCAGGGTGTTAAACAGGTGTTTGTTCACTGTGTTCAACAGGTTGTTAAGGGTGTTTAAACAGGGGTTCACTGTGTTCAACATGGTTCAAGGGTTCAACAGTTGTCAGGGTGTATGTAAAACAGGGTTACTGTGTTAACAGGTGTTCCGGGTGTTGTAAACAGGGTGTACACGTGTTAACCGGTGTTCAAGGTGGTAAAACAGTGTCGGGTGGAACCAGGTGTTCACTGTGTCAACAGGTGTTCAGGTGTTTTCAACAGGTGGTCACTGTGTTCAACAGGGGTTGTTCAAGGTAAACGGGTGTCAGGTGTTAAACAGGTGTTCATGTGTTCAAAGGTTGTGTTAGGGGGTTAAACAGGTGTTCACTGTGTTCAACAGGTGTTCAGGGTGATTCAAAAGGTGTCCACTGTGTTAACAGGTTTTCAAGGTGTTAAACCGGGTTCAGGTGTTAAACAGGGTGGCACTGTGCTTCAACCAGGTGTAAGGTGTTAAACAGGTGGTCAATGTGTTCACAGGTGCTTCAAGGTTGTTAAACAGGTGTTCAGGTGTTCAAAGGTTTCACTGTGTCAACAGTGTTCAACGGTGAATGTTGTGAAACAGGTGGTCAGGTTGGTAACAGGTGTTTCCATGTGTTCAACAGGTGTCAGGGTGTCAGTGTTAAAACAGGTGATCCCTGTGTTCAACAGGTGTCAGGGTGGTTTTTTTAAACAGGTGTTCAGGTGGTTAAAACCGGGTCACTGTGTCACAACCGGTGGTCAGGGTGGTAAACAGGGGTTAACTGTGTGCAACAGGTGTTCAAGGCTGTGAAACAGGTGGTCAGGTTGTAAACAGGTGTTCACTGGTCAACGGTGTTCGGTGTTAAACAGGTGTTCACTGTGTTCAACAGGTGTTCAGGGTGTTAAACAGGTGTTCACTGTGTTCAACAGGTGTTCAAGGTGTTAAACAGGTGTTCAGGTGTTAAACAGGTGTTCACTGTGTTCAACAGGTGTTCAAGGTGTTAAACAGGTGTTCACTGTGTTCAACAGGTGTTCAAGGTGTTAAACAGGTGTTCAGGGTGTAAAACAGGTGTCATGTGTTCAACAGGTGTCAGGGTGTTAACCAGGTGTCACGGTGTTCAAACAGGGTTCAAGGTGTAAACAGGTGTAGGTTGTTCAAACAGGTAGTTTTTTTCACGTGTTCAACAGGGGTTCAGGGTGTAAAAAAGGGTTCACTGTGTTAACAGGTGTTTCAAGGTGTTTTTGTTAAAAGGGGTTAGGTTGTTTGAAACGGTGTTCACTGTTCAACCGGTGTCAAGCGGTTAAACAGGTGTATAGGTGTAAACAGGTGTTCACTGGTTCAACCGGTGTTTCAGGGTGGTTAAAAGGTGTTAACTGTGTTTCAACAGGTGTTCAGGGTTGTTAAACAGGTTGTTACGGTTGCTAAAAATGTTCACTTGTGTTCAACAGGTGTTAGGGTGCTTCAACAGGTGTTTCACTGTGTCAAAACAGGTGTTCAAGGTGTTAAACAGGTGTTCAGGTTGTTAAACAGGTGGTTTCACTGTGTTAAACAGGTGTCAGGTGTATGTTAAACAGGTTTCACGGTGTTCAACGGTGTAGGGTGTAAACAGTTGTTCACTGTGTTCAAACAGGTGTCAAGGTGGTTTAAAAAAGGTGTTCAGGGTTGTTTAAACAAGGTGTCCTGCTTTTCAACAGGTGTTCAGGTGTGTTAAAAAGGTGTACAACTTGTTCAACAGGTGTTCAAGGTGTTAAACAGGTGTTCAGTGTTTAAACGGAGGTCACTGGGTTCACAAGGGGTCAGGGTGGTTAAAACAGTGTTCCTGGTGGCAAACAGGGGTTCAAGGCTGTTAAAAGCTGTTCAGGTTGGAAAAAGGTGTTCACGGTGATTTTCAACAGGTGGTCCGGGTGTTCAACCGGTGTTCATGGTTCAACAGGTGTTCAAGGGTCAAACAGGTGTCACTGTGTTAAAGGGTTCAAGGTGTACACAGGTGTTACAGAGTGTTAAACAGGTGTTTTCCCTTGTCCACAGGTGGTCAAGGTGGAACCAGTGTTCAGGTTGTAAAAAGCGGGTCACGCTGTCACAGGTGTAAGGCGTGTTAAACAGGTGTTCGGTGAAAAGGTGTTCACTGGTTCAACAGGTGTCAGGGTGTGGCAAAGGTTGTTCCTGTGTTCAACAGGTGCTTCGGGTGTAAACAGGTGTTCAGGTTGTTAAACAGGTGTTCACTGTGTTCAACAGGTGTTCAGGGTGTTAAACAGGTGTTCACTGTGTTCAACAGGTGTTCAAGGTGTTCAACAGGTGTTCACTGTGTTCAACAGGTGTTCAAGGTGTTAAACAGGTGTTCAGGGTGTTAAACAGGTGTTCACTGTGTTCAACAGGTGTTCAGGGTGTTAAACAGGTGTTCACTGTGTTCAACAGGTGTTCAAGGTGTTAAACAGGTGTTTCAGTGTTCAAAAGGTTTCACTGGTTAAACAAGTGTTCACTGTGTTCACAGGTGTTCAGGGGTTAAAGGTGTTCAGGGTGTTAAAACAGGTGTTACTGTGTTAACAGGTGTTCAAGGTGTTTAAACAGGTGTCACTGGTAACAGTGTGTTCAGGGTGTTAAACAGGTGTTCACTGTGTTCAACAGGTGTTCAGGGTGTTAAACAGGTGTTCAGGTTGTTCAACAGGTGTTCACTGTGTTCAACAGGTGTTCAGGTGTTAAACAGGTGTTCACTGTGTTCAACAGGTGTTCAGGGTGTTAAACAGGTGTTAGGTTGTTAAACAGGTGTTCACTGGGTTAAAAGGGTTCAAAGGCTGTTAAACAGGTGATAGGTTGGTAAACAGGGGTTCACTGTGTTCAAAGGTGTCAGGTGTTATAAACCAGGGGTTCCGTGTCAACCGGTGTCAGGGTGGTATGTTAAACCGGTGTCAGGTGTTATAACAGGTGTTCACTGTGTTCAACAGGTGTTCAGGGTGTTCAACAGGTGTTCACTGTGTTCAACAGGTGTTCAAGGTGTTAAACAGGTGTTCAGGTTGTTAAACAGGTGTTCACTGTGTTCAACAGGTGTCAGGGTGTGTTAAAAGGTGTGCACTGTGTCAATAACCCCCCCCAAGGGGGGGTGCGTAGGTCGGTGTTTAAACAGGTGTTCACTGTGTTCAACAGGTGTTCAAGGTGTTAAACAGGTGTTCAGGGTGTTAAACAGGTGTTCACTGTGTTCAAAGGTGTCAGGTTGTTTAAACAGGGTGACACAGTGTTAAACAGTTGTAAGTGTTAAACAGGCGTTCAGGTTGGTAAAACAGGTGTTCCTGTGTTAAAAGGTGTTCAGGTGTTAAACAGGTGTCACTGGGTCAAACGGTGTTCAAGGTGGTTTTTAGTGTAAACAGGTGTTCAGGGTGTGAAACAGGTGTCACTGTGTTCAACAGGGTAAGGGGGTTCAACAGGTGTCACTTGTTGTTCACAGGTGTTCAAGGTGTTCACAGGTGTCAACTGTGGCAACAGGTGGTCACGTGTTTAAACAGGTGTTCAGGGTGTTAAACAGGTGTTCACTGTGTTCAACAGGTGTTCAAGGTGTTAAACAGGTGTTCAGGTTGTTAAACAGGTGTTCACTGTGTTCAACAGGTGTTCAGGGTGTTAAACAGGTGTTCAGGTGTTAAACAGGTGTTCACTGTGTTCAACAGGTGTTCAGGGTGTTCAACAGGTGTTCACTGTGTTCAACAGGTGTTCAGGGTGTTAAACAGGTGTTCAGGTTGTTAAACAGGTGTTCACTGTGTTCAACAGGTGTTCAGGGTGTTAAACAGGTGTTCACTGTGTTCAACAGGTGTTCAAGGTGTTCAACAGGTGTTCACTGTGTTCAACAGGTGTTCAAGGTGTTAAACAGGTGTTCAGGGTGTTAAACAGGTGTTCACTGTGTTCAACAGGTGTTCAGGGTGTTAAACAGGTGTTCACTGTGTTCAACAGGTGTTCAAGGTGTTAAACAGGTGTTCAGGTTGTTAAACAGGTGTTCACTGTGTTCAACAGGTGTTCACGGTGTTCAACAGGTGTTCAGGTTTTAAACAGGTGTTCGGGTGTAAAAGGTGTTCAATGGTTCACAGGTGTTCAAGGTGTTAAACAGGTGTTCAGGTTGTTGAACAGGTGTTCACTGTGTTCAACAGGTTTCAAGGGTTCAAAAGGTGTTAGGTGTTAAAACAGTTGTTCACTGGTTTCAACAGTTGTTTCAGGGTGTTAAAAGGTGTGCACTGTGTTCAACAGGTGGGTTAGGTTGTTAAAAACAGGTGTTCGGTATGAAACAGGTGTTCACTGTGTTCAACAGGTGTTCAGGGTGTTAAACAGGTGTTCACGGTGTTCAACAGGTGTTCAAGGTCGGGTAAAGGTGTTCAGGGTGTAACAGGTGTCCTGTGTACAGTGTTCCGGGTGTAAACAGGTGTGCATGTGTTCAACAGGGTTCAGGGTGTTAAACAGGTGTTCACCGGGGCAAAGGGTTCAGGTGTTCAACAGGTGTTCAGGGTGTTAAACAGGTGTTCACTGTGATAACAGGTGTTCAGGGTGTTAAACAGGTGTACACTGTGTTCAACAGGTGTTCAAGGTGTTAAACAGGTGTTCAGGTTGTTAAACAGGTGTTCACTGTGTTCAACAGGTGTTCAGGGTGTTAAACAGGTGTTCACTGTGTTCAACAGGTGTTCAAGGTGTTAAACAGGTGTTCAGGTTGTTAAACAGGTGTTCACTGTGTTCAACAGGTGTTCAGGGTGTTCAACAGGTGTTCACTGTGTTCAACAGGTGTTCAGGGTGTTAAACAGGTGTTCACTGTGTTCAACAGGTGTTCAAGGTGTTCAACAGGTGTTCAGGGTGTTAAACAGGTGTTCACTGTGTTCAACAGGTGTTCAGGGTGTTAAACAGGTGTACACTGTGTTCAACAGGTGTTCAAGGTGTTAAACAGGTGTCAGGTTGTAAACAGGTGTTCACGTGTTCAAAGGTGCAGGGTGTCTAAAACAGTGTTCACTGTGTTCAACAGGTGTTCAAGGTGTTAAACGGGTGTTCAGGTTGTTAAACAGGTGTTCACTGTGTTCAACAGGTGTTCGGGCTCGTCAGCCAGGTGGTTCACTGTAGTTCAAACAGGTTTGTTCAGGTGTTAACAGGTGTTCACTGTTTGTTTCAACAAGGTGTTTCAAGGGTAACAGGTGTTCAGGTCTGTTAAACAGGTGTTCAATGTGTTGCAACAGGGTGTTCCGGGTGTTAAAAGTGTTAAATGTGTCAAAAGTGTGTTCAAGTGTTAAACAGGTGTTCAGGTTGTTCAACAGGTGTTCACTGTGTTAAAGGTTTAAGGTGTTAAACAGGTGTTCAGGTTGTTAAACAGGTGTTCACTGTGTTCAACAGGTGTTCAGGGTGTTAAACAGGTGTTCACTGTGTTCAACAGGTGTTCAGGGTGTTAAACAGGTGTTCAGGTTGTTAAACAGGTGTTCACTGTGTTCAACAGGTGTTCAGGGTGTTAAACAGGTGTTCACTGTGTTCAACGGTGTTCCAAGGTTAAACAGGTGTTAAGTTTTTAAAACAGGTGTTCACTGTGTTTTTTTCAAACAGTGTTCAGTGTGTAAACAGGTGTTCACTGCTGTCAACAGGTGTTCAGGCTGCGTCAACATGTGTTCACTGTGTTCAACAGGTGTTAAGGTGTTAAAACAGGTGTTCTGGGGTAAAAAGGTGTTACACGTGTTCAACGGTTGTCAAGGTGTTAAACAGGTGTTCACTGTGTTCAACAGGTGTTCAAGGTGTTAAACAGGTGTTCAGGGTGTTAAACAGGTGTTCACTGTGTTCAACAGGTGTTCAAGGTGTTAAACAGGTGTTCAGGTTGTTAAACAGGTGTTCACTGTGTTCAACAGGTGTTCAGGGTGTTAAACAGGTGTTCACTGTGTTCAACAGGTGTTCAAGGTGTTCAACAGGTGTTCACTGTGTTCAACAGGTGTTCAAGGTGTTAAACAGGTGTTCAGGGTGTTAAACAGGTGTTCACTGTGTTCAACAGGTTTTCAAGGTGTTAAAACCAGTGTTTCAGTTGTTAAACAGGTGTTCAAACTGGGTCTCAACAGGTTTAAGGAAGGTGTAAAAGTGTTCACTGTTGGTTCAAACAGGGGGTCATGGGTTTCAACAGGTGTTCACTGTGTTCACAGGTTGGTTCAGGGTGTTAAACAGGTTCGAGGGTTTCAACAGTGTTCACTGTGTTCAACAGGTGTTCAGGGTGTTAAACAGTGTGCATGTGGTGCAACAGGTGTTCAAGTGTGTCAACAGGTTTCACTGTGTACAATTCACAGTGTTCAAGGTGTTAAACAGGTGTTCAGGGTGTTAAACAGTGTTCACGGGGTTCAACAGGTGTTCAAGGGTGTTAACAGTGTTCACTGGGTTCAACAGTGGTCAAGGGGTTAAACAGGTGTTCAGCAGGTTGTTAAACAGGTGTGCCTGGTTCACAGGTGTTCAGGTGTGAAACAGTGTTCACTGTGTTCACAGTTGGTTCAAGGTGTTAAACCAGGTGTTCAGGTGTATCACAGGTGTTTCAATGTGTTCACAGGTGTTTCAATGGTTTAACAGGTGTTCCTGTGTTCAACATGTTCAAGGTGTAAAGCAGGTGTTCAGGTGTTAGAACAAGTGTTCACTTGTCAACCGGTGTTCAAGGTGTTAAACGGTGTTCAGGGGTTGTTTAAACAGTGTTCACTGTGTCAACAGGTGTTTCAGGTGTTAAACAGGTGTTTCACTGTGTTCACGTGTTCAGGTGTTTAACAGGTGTTATGTTGTTAAACATGGTTCACTGTGTTCAACAGGTGTTCAGGTGTGTAAACAGGTTTCACTGTGTTTCAACAGGTGTTTCAAAAAGGTGTTAAACAGGTTTCAGGGTTGTTAAACGGTGTTCACCTGTGTTCAACAAGTGTTTCGGTTGTTAAACCAGTGTTCACTGTGTTCAACAGTGTTCGGGTGTTAACAGGTGTTAACTGTTTTTCCAACAGGTGTTTCGGGTGTTAAAACAGGTGTCAGGTTTGTTAACAGTGTGCAAATGTGTTCACAGGTGTTCAGGGGTGTTAAACAGGTGTTTTTCACTGTGTTCAACAGGTGTTAAGGTGTTAACAGTTTTCAGGTTTACATGTTCCTGTGTTCAACGGTTGTTCAGGGTGTTAAACGGTGTTCACTGTGTTCACAAGTGTCAGGTGTTAAACAGTGTTCACTGGTTCAACAGGTGTTCAAGGTGTTCAACAGGTGTTCAGGGTGTTAAACAGGTGTTCACTGTGATAACAGGTGTTCAGGGTGTTAAACAGGTGTACACTGTGTTCAACAGGTGTTCAAGGTGTTAAACAGGTGTTCAGGTTGTTAAAAACAGTGTTCACTGTTTCAACCAGGTGTGCAGGGTTGTGTAAAAATGTGGTTCACTTTTCAACAGTATTCAAGGTGTTAAACAGGTGTTCAGGTTGTTAAACGGTGTGACACTGTGGTCAACAGGTGTTTTTCAGGTGTTCAACAGGTGTTTCAACAGGGTGTTCAAAAGGTTTCACTTTGTTTCAACAGGGTGTTCAAGGATGTTTAAAGCAGGTGTTCAGGGTTGGTAAACAGTGTTCACTGGTTCAACGTTTCAGGGTTTAAACAGGGTTCACTGTGGTCAAAGTGTTCAAGGTGTTAAACAAGGTGTTAGGTTGTTAAACAGTGTTGTCACTGGTGTCACAGGGTTCCGGTGTTAAACAGGTGTTCACTGTGTTCAACAGGTGTTCAAGGTGTTAAACAGGTGTTCAGGTTGTTCAACAGGTGTTCACTGTGTTCAACAATTGTTCAGGGTGTTAAACAGATGTTCACTGTGTTCAACAGGTGTTCAGGGTGTTAAACAGGTGTTCACTGTGTTCAACAGGTGTTCAGGTTGTTAAACAGGTGTTCACTGTGTTCAACAGGTGTTCAGGTTGTTAAACAGGTGTTCACTGTGTTCAACAGGTGTTCAGGGTGTTAAACAGGTGTTCACTGTGTTCAACAGGTGTTCAGGGTGTTAAACAGGTTTACTTGTTCACAGGTGGTTCAGGGTGTTAAACAAACAGGTGTTCACGTGTGGTTCAACAGTTCAGGTGGTAAACAGGTGTAGTGTTGTTAGAACAGTGTTCACTGTGTTCAACAGTTGGTCAGGTGTTAACGTGTTCACTTGTTCAAGGTGTTCAGGGTGGTTAAAAAGGTGTTCAGTTTGTTAACAGTGTTTTCACTGTGTTCAACAGTGTTCACAGTTTTAAACGGTGTTCACTGTGTGCAAAAGGTGTTCAAGGTTTAAACAGGTGTTCAGGGTGTTAAACAGGTGTTCACTGTGTTCAACAGGTGTTCAGGGTGTTAAACAGGTGTTCACTGTGTTCAACAGGTGTTCAAGGTGTTAAACAGGTGTTCAGGTTGTTAAACAGGTGTTCACTGTGTTCAACAGGTGTTCAGGGTGTTAAACCAGGTTTCACGTGGTGCACAGTGTGCAGGGGTTCAACAGGTGTTCACTGTGTTCAACAGGTGTTCCAGGTGTTAAACAGGTGTTCAGGTGTTAAACATGTTTACTGTGGGTCAACAGTGTTCAAGGGGTTAAACATGTTCCAGGTTGGAAACGGTGTCCACTGTGTTTCAACAGGTGTGCAGGTGTTAAACAGTGTTCCACTGTGCTCAACAGTATTCAGGTGTGCAACAGTTGTCACTGTGTTCAAAGGTGTTCAGGGTGTTAAACAGGTGTTCAGGTTGTTAAACAGGTGTTCACTGTGTTCAACAGGTGTTCAGGGTGTTAAACAGGTGTTCACTGTGTTCAACAGGTGTTCAAGGTGTTCAACAGGTGTTCACTGTGTTCAACAGGTGTTCAAGGTGTTAAACAGGTGTTCAGGGTGTTAAACAGGTGTTCACTGTGTTCAACAGGTGTTCAAGGTGTTAAACAGGTGTTCACTGTGTTCAACAGGTGTTCAAGGTGTAAACAGTGTTTCAGTTGTTAACAGTGGTCACTTTGGTTCAACAGGTGTTCAAGGGTGGGAAACAGTGGTTCACTGGTTCACAGGTGTTAAGGTGTGAACGTGTTCAGTTGTTCACAGGTGTTCACGGTGGTTCAACAGTGTTCAGGTGTTAAACAGAGTGTTCACGGTGTTCCAAACAGTGTTTCAAGTGTTAACGTGTTCAGTTTTAAACAAGGTGTCACTGTGTTCAACAGGTGTTTCAAGTGTTAACAGGTGTTCAGTTGTTAACGGGGTTCACTGTGGCAACAGTTTTCAGAGTGTTTAAACAGTGTTCACTGTGTTCAACAGGTGTTCAGGGTGTTAAACAGGTGTTCAGGTTGTTAAACAGGTGTTCACTGTGTTCAACAGGTGTTCAGGGTGTTAAACAGGTGTTCACTGTGTTCAACAGGTGTTCAAGGTGTTAAACAGGTGTTCAGGTTGTTAAACAGGTGTTCACTGTGTTCAACAGGTGTTCAGGGTGTTAAACAGGTGTTCACTGTGTTCAACAGGTGTTCAGGGTGTTAAACAGGTGTTCACTGTGTTCAACAAGTGGTTCAGGTGTTCAAAGGTGTTCAGGTGTTAAAGCAGGTGTTTCACGTGTTCACAGGTGTTCAGGTGTTTAACAGGTTACACTGGTTTCAACAGGTGTTTAATTTAAAAGGTTTCAGGGTTGTTAACAGGTGGTGCACTGTGTCTACAACAGTGTTAGGGTGTTAAACAAGGTGTTCACTGTGTTTCAACAGTGTTCAAGTGTTTAAACGGGTGTTTCAGTTGTTAAAAGTGTTCCTGTGTTCAACGGTGGTTTCAGGTTGTTCAACAGGTGTCACTGTGTTCAACATGTGTTCAGGGTGTTCAACATGTGTTTTCAACTGTGTTCAAAACAGGTGTTCAAGGTGTTTAAACAGGTTGTTTCAGTTGTTAACAGGTGTCACTGTGTTCAACAGGTGTTCAGGGTGATAAACAGGTGTTCACTGTGTTCAACAGGTGTTCAAGGGTTAAACGTGTCAGGTTTTCAGACAGTGTTTCACGTGTTCAACAGGGTTCAAGGTGTTAAACGGTGGTCAGTTGTTAGTTAACAGGTGTTCAGCTTTGCAACAGTGTTCATCAGGGTGTTAAACAGGGTTTCCTGTTTCAACAGTTGTTCGGTGGTAAACAAGTTGTTCAGGTTGGTAACAGGTGTTCACTGTGTTCAACAGGTGTTCAGGTGTTAAACAGGTGTTCACTGTGTTCAACAGGTGTTCAAGGTGTTAAACAGGTGTTCAGGTTGTTAAACAGGTGTTCACTGTGTTCAACAGGTGTTCAGGGTGTTAAACAGGTGTTCACTGTGTTTCAACAGTGTTTCAAGGGGTTCAACAAGGTGTCCTGTTTGTTCAACGGTGTTCAGAGTGTTAAACATGTTCAGGTTGTTAAACAGGTGTTTCACTGGTTCAACAGGTGGTCAAGGTGTTTAACAGGTGTTCACTGGTGTTAAACAGTGTTCCAAGGTGTTAAACAGTGTTCAGGGGTGAAACCAGGTGTTCCCTGGGTGCAACAAGGGGGTGGGTGGTGGTGGAAGTGGGCTGAAGTGTTCAACAGTGGGCGAGTGTTCAACAAGTGAGGTGGGTTGGGTGGGTGTTGGAAGTGGGCGGGTGGGTTGGTGGTGGGTGGTGGAAGTGGTGGGGGGTAGTGTGGTGGGGAGGTGGGAAGTGTGGTGGGGTGGGTGGTGGTGGTGGTTGAAGTGGTGGGTGAGTGGTGGGTGGTGGAAGTGGGTGGGTGGGTGGTGGTGGGTGTATAAGTGGGTTTGGTGGGTGGTGGGTGGTGGGTGGTGGTGGGCGGAATGGGTGGTGGGTGGGTGGTGGGTGGTGGAAGTGGGTGGGTGGGTGGCGGCGGGTGGTGGAGTGTGGGTGGGTGGGGTGGCGGTGGTGGACGTGTGTGGGTGGGTGGTGGAAGTGGGGGGGTGGGGTGGGTGGTGTTGTGGAAGTGGTGGGTGGGGGTGGTGTGGTGGGTGGGTGGTGGGTGGTGGTGGTGAAGAGTGGGTGAGTGTGGGGTGGGTGGTGGGTGGGTGGAAGTTTTGGTGGGTGGTGGTGGTGGTGAAGTGGGTGGGTGGTGGGTGTTTTGTGGAAGTGGTGGTGGGTGGTGGGTGGTGGGTGGTGCAACTGGGGTGGCTGGTTGACGTTTGTGGTTGGTGGGTGGGGGTTGGTGTAAGTGGTTGGTGGTGGTTGTGGGTGGTGGGTGGTGTACGTGGGTTGTTTTGGTGGGTGGGTGGTGGGGTGTGCCGGTGGGGTGGGTGTTGGGTGGGTTGGAAAGCCGGTTTTGGTTGTTTGTGTGGTGGGTTGTTTTTGGTTGGCATGTGATGTGGTGTTGGGTGGGTGACCGGTTTTGGATGGAATTGGGTGTGGACGTGGGTTTGGTGGGTGTGTGGTGGGTGGGTGGGTGTTGACGTGGGTAGTTGTGTGTGTGGAGGTTGGTGGTGGTGGCCTGGTTGGTGGCCGTGGGTGGTTGGCCGGGTGGTGGTTGTGCCGGTGAGTTTGTGGTGGGTGTTGGACTGGTTGGGTTTCGGGTGGGTGGCGTGTGGTGTTTGGTTGTTGTTGTGTTGCGGGTTGTGACTGGGTGGGGCCTAGAAGTCACCATGAAGGCCCACTGCGACGAGTCCGTTGGAATAGAATTGGATTTTGCATTTGCTGGCACAACCGATTGTGTGGTGTTGCTTGTAGGCGGTGGTGGTTGGTGGGTGGTGGGTGTGTGTGGGTGGGTGGAGGATGAAAAGGGGGTTGTTGGTGTGGGTGGTGAATTTGGTGGAAGGATGGAGGGGGTGTTAGGTGGGTGGGTTTTGGTTGGGCGGTGAAAGTGGGGTGAGGGAGATTGGAAGTCACCTGAGATGGCTGATAGCCTTGGTTGGGAAACAGTGACAGTTGGTGACTTGCTGACACTACCGCTGGTGGGTGGGTGTCGTGGTGGGGTGGGGTGGTGGAAGTGTGGGTGGAGGAATGGAATGTGGTTGTTGGTGGGTGGGTTGTGGGCGTTGGAAGGTGGTGAGTGGAGTATGGTAGTCACCCTGAAAAGGCGGATGCCTGGGTTGAGGAACGGTGACGATGTCCTAGCATGCTGACAATGCTGACCGATCAGGTGGGGTGGTCCGTTGGTGGTTGGTTGGTGGAAGTTGGGTTGGTTGGATGATGAAGGTGGTTGTTGGTGGGTGGGTTGGTGGGCGGTGGAAGTGGGTGAGTGGAGGATGGAAGTCACCTGAGAGGCTGGATGCCTGGGTTGAGGAAACAGGTGACAGTGGTGACTATGCTGACACTACCCATCAGGTGGGTGGTCGTTGGTGGGTGGGTGGTGGAAGTGGGTGGGTGGAGGATGGAAGGTGGTTGTTGGTGGGTGGGTTAGTGGGCGGTGGGAATGGGTGGGTGGAGGATGGAAATAACCTGAGAGGCGCAGTTCGTCGGAATATATGAATGTATTGACATTGCTGACACTACCGATGAGGTGGGTGGGTGTTGGTGGGTGGTTGTTGGTGGGTGGTGGAAGTGGGTGGGTGGAGGATGGAAATCACCTGAAAGGCCAACTGCGCGATTCATCGTAACAGATGAATGTGTTGACATTAATGACATTGAAGTGAAAGAGCCTGGGTTGTGTACGAGAGGGGAGGTGCCTGCAGCGCGGTTTAGATCCGCTGCAAACTCATTTAAATCCCCCAAAATCGCAGCGTCCAAAATCTTCTTCTCAAACTGGATTCTCCTGCGCCTCAGAGGGATGCGAGCAAAGTCTTCAGGGGGGGGGTTGATGGTGTGTGGTGGTGGGTGGAGGGTGTTGGGTGAGGTGTGTTGGGTGGGGTTGTGGGAGGGTGTGTGGGGCGAGGGTGGTGTGGTTGAGGGGTGTGGTAGGGTGTGTGGGGTCAGGGTGTGTGGGTGAGGGGGTGTGTGGGTCAGGGGGTGTGGGTGGAGGTGGGTTGGTGAAGGTGTGGGGTGGTGTGGGTGTGGGGGGGGGATGTGTTGTGTGGAGGGTAGTGTGGTCCAGAACATGGTGTGTGGAAGAAGGGAAGGTTGATAGGGCTGTTAAGCAAACATATTGTGAAAACTTGATCATTATAAAACAAACCACGGAGACTAAAGCTAGCTCCGGCTTACGGTGTGGTGTCCTTCACATCACGACACGTCTGTGAGTACATGTATAGTTATTTTTTGACATCCCCTTGTTGTCCTCCCGGCTGGGTTTCTGTTATGCCCCGTTTTCCATCCATGCTTTGTTTGTCATCCTGCTTGTTGCTGTTTCATCATGCCCGTTTTGGTCATCATCCTGCTTGTTTACCTCACTGCTTGGTTTGCGTGCATGCATTCGTCTCCCGCTGTTTGTCGTCCCTCTTGGTTGCGTTTCATGCCCGTTGTCGTCCATCTTGTTTGTCATCCCTGCTTGTTTGCCTCCCTGCTTTGGTTGCGTTCAGGCCCGTTTGGTCCCCCTCGTGTTTGTCGTCCCTGTCTTGGGTTGAGGGTTCATGGCCCGTTTGTCATCCGCTTGTTTGTCAGTCCCTGCGTGTTGTCAGCCCTCTGTGGTTGCTGTTCATGCCCGTTTATTCATCCCTGCTTGTTTTTGGCATATCTGCTTGTTTGTCGTCCATGCTTGTTGCGGTTCATGCACGTTTGTCATCATTGCTTGTTTGTCATCCCTGCTTGTTTGTCGTCCCTGCTTGTTTGCTGTTCATGCCCGTTTGTCATCCATGCTTGTTTGTCATCCCTGCTTGTTTGTCATCCCTGCTTGGTTGCTGTTCATGCCCGTTTGTCATCCCTGCTTGTTTGTCATCCCTGCTTGTTTGTCGTCCCTGCTTGGTTGCTGTTCATGCCCGTTTGTCACCAGCTGCTTGTCATCCCGCTTGTTTGTCATTATCCCTGCCTGTGGTTTGACTGGCATGCCCGTTTAAGTCTCCATCTTGTTTGTCATCCCTGCTTTGGCTGGTTGTTGTTCATGCCCGTTTCATCCCCATGCTTGTTTGGTTTTTCATCCTGCTTGGTTGCTGTTCTGCCGTTTGTAATCCCTGACTTGTTTTGTCCATCCTGCTTGGTTTGCTGTTCATGCCGTTTGTCATCCGTGCTTGTTTGACCTCCCTGATGGTTGCTGTCATGCCCGTTTGTTCATTCATGCTTGTTTGTCATTCCCTGCTTGGTTGCTGTTTCATGCCGTGGGTCATCCCATGCTTGTTTGACCTCCCTGTCTTGGTTGCTGTAATGGCCCGTTTGTCATCCATGCTTGGTTGGTATCCCTTGCTTGGTTGCGTTCATGCCAGTGTGTCATCCATGCGTGTTTGTCATCCCTGTTGGTGCTGTTCATGCCCCCCGTTTGTCATCCCTGCTGTTTGCATCCCTGATTGGTTTTGTTCATGCCCGTTTGCATCCAGCTTGTTTGATCTCCCTGCTTTGGTTGTGTTCATGCCCGTTGTTCCATGATTGTTTGTATTCCCTGCGTGGTTGATGTTATGCCCGTTTGTCATACCTGCTTGTTTGTCATCATGATTGGTTGATGTTCAGGCCCATTGTCATCCATGCTTGTTGACCTCACTGACTTGGTTGCTGTTCATGCCTGTTGTGTCATCCCTTGCTGTGGTCATCCCTGCTTGGTTGCTGTTCATGCCCATTTGTCATCCCTGCTTGTTTGACCTCCCGGCTTGGTTGCTGTTCATGCCGTTTGTCATCCCTGCTTGTTTGTCATCCCTGCTTGGTTGCTGTTCATGCCCGTTTGTCATCCATGCTTGTTTGTCATCCCTGCTTGGTTGCTGTTCATGCCCGTTTGTCATACATGCTTGTTTGTCATCCCTGCTTGGTTGCTGTTCATGCCCGTTTGTCATCCCTGCTTGTTTGTCATCCCTGCTTGGTTGCTGTTCATGCCCGTTTGTCATCCCTGCTTGTTTGATCCTCCCTGCTTGGTTGCTGTTCATGCCCGTTTGTCATCCCTGCTTGTTTGTCATCCCTGCTTGGTTGCTGTTCATGCAGTTTGTGATCCTGCTGTTTGTCATTCCCTGCTTGGTTGCTGTCATGGCCCGTTTGTAAGCCCTGCTTGTTTGCCATCCCTGCTTGGTTGTTGTGTTCATCTTGCCCGTTTGTCATCCATGAGTGTTTGTCATTCCCTGCTTGGTGCTGTCCTGCACGTGTCATCCCTGCTTGTTTGTAATCACTGCTGGTTGCTGTTAATGCCCGTTTGTCATCCCTGCTGTTTGTCATTCATGCTTGGTTTGCTTGTTAATGCCGTTTGTAATCCCTGCTGTTTGACCTCCTGCTGGTTGCTGTTACATGCCCGTTTGTCATCCATGCTCATTTGTGTCAACCTTTTCTATTTAAAATGTCAACGTTTACCATTTCAAAATGTTATGTAATATCAAGATTTATATGAATAATGTACACATTGCCTTATAGGTGTTTCCAGATGAATTTCACAGTGAGGTTGACAACCGAGAAGAGTTTTCCTCTTTGGTTGGGACTCCCGCATCATTGGTTAATACAACAACATGCGCCCAGACTGTAGAAGAAGCTAGGGGATTATGTACTGCATACTTACTGGAGATAGGGGATTATGTACTGCAAACTTACTTACTGGAGATAGACAAGGGTATGCAAACACCAGGGAAGTTCTTGATGTTGATGGTAAGTGTAATATATTTACTCCTAACTAGGGTAAATACTCACGTATTGCCTGTTCATTTTCCTATATATACCAATGTCAACAATACGGTTTACAATACAATACGGTTTACAATACAATACAGTTTACTATATGGTTAACAATACAATACGGTTTACAATACAATACGGTTTACAATACAATACGGTTTACAATACGGTTTACAATACGGTTTACAACACGGTTTACAATACAATACGGTTTACAATACGGTTTACAATACAATACGGTTTTTTACAATACGGTTACAATTACAAGACGGTTTACAATACATACGGTTTACAATACGGTTTACAATACGGTTTACAATACAATACGGGTTACCAATACGGTTACAATCCAACGGTTTACAATACGGTTTACAATACGGTTTACAATACAATACGGTTTACAATACAATACGGTTTACAATACAATACAGGTTACAATACAATACGGTTTACAATACGGTTTACAATACAATACAATTTACAATATGGTTTACAATACAATACGGTTTACAATACAATACAGTTTACAATACAATACGGTTTACAATACAATACGGTTTACAATACAATACGGTTTACAATACAATACATTTTACAATACAATACGGTTTACAAAACGGTTTACAATACAATACGGTTTACAATACGATACGGTTTACAATACGGTTTACAATACAATACGGTTTATAATACGGTTTACAATACAATACGGTTTACAATACGGTTTACAATAAGGTTTACAATACAGTACGGTTTACAATACGGTTTACAATACAATACTGTTTACAATATGGTTTACAATACAATACGGTTTACAATACGGTTTACAATACGGTTTACAATACAATACGGTTTACAAATCGGTTTACAAAACAATACCGTTTACAATACGGTTTACAACACAATACGGTTTACAATACAATACGGTTTACAATACAATACGGTTTACAATACAATACGGTTTACAATACGGTTTACAATACAATACGGTTTACAATACGGTTTACAATACAATACGGTTTACAATACGGTTTACAATACAATACGGTTTACAATACGGTTTACAATATGGTTTACAATACAATACGGTTTACAATACGTTTTACAATACGGTTTACAATACAATACGGTTTACAATACAATACGGTTTACAATACAATTACGGTTCAATAAGTTTAACAATACAATCCTGGTTTTTACAATAAGGGTTACAACAAATACGGTTTACAATACAATACGTTTCAATACAATACGGTGGACAAACAATACAGGCTTACAACTACCAGTTTACAATACGGTTTACAATACAATACGGTTTACAATACGGTTTACAATACGGTTTACAATACAATACGGTTTACAATACAATACGGTTTACAATACAATACGGTTTACAATACGGTTTACAATACAATACGGTTTACAATACAATACGGTTTACAATACGGTTTGCAATACAATACGGTTTACAATACGGTTTACAATACAATACGGTTTACAATACGGTTTACAATACAATACGGTTTACAAAACGGTTTACGATACAATACGTTTCACAATACGGTTTACAATACGGTCTACAATACAATACGGTTTTCAAAACGGTTTACAATACAATACGGTTTACAATACGGTTTACAATACGGTTTACAATACAATACGGTTTACAATACGGTTGACAATACGGTTTACAATACAATACGGTTTACAATACGGTTTACAATACAATATGGTTTACAATACGGTTTACAATACAATACGGTTTACAATACGGTTTACAATACGGTTTACAATACAATACAGTTTTCAATACAATACGGTTTACAATACAATACGGTTTACAATACAATACGGTTTACAATACGGTTTACAATACAATAAGGTTTACAATACGGTTTACAATACAATACGGTTTACAATACAATACGGTTTACAATACAATACGGTTTACAATACAATACAATTTACAATACAATACGGTTTACAATACGGTTTACAATACAATACGGTTTACAAAACGGTTTACAATACAATACGGTGTACAATACGGTTTACAATACAATACGATTTACAATACGGTTTACAATACAATACGGTTTACAATACGGTTTTCAATACGGTTTACAATACAATACGGTTTACAATACGGTTTACAATACAATACGTTTTACAATACGGTTTACTATACAATACGGTTTACAATACGGTTTACAATACGGTTTACAATACGGTTTACAATACAATACGGTTTACAATACAATACGGTTTACAATACAATACGGTTTACAATTACAATACGGTTTACAATCGGTTTACAATAACAATACGGTTACAATAACAATACGGTTTACAATACAAATACGGTTTACAATACAATACGATTTCAATACATACGATTACAATTACAATAAGGTGTACAATACGGGTTACAATACGGTTACAATACATTACGTTTACAATTACAATTACGGTTTCAATTACACTACGGTTTACAAGATACAATACGGTTTACCATACGGTTTACAATAAATACGGTTACAATACGGTTACATAGGTTACAATTACAATTACGGTTTACAATACGGTTTACAATCCACAATACGTTTTACAAACGGTTTACAAGACAATTACGGTTTACAATACGGTTTACAATACGATACAATACAATACGGTTACAATACGGTGTACAACCACAATACGGGTTACCAAATACGGTTACAATCCGGTTAACAATTACAATACGGTTTTTACAATACGGTTACAATACGGTAACAATACAATAGGATTTACAATAAGGTTTACAATACAATACGGTTTCCAATCGGTTACAATTACGTGGTACAATACAATACGGTTTACCATACATACGGTTCTACAATACAAATACAGGTTAAAACAATACGGTTTACAATCGGTTACAAAACAATACAATTTTACAAATTGGTTTACAATACAATACGGTTTAAATACAATACAGGTACAATACATGACGGTTTACAATACAAACGGTTTACAATAAAATAAGGTTTACAATGACAATACATTTTACTAATTACAATACGGTTACAAAAAGGGTTACAATACAATACGGTTTACATACGATAAGGTTTACATGACGGTGTACATATACAATACGGTTTATACATTACGGTTTTACCAATACAATACGGTTACAATAGGTTACAATAGGGTTACAAATACGTACCGGTACAATACGGTTTAAATTACAATACTGTTTACAATATGGTTTAAATACAATAGTTTACAATTACGGTTTACACTAGGTTTACAATATCATTACGGTTTACAAAGCGGTTTAAAAAAACAATACCGTTACAATACGGTTTAAACACAATTAGGTACAATACCATACGGTTTACAATACAATAAGGTTACAATACAAAAGGTTTACAAACGGTTTACATACAATACAAGGTTAAAATACGTTTACAACTTACAATCGGTGACAATACGGTTACAATTAAATAAGGTTACATTTACAATACGTTTTGTACCAATACAAGGACGGTTTTACAATAGTTTACAATATGGTTTACATACCACAATACGGTTTACAATACGTTTTACAATACGGTTTTACATACAATTACGTTTACAATACATAAGGTTCACAATACAATACGGTTTACAATCCAGTTACAAGACAATACGGTTTACAATACGGTTTACAATACAATACGGTTTACAATAAAAACGGGTTTACAATCAAATAGGTTTACCAATACATTACGGTTTACATAACAGTTTACAATACGGTTTCCAATACAATACGGTTTACAATACGGTTTACAATACGGTTTAACAATACAATACGGTTACAATTAACAATCGGTTTCAATACAATACGGTTTACAATACGAGTGTTACACTACATACGGTTTACAAACAATACGGTTTACAATACGGTTGCAATTAAAATGACGGTTTACAATACGGTTACAATACAATACGGTTACACAAATACGGGTTACAATACACATACGGTTACAAAAGGTTACGATACAATCCGTTCACAATACGTGGTAGAACAATACGGTCTTACAGACAATAAGGTTTCAAACACGGTTTACAATACAATACGGTTTACAATACGGTTTACAATACGGTTTACAATACAATACGGTTTACAATACGGTTGACAATACGGTTTACAATACAATACGGTTTACAATACGGTTTACAATAAAATGGGTACAATACGTTACAATACACTACGGTTTACAATACGGTTTACAATACGGTTTACAATACAATACAGTTTTCAATACAAACGGTTTACAATTTACAATACGGTTTACAATACATACGTGACACTACGGTTTTTACAATACAATAAAGGTTTTACATACGGTTTACAATAAATACGGTTACAATACAATACGGTTGACAATTACAATTACGGTTTACAATACAATACCATTTACAATACCAATACGGTTTACACATACGGTTTACAATACATCGGTTACAAAACGGGTTTTACAATACAATACGGTGTACAATACGGTTTACAAACAAATACGATTTACAAATACGGTACAATACATAAGGTTTACAATACGGTTTGCAATACGCGATTACAATACATACGGTCTACATTTGTTTTTGTTTACGGTTTACAATACAATACGTTTTACAATACGGTTTACTATACAATACGGTTTACAATACGGTTTACAATACGGTTTACAATACGGTTTACAATACAATACGGTTTACAATACAATACGGTTTACAATACAATACGGTTTACAATACAATACGGTTTACAATACGGTTTACAATACAATACGTTTACAATACGGTTTACAATACAATACGGTTTACAATACAATACGGATACAATACAATACGATTTACAATACAATACGGTTTACAATACGGTTTACAATACGGTTGACATACAAATAAGGGTACAATTACAATACCGGGTTTACAATACAATAAGGTTTACAATACAAACGGTTTTACAATACGGTTACAATACAATACGGTTACAATACGGTAACACTACGGTTTACAAATACAATTACGGTTTACAATACGGTTTACAATACAATAGTTTTACAATACGGTTTACAATACAATACGGTTTACAATACGGTTTACAATACGATTTACAATACAATACGGTTTACAATACGGTTTACAATACAATACGGTTTACAATACGGTTTACAATACGGTTAACAATACAATACGGTTTACAATACGGTTTACAATACGGTTAACAATACAATACGGTTTACAATAAGGTTTACAATACAATACGGTTTACAATACGGTTTACAATACATTACGGTTTACAATACGGTTTACAATACAATACGGTTTACAATACGGTTTACAATTTTTTACGTTTACAATACAATACGGTTACATACCGTTTACAATACGGTTACAATCAATTTACGTTTTACAATACGGTTTACAATACGGTTACAATAAAAATACGGTTACAATACGGTTTACAAACACAATAGGTGTACAACGGTTTTTTTTTTTTACAATACGGTTTACAATACAATACGGTTTACAAACAACGGTTTACAAACGGTTTACAAACAGTTTAGAATACGGGTTACAATTACAATACGGTTACCCAATACGGTTTACAATACAATACGGTTTACAATACGGTTACAATACCAATAACGGTTTACAATACAATACGGTGTACAATCGGTTTTAAATACAATACGGTACAATACAATACCGGTTTACCAATCGGTTTACAATACAATACGGTTTACAATACGGTTACAATACATTACGGTTTAAATACGGTTACAATAGAATAGTTTTACAAACGGTTTACATACAATACGGTTTACAATACAATACGGTTTACAATACGGTTTACAATACGGTTTACAATACAATACGGTTTACAATACGGTTTACAATACAATACGGTTTACAATACAATACGGTTTACAATACAACACGGTTTACAATACGGTTTACAATACAATACGGTTTACAATACAATACGGTTTACAATACAATACGGTTTACTCATTCAATCTCACTCTGCCACTTATCATGAACTTAGCATTCACTCTTTCTCTATTAACATCCTCTCTACCCTACCTCACTCCATACTATCCCACGTCACAAGTTATTATAATCGCAATTTGTAAACCCCCTCCGGGTGCAGTTTTCCGTTTCTAGCTGTGTCGAGAGCGCAAACCAACAGGTGGCAGTTGCGACAAAAGCGCAACCCAAAATGAAACGATTTCTATGCAGCGTCTCATGCGACGTTAAAAAAATGCGAGGAGGTGTTCACGACGGAGGGACTGGTGGCAACGGAAGCGAGTTAGTTACGAGACCGTTGGCTGACGTGTCAGGCTTCGTCTCGGTCAGATGGTCGGATGCGATGGTCGGGATGGTCGGTCGGTCGGTCGGTCGGACGGACAAATGGGTAACCCTGGGGGCTCCCGCCCCCTTGAAGAGGGAGCTCCGCCATAAATGTAGTACCCTGATATTCACCCCCGTCAAAATCCACCCCAGCCTCCTCACGTATCTGCCCACCAGCTTTCTGTCAGTGGCCAGAACCACATGTAACATAATATAACAGAATCTAACCGAAACAACTGACTAAAGCTGCTCACCAGCTGCCTGTCAGTGGCCAGAACCATGTACGACAGAATCTAACAGCATCCAACCGAAACAACTGACTACAGCTGCTCACCAGCTTCCTGCCAGTGGCCAGAACCATGTCTGACAGAATCTAACAGCATCCAACCAAAACAACTGACTACAGCTGCCCACCAGCTTCCTGTCGGTGGCCAGAACCACATGTAACAGAATATAACAGAATCTAACCGAAACAACTGACTACAGCTGCTCACCTGCTTCATGTCCGTGGCTAGAATCATATCTATAGCTTGGGTTCGCAAACTTGACTTCACCTGCATCATGATTGGGGTAAAGGAGGGTGGGTTGGGGGTGGATGGTGAAGTCATGATGGTAGTTAAAGGGAGGTTGGGGTTAGGGTGTGGGGTGGGCGCGCCCCCGTAACAACGGGGTGGGTAGGGCCCGAGCCCAGCGCGCTTGGGTAGGACGCCCTAGGAGGTTAATAGGGGGAGGGTTGTGTTGGGGTGAGGTTGGTTGGGGTGAGGGTTGCGTTGGGGTGAGGGTTGTGTGGGGGTGGGGTTGTGTTGGGGGTGAGGGTGGGTTGGAGTATATGAGGTGATGTTGCGGGGGTGAGGGTTATGTGGGGAGGAGGGTTGGATGGAGTGAGTGAGGGTTGGGTTGGGGGAGGAGGGTTGGGTTGGGAAGGTGAGAGTTGGGTTGGGGGTGAGGGTAATTAGGGGATGAAGGGTGGGGTTGGTGTGAGGCTGGGTGAGGTGAGGGAAGGTAGGGGGTGAGAGTTGTGTTTGGGGTGAGGGTTGGGTTTGGGGTGAGGGTTGGGTTGGGGTGTTGAGGGTTGGGTTGGGGGGTGAGGGTTAGGTATGGGGTAAGGGTTGGATTGGGGTGAGGGGTTGGGTGGTTGTAGATGGTTGGGTTGGGGTGAGGTGGAGGGTTTGGGTAGGGGGTGAGGGGTTGGGTTGGGAGTGAGGGTTGGTGGGGGTGAGGGTAAGGTATGGGGTGAGGAGTGATTGGGGTGAGGGTGGGTTGGGGTTTTGAGGGTGGGGTTGGTTGTAGAGGGTGGGGGGGGGGTGAGGGTTGGGTAGGGGTGAGGGGTTAGGGTTGGGAGTGGGATTGGGTGGGGGTGGAGGGTTGGGTTGGGGGGGAGGGGTTGGGTTGGGGTTTGAGGGTTGGGTGGGGGTTGATGGTTGGTTGGGGGTGAAGGTTGGGTTGGGGTGAGGGTTGGGTTAGGGGTAAAGGTTGGGTTGGGGGTGAGGGTTGGGTTGGGGTAAGGGTTGGGTTGGGAGTGAGGGAGTGAGGGTTGGGTGGGGGGTGAGGGGTTACTTTAGGGGGTGAGGGTTGGGTTGTGGAGGGTTTGGGTTGGGGGTGAGGGTAAGGTTAGGGGGTGAGGGTAAGGTATGGGAGAGGGTGGGTTTGGGGTGAGGAGTGGGTTGGGGGTGAGGGTTGGGGTGAGGTGGAGGGTTGTATTGGGGTGAGGGTTGGGTTGGTGGGAGGGTAAGGTTAAGGTATGGTGGGTGAGGTTGTGTTGGGGGTGAGGTAAGGTATGGGGTGAGGGTTGGGTTGGTGAGAGGGTTGTGTGGGGGTGAGGTTGGGTAGGGGGTAAGATTGGTATGGGAGGAGAGAGGGTTGGTTTGGGGGTGAGGGTTGGATTGGGCGGTGGAGGTATGGGTTGGGGTGTGAGGGTTGGGTTGGGGGTGAGGTTGGCTTGGGGTGAGGGTTGGGTTGGTTGTAAGGGGTTGTGTTGGGGGTGAGGGTTGGCGTAGGGGGTGAGGGTGGGTTGGAAGTGAGAGGGTTGGATGGGGTTGAGGTTGGTTGGGGGTGAGGGTTGGGTGCGGGGGGGAGGGTTTTGGGTTGGGAGTGTGGGTTGGGTGGGGGTGAGGGTAAGTTAGGGGGGTGAGGGGTGGGTGGGGGTGAAGGTGGGTGGGGCGTGAGGGTGGGTTGGGGTAAAGGTTGGGTGAGTGTGAGGGTTGGGTTGGGGGTAAGTGGGTTTGGGTTAGGGATGAGGGGGGGTAAGGGTTGGGTTGGGAGGGAGAGGGGTTTGTGTTGGGGGTGCGGGTTGTGTTGGGGGTGGAGGGTTGTGTTGGGGGTGAGGGTCTGGGGGGGATGAGGGTTGGGGTAGGGTGTGAGGGTTGGGTGGAGTGTGGGTTGGGTTTGTGTAGAGGGTTGGTGTTGGGGGTGAGGTTGGGTAGGGGGGAGGGTGGGCTTGGGAGTGAGGTTGGGTTGGGGTTGAGGGTTGGCTTGGGGGGGTGAGGGTTGGGTTGGGGGTGGAGGGTGGATTGGGTGAGGCGTTGGTGGGGTAGAGGTTGGTTGGGGGTGAGGGTGGGGTAGGGGTGAGGGTTGGGTTGGGAGTGAGGTTTGTGGTGGGGGGGCAGGGTGGGTTGGGGGGTGAGGGGTTGGGTTGGGGGTGCGGGATTGGGTTGGGAGTGGTGGGTTGGGTTGGGATTGATGAGGGTAAGTTAGGTGGTGAGGGTTGGGTTTGGGGGTGAAGGTTGGGGGGGTGGTTGAGGGTTGGGTTGGGGTAGGTAGTAAAGTGGGTTGGGGTGGGGTTGGGTGGGGGTTGGTAAAGTGGGTGTGGAGTGAGGGATGGATGGGGGTAGTAAGGGAGGGAGTGAGGGTTGGGTGGGGGTGAGGGTTGTGTTTGGGGTGAGGTTTCGTGTTTGGGTGAGGGTTGTGGTGTTGGGGTGAGGGTGTGTTGGGGGAGGGTGGTGTTGGGGGGGAGGGCGCTGGATTAGGGGGTGAGGGTTGTGTTGGGGGGTGAGGGTGGATTGGGGTGCGGGTTGTGTTGGGGGGGAGGGTAAGGTATGCGTGAGGCGTGTGTTCGGGGGTTTGAGGGTTGTGTTGGGGCGTGAGGGTTGTGTTGGGGGTGGGGTTGGGTAGGGGGTGAGGTTGGGGTGGGGGTGAGGGTGGGTTGGGGGTGAGGTTGGGTTGGGGACGAGGGTGAAGTTAGGAGGTGCGGGGTTGGGTTTTGGGGAAAGGGTTTGGGTTGGGGTAAGGGTTGGGTGAGGGTGAGGGTTAAGGTTATGAGGTGAGGGTTGGATTGGGTTGAGGGTTGGGTTGGGGGTGAGGGTTGGGTTGAGGGTGAGGGTAAGGTATGGGGTGAGGGTTGGATTGGGGGGAGGGTTGGGTTGGGGGGTGTGGGTTTGGGTAGGTGGGTGGGGCGTGAAGGGATTGAGTTGGGGGTGAGGGTTGGGTTGGGGGTGAGGGTTGGGTTGGGGGTGAGGGTTGGGTTGGGAGTGAGGAGTATGGGTTGGGGGTGAGGGTTGGGTTGGGGGTGAGGGTTGGGTTGGGAGTGAAGAATGGGTTGGGGGTGGGGGTTGGGTTGGGGGTGAGGGGTATGTACCAAACACTACCTACCCCTGTTGGTAGCACCACCATTACCAAACCACCACCACCACCAGCAGCAGCATGAAGCATACAACACATAAAATGATAGTAGCAAACACTAACTCAAACACTACCTACCCCTGTTGGTGCCGCACCAATTACCTAACCACCATCGCCAAACCACCACCACCACCACCACCACCAGAATCAAGCAAACCCATTAAGTGATAGTAACAAACAAGAACTAACCCGGTTGGTACCACCACCATCGCCAAACCACCACCACCACCACCACCACCAGAATCAAGCAAACAACCCATTAAGTGATAGTAACAAACAAGAACTAACCCGGTTGGTACCACCACCATTACCAAACCACCACCACCACCACCACCAGAATCAAGCAAACAACCCATTAAGTGATAGTAACAAACAAGAACTAACCCGGTTGGTACCACCACCATTACCAAACCACCACCACCACCACCAGCATCAAGCGTACAACTAATCAACTTATAGTAACAAAAACTACCTACCCCTGTTGGCAGCCTGTGCATGACGTTGAACCATCACCACCATCAGCACTGGTTTCAATCATACAACTAATCAACTTACAGTAACAGTAACAAACACTACCTACCCCTGTTGGCAGCCGGTGTATGACGTTGAACCTATCACTAGCACCAGCACAAAGCATAACAACTAATCAACTTATAAAAGCAAACACTACTTCGAACACTACCTACCCCTGCTGGTACCACCACCATAACCAAACCAAACCACCAACACCACCAGCATCAATGAAACAACTAATCAGCTGAAAGTAACAAACTCTACCTCAGACACTACCTACCCCTGTTGGCAGCCCATGGATGACGTTGAACCATCACCACCACCAGCACAAAGCGTACAACTAATCAACCGATGGTAACAAACACTACCTACCCCTGCTGGTTCCACCACCATAACAAAACCACCACCACCACCACCACCACCACTATCAATGAAACAACTAATCAGCTGACAGTAACAAACACTACCTACCCCTGCTGGTTCCACCACCATAACCAAACCACCACCACCACCACCACCACTATCAATGAAACAACTAATCAGCTGATAGTAACAAACACTACCTACCCCTGCTGGTTCCACCACCATAACCAAACCACCACCACCACCACCACCAGTATCAATGAAACAACTAATCAGCTGATAGTAACAAACACTACCTACCCCTGCTGCTTCCACCACCATAACCAAACCACCACCACCACCACCACCACCAGTATCAATGAAACAACTAATCAACTGATAGTAACAAACACTACCTACCCCTGCTGCTTCCACCACCATAACCAAACCACCACCACCACCACCAGTATCAATGAAACAACTAATCAGCTGACAGTAACAAACACTACCTACCCCTGTTGGCAGCCTGTGAATGAAGTTGAACCTGTCCTCCTTGAGGATCAAGAACGCCGACGCAACATGATGATTCTCCATGGGCGCCACGTCGTTGTACAGTAGTGCTAGCGGGTCTCCCACCCTCACCAGGAAATGGTTATTCACTCCGCGGTGGTCGTAGTCGTGGATGACTGCACTAAAGTAGACGGTGAGGAGGAGGAAGGCTTGGCGCACTTCAGTTGCCTCGTTGCCTGACAGATTGTAGACAGGGCAGTGGGGCTTGCCCTCTAAGCCTTGAAAGCCTGGAAGCAGATGAGGTGTGGTGTGAGTTGGTGTGGTGTGGTTAGGTTAAGTTTGGCGCACTTAGGTTGCTTCGTTGCTTGACAGATTGTAGACAGGGCAGTGGGGCTTGCCCTCTAAGCCTTGGAAGCCTGGAAGCAGATGTGGTGTGGTGTGAGTTGGTGTGGTGTGGTGTGGTTTGGTTTGGCATTGTTCGGAGTGCTTTGCTTTGCTTTGGTTAAGTTTGGCGCACTTTGGTTGCCTATTTGCCTGGCAGGTTGTGGACAGGAGAGTGGGGAAGGTGTGATGTGGTGTGGTTTGGCAAGGTTCGGAGTGATTTGGTTTGGTTTGGTTAAGTTTGGCGCACTTCGGTTGCTTCGTTGCCTGACAGGTTGAAGACAGGGCAGTGGGGCTTGCCCTCTAAGCCTTGAAAGCCTGGAAGCAGATGTGGTGTGGTGTGGTGTGGTGTGATCTGGTGTGGTTTGGTTTGGTTTGGCAAGGTTCGGAGAGATTTGGTTTGGTTTGGTTTGGCCCACTTCAGTTGAGTCCTTGCCTGACAGGTTGAAGACAGGGCAGTGGGGCTTGCCTTCTAATCCTTGAAAGCCTGGAAGCAGATGTGGTGTGGTGTGGTGTGATGTGGTGTGGTGTGATGTGGTGTGGTTTGGCACGGTTCGGAGTGATTTGCTTTGGGTTGGTTAAGTTTGGCGCACTTCCGTTGCCACTTTGCCTGACAGATTCTAGACAGGACAGTGGGGAAGGTGTGATGTGGTGTGGTTTGGTTTGGCAAGGTTCAGAGTGATTTGTTTTGGGTAACGGGTCAAAGGTGGCCACTTAGGTGCCACGTGCCAAGACAGATCTCGACAGGACAGTGGGGAAGGTGTGATGTGGTGTGGTTTGGTTTGGCAAGGTTCAGAGTGATTTGTTTTGGGTTAACTGGTCAAGTTTGGCGCACTTCGGTTGCACGTTGGCTGACAGATTCTAGACTGGACAGTGGGGAAGGTGTGGTGTGGTTTGGTTATATATGGTTCGGAGTGATTTGGTTTGGCTTGGTTAAGTTTGGCGCACTTCGGTTGCCTTGTTGCCTGAAAGGTTGTGGACAGGTGAGTGGGGAAGGTGTGGTGTGGTTTGGTTTGAAATTGTTCGGAGTGATTTGGTTTGGCATGTTAGTTTGCGCACTTTGGTGGGCATCTTGCCGGAAAGTTGTGGACAGGGGAGGAAAAGTGGGGAAAGGTGTTGGTTGGTTTTGGTTGGTTTGGCATGGTTGAGTTTGGTGCACTTTGGTTGCCTCGTTGCCCGGCAGGTTGAAGACAGGGCAGTGGGGCTTGCCCTCTAAGCCTCGGAAGCCTAGAAGCAGAAGTGGTGATTTGGTTTAGTGTCGTGTAGTGTGCTTTGGGTTGGTTTGTGTGGTTAGGTGCGGTTTGGTTTGGTGTGGTGAGGTGTGATGTGGTTTTTAGTGGTGTGATGTGTTTTGTGTGGTTAGTGTGATTTGGGTTGGTTCGTGTTGGTTTGCGCGGTTTGGTTTGGTTTTGTGTGGTGTGGTGTGGTGCAATGTGTTTGTGTGGTGTAGTGTGCTTTGGGTTGGTTTGTGTGGTTAGGTGCGGTTTGGTTTGGTGTGGTGAGGTGTGATGTGGTTTTGTGTTGGTGTGATGTGGTTTTGTGTGGTGTAGTGTGCTTTGGTTTGGTTTTTGTGGTTTTGCGCGGTTTGGTTTGGTTTTGTGTGGTGTGGTGTGATGTGGTTTTGTGTGGTGTAGTGTGGTGTAGTATGCTTTGGGTTGGTGTGTGTGGTTAGGTGCGGTTTGGTTTTGTGTGGTGTGGTGTGATGTGTTTTTGTGTGGTGTGATGTGGTTTTGTGTGGTTTAGTGTGCTTTATGTTGTTTTTTGTGGTTTGGCACGGTTTGGTTTGGTTTGGTGTGGTTTGGTTTGGTTTTGTGCGGTGTGGTTTGGGTTGGTTTTTGTGGTGTGGTTAAGTGTTGTTTAGTGTGGTGAGGTCAGGGTGTAGTGATTTGGTTTGGTGTGGTGAGGTTAGGGTGTAGTGCTTTGTTTGGTGTGGTGAGGTTTGGGTGTAGTGCTTTGTTTGGTGTGGTGAGGTTAGAGTGTAGTGCTTTGTTTGGTGTGGTGAGGTTTGGGTGTAGTGCTTTGTTTGGTGTGGTGCGGTTTGGGTGTAGTGCTTTGTTTGGTGTGGTGCGGTTTGGGTGTAGTGCTTTGTTTGGTGTGGTGAGGTTGGTGTAGATAGTGCTTTGTCTTGGTGGTGGGGAGTTTGGGTGTATTGTAGAGCTTTGTTTGTGTGGGTTTGGTGAGGATAGGGTTGAAGTGATTTGGTTTTGGGGTGTGGGTAGGTTTGCGTTTTTAGTGTGATTTGGTTGGAGTGGTGAGGTTGGGTTAGTGCTTTGTTGTGTGGTGAGGTCTGGATGTAGTGGCTTTGTGTGGTGTTGTTGAGGTTGGTGTAGTGCTTTGTTTGGTGTGGTGAGGTTTGGGTTTAGTGCTTTGGTTTGGCTTGGACTTGGTTAGGACAGCCCATCCAGGAACAGGAGCAAAGCACTGCTTTTGTCTTCAGCTTACTGCAGGTCCACTTGCATAGAAAAACTTGCGACAAAAGCCAAATTTTGGGATTGTGGCGTGGCACAGTATAAGGCAGAGCGTGGAGGGGGGGCAGTGCGGAAGGGGGCAGTGCGGACGGGGGACAGTGCGGAGGGGGGCAGCGCGTTGCACACGCGTCGCACAGAAAAAGACAGTGGGGCAAAGCTCACTTACTCTGCAAAATTGTAAATTGGAATAAGTACGCCATACTACAGGCATGAGATTGGGGGATCCCTCCCGTTTGCATGCATGTGTAAATACTGGAGAATAGCTACCATGTTGGGTTTATTTGGTTAACTAGAACTGGAACTAGCACTAGAACTCCTCTGGGCGGTACTCGCGATTCTACCTTCAAGATTTACGTTGGGGGGGCCCACTAGCAAGAGGTTGACTGGACCTAGGCCGCGGGTCGCAAGCCTTATGCAGCTTTTAGCTGGGGTTAAGCAAACCCTCTGAGTCTGAACTGGTGGTGGGTGGGTGATGAGTAGCGGCACTGGGTGCTATGGGTGGTGTTACCACTGCTCATGCCTGGGGGTGGGTGCGAGGGTAAGTGTGGGTGGTGGAAGGATGGTGGAGGTGGGTGGTGGGTGGTATGCCTGCCGCTCATACCTGTGGATGGGTGGTTAAAAAAAATGACATTTTTATGTTTTTGATATCTTCATTAAGTTTTGCAGATTACATTTTTGGATTGATAGCGGGTCGCAAGCCTTATGCAGCTTTTAGCTGGGGTTAAGCAAACCCTCTGAGTCTGAACTCACTCTGCACGCCATTCTGTTGCGTCCCCCTGACATGGTCTATTAGGGAGGGGAGGATATCGGTGTACTCAGGGGTGACTAATCGCCGTAGGTCCCCGCGGTTGCAGATGACGTGAAGAGTTCTGAGGACGTCACTGCGGGGATCCGTGGGTGGATACAGGGGAGAAGTGTGTGTGTGTGTGGGGGTGGGTGGGGGGGGGGGGGGGGGGAGGGGGGGGGGGGGGGGGGGGGGGGGTAGGGTGGGGGGTGGGGTTGTGTGTTTTGTTGGGTGGGGTTGGGTTTTTTTCCTTTTTCTTGTTTTTTTTTTTTTCGCTGCGTTTGGTTTGGTTTTATTGTTTTTTTTTTTTGTTGGGTGTTTTTTTTGTTTTGTTTGTTTTTGGTGCTTGTTCGGTTTTCGTGTTTTGTTTTGGTTTTTGTTTGCTTGTTTTGGGGGTGGTTGTTTTTTTTGTGTGTTTCTGGGTGTGTGGTGGGGGGGGGGGTTGTGGGGGTATTTGTTTTTTTGTTTGGGGTGGTGGGTTTTTGTGGGGAGTGTTTTGTTTGAGTGTGCTTCGGGTGGTGTGGGGGGGGGGGTGGGGGAGTGTGCATGTGATGATGGGTCCTCTTGGTAGCATATGACGTGAAGAGTTCTGAGGACGTCAGCTGCGTGGATCCTGTGGGTGAGACAGGTGGAGAGTGTGGGTGTGTGGGGTGTGGTGCGGTTGTGTGTGGGGGGGGGGTGGGGTCGGTTGGGGGGTTTTGTGTGTGGTTGGGTGGGGGGAGTTGCCTGTGATGATGGGTCCTCTTGGTACATATGACGTGACAGATTCTGAGACGTCAGCTGCGGGCTCCTGTGGGTGCACAGGTGGAGCAGTCTGTGGGTGGGTGGGGGGGGGTGGGTGCGTTTGTGCTGGTGTGTGGGTGTGGGGGGTTTGTCGTTCGTTGTTTTTTTTTGTGGGTTTTTTTTTTTATTTTTATGTTTGGTCTCTCTATTTGTTGGGGGGGTGGAGTGTGCATGTGATGAGGGTCCCTCTTGGTCAGCATATACGTGAAGAGTTCTGAGACCGTCAGCTGCGTGATCCTGTGGGTGAGACCGGTGGAGAAGTGTGGTGGTGTGGGTGGGGGGTGGGGGGTGGGTGCGTTTGTGTGTGTGGTGTGTGGGGGGTGGGTTTGTGGGGGTTGGCTGGGGGGTGTCTTGTGGGTGGTGCGCTGTGCCCTGTTCTGCTTTGGTCCTCTCGGTCGCCTCTGCCTAGCCGCGTGTCCCGCGGCCTGTCCCTGCGTGGATCCTGTGGGTGAGACAGGTGGAGAAGTGGGTGTGTGCGTGTGTGGGTGTGTGCATGTGTGGGTGTGCGTGTGAACCCCAACTTGATCTACTGGGAGTGGTAGGGGTTGAGTGATATACTTCCCTATTCTTATTGATTGATTTATCAACAGGGGCGGACACCTCACTGTGTGTGTGCGTGTGTGTGGGGGGGAGTGTATATGCGTGTGTGTGTGCAGGTGGTCACTCATACTCACTCACCCACCCCAACTTGACTTAGTGGGAGTGGTAGGGGTTTGAGTGATATACCTCTCCCTTAATTCTTATTGTTGGATTTATCAAACATGGGCGGAACACCTCACGTGTGTGATGCTGTGTGTGGAGGGGCGTGGTATATGCCGTGTGTGGTGTGCATGTTGGTCACTCATACTCACTCACCCACCCCAACTTGACTTAGTGGGAGTGGTCGGTTTGAGTGTTATCTTCCCCCTATTCATTCTTTATTGATTTGAATTTAAATCAACAAAGGGGGCGGCACACCTCACTTTGTGTGTGTGCGTGTGGTGGGGTGGGTGTATAATGCGTGTGTGTGTGCAGTGGTCACGCATACTCACTCACCCCACCCCACTTGACTTAGTGGGAGTGGGTAGGGGGGTTGAGTATATCTTCCCATACCCTTATTGATTGTTCATCAATAGGCATAACTCACTCAGAACTCATTCACACCTCCCCCCGCCTCTCTCACTCCACCACCCGACCCCAATTTGACTTAGTGCGAGTGGTAGGGGTTAGAGTGATATCCTTCCTATACGTAATCCAGTAATTATTTTTTATCAACAGGGGGGCGGACACCTCACTAATTACTTTAAGCACCCATCCCCTCTTTCAATAAGACACCTGCCAAAGGGTGTGGGGTTCCAAAAACCTTGAGGATGAAAATTCATATTTTGATGCCCTTTTTATATAATGATATTCGCTCCGCACCAGACTGTTTACAGATATTTATAAGCAGTGTACTAGGAAACCGACTTACAAAACCGTATGGAATGTGGAATTCTGCGATTCCACTTCAGAACCTTTATGAATGGAATGGCACTAAGCTTTTTGGAGAAACCTAGCCTACATCTTTCTACTTGTAGAACGAGCAAGACAGGAAAGCCCTGACGGTCTTAGTGGCAACCCGTATTTATTCTCCCTTTTTTCTTTCTTCTCTTGTGACTATCCTCATTTTGTTTAGCTTCTACCTCCTCCACTGTAAGTGTTGAGATCTGGGTCCTGCCTAGGGGGTTTAATACGCCACCAAAACGGTGGTTGGGATGTGGTTTTTGTTTATCCTCGACACCACCCGGATGTAATGGGTTTGTTTTTTGCTTGTGGGGGGCTTTTTCGTTTTGTTTAAAAGCACAGAGTCTCATACACCCTCGCGGTTGTAAAGTAGACGTTAAACATGTAATGTAATGTAATACTCACTTCATACCCACTCATACTACCTCTCGCACTCATAATCAATCACCCACCATACACCCAACCACCCACCCAAACACTTACCTCCCCACCCACCCACCCACCATACACATACCCACCCGTACACCCCCACCCATGATCCCACACACCCCCACCACGACCCACCAAGCCCAACCCACCGACACCCAACACCCCCACCACCGAGGACACCCACCCCACCCACTGACCCACCCATACACCCCCACCTCCGACCCACCCCAGCCCAACTTGACGACTGGGAGTGGTAGGGGTTGGTCCGAATATCATTCCTCAACCTGAATCAGGAACCTGGGGGGGGTGGGGGGGGGACAGTTCCGGGGCGGGGGGGGGGGGGGGAAGGCGCTTGCCCAATTAGTGTGCTTCGGTGGTGGTTGCACTTGGTGGGGTGAGGTGTATATGTGTGTGTGGGGTGTGTGGGGGGCGGTGGATGGGGCCGATGGAGATTGGTTGGTGGTGGTTTGTTGTCTTGGTTGGGGGTGAGGTGGGTGGGGGGGGATTGGTTGGTTGTAGTGGTTGGGGTATTTGGTGGGGGTTGAGGTGGGGATGGGTGGCGGGGTGGGGCTGTCTGGGTGGTTAGTTGGTTGTGTGGCTTTGGTGGGGGGGGTGAGGGTCTGGTGTGAGGATGGTGGTGGTGGTGGTGGTGTGTGTGTGTGAGGGGGGGGGGAGTAGGGGGGGGGGATGGGCGGTGGGCGGGGTGAGGGGTAGGGGAAGGGTTGCCGCTTGTTGGTTGGTGGTGGTGTGTCTGTCTTTGGGTGAGTAGTGCGTGCGTCGGGTGGTTAAGTGTTAGGGGGTTTGCGTGACATCCTTCCACAACCTGAATCAGGAACGGGTTCGGGGGAAGGGTTTGTGTGTGGGTAGTGGGGGGTTGGTGGGTTGGTTGTTGGCTGGTTGGTTGGTGGTTGCTGAGGTGTTTGGGTGAGAGAGTGTTTGAGTGCGGGCGTTGCGGGTGGGGGTGGGGTGGGCAGGGGGGGGGGGCAGGGGTGGGTTTTGAGTGAGGGGCATCGGAGTGTTAGGGGTTGCGGGGACATCCTTCCACAACGTGTAGCAGGAAATGGGGGAGGGGGAAGGCATACAGACCTTAAGAAAGACCTACCTACATACAGTAATAGATGAATACAGAACAGACATAATACATCTACACATACCGAAACACACACACACATACAGGCATACATACAGGTCAACAGTCTTGTCAGGGGAGACTTATGAACATCACAGAAATACATACCTGGCCAGTCTGGTGGCATCCAGCCCCAGCAGCTTGATGACGTTGGAGCGATGGAAAAGTGAGAAAGCAAGCACTGACAGGGCTCGCCCATTGGCAGCCTTGTCAAGGGCGAATGCATTGAACTGCCATGAGTCCAAAGTCTCAAGGCACAGATTCAGCTACACACAGGGAAGGGGGTAGGGTAGTAATAGAGTGAGTTGGGGAAGGGGAGGATGGGCAGGGGTAGGGTGGTAATAGAGTGAGTTGGAGAAGGGGAGGGTGGGAGGGGTAGAGTTGGTAAAGTGCGTGAGCTGGGGAAGGGGAGGGTGGGCCAGGCGGGTCGGGGGATAAGTGAGTGAGTTGGGGAAGGGGAGGGTGGGCAGGGGTTAGGGTGAGTTAATAGAAGTGCGAGTTGGGGAAGGGGAGGGTGGCCAGGGGCTTACTAGGTGGTAATGTGGGTGAGGTTGGGGAAGGGGAGGGTGGTCAGGGGTAGGGTGGTAAGTGAGTCAGCCTTGTTAAGGGTGAATGCATTGAACTGCCATGAGTCCAAAGTCTCAAGGCACAGAGTCAGCTAACACAGGGGAAGGGTGGTTTTAGAGGGGTAGGGTAGTAATAGAGTGAGTTGGGAAGGGTTTTAGGGGGGGCAGGGGTTTGGGTTGGTAAAGAGAGTGAGTTGGGGAGGGGAGGGGTGGGCAGGGGGTAGGGTGGTTAATCGAGTGAGTTGGGAAGGGGGAGGGTGTGGCAGGGTAGGGTGGTAATAGAATGAAGTTGGGGTGAGGGGTAGGATGGGCAGGGGTAGGGTGGTATTGTTACTAGAGGAGTGGGAGAGGGGGGTGGGACAGGAGTTTAGGTGGTAAGTGAGTGACGTGGGGAAGGGGAGGGTGGGCAGGGGGTATTTTAGGGTGCGTAATGAGTGAGTTGGGAATGAGGGAGGGGAGGGTGGGCGGGGTAGGGTGAGTAATAGAGTGAGTGGGGGAGGGGAGGATGGGCAGGGGTCTAGGGTGGGTAATGGTACCGTGGGGGGGACAGAGAGGGAGGTGCTGTGCGATAAGGGAGGCTGCTGCGGAAGGTGGTGGGGTAGCGGGGGGTCTTTTCTTCATTTTTCTGCCAGTTTCTTTGCACTTCCCCCTCTCTTCATGAATTTTTCTTTTTCTTCCCCTTTCTCCCTTGACTCGTGAACCTTCCGATCCTTCAGTTTCTTTTTTTCTTTGTTTACTCATTTTACTTTTCTCCCCTGTCCCCCCTCTCCCCTTTTCTTTCTTCTGCCTTTCTCTTGCCGTTTATTTCATTCTTCTCTCTCCTGTTCCCTCATCCACCCGCCCGGTAATAGAGTGAGTGGGGAGGGGGGGAAGGGTGAGGGGTGGGCAGGGAGGGGTAGGGGGGTAATAGATGAGTTGGGGGCGGGAGGGGGGCAGGGGGGTTGCAGGGTTGGTAGGTAATAGAGTGAGTTGGGGGAGGGGAGGGTGGGCAGGGGTAGGGTGGTAATAGAGTGAGTTGGGGAAGGGGAGGATGGGCAGGGGTAGGGTGGTAATTCTAGGGTGGTATCATAGTGAGTTGGGGAAGGGGAGGGTGGGCAGGGGGAGGGTGGTAAGTGAGTCAGCCTTGTCAAGGGTGAAAGCATTGAACTGCCATGAGTCCAAAGTCTCTAGGCACCGATTCAGCTACAAACAGGGAAGGGGTAGGATGTTAGTGAGTGGGGGGGGGTTAGGGTGGGGCAGGGGTAGGGGTGGGCAGGGGTTAGGAGCGGGCAGGGTTAGACTTGGTAGATTTAGCTTCGGTAGAATGGGCAGCGGGAAGAATGGGAAGGGAGCGGGAGGGTATTAGGATGGGCAGGGGTAGGATGGGAAGGGGGTTTAGATTTTTTAGAAATGGGCAGGGGTTGGGTGGGCAGGGGTAGAATGGGCAGGGGTAGAATGGGCAGGGGTTGAGGAGGGGTAAGGGGGGTAGGATGGGAAGGGGTTGAGGAGGCTGGGAAGGGGGGGTTCCTTTAGACTGGGCCAAGGCGGTAAGGATGGGCAGGGGGTTAGGGTGGGAAGGGGTAGGAGGGAAGTGCGTAGGATGGGGCATGGCGTAGGGTACGGATGGGCAGGGGTAGGATGGGCAGGGGTAGGGTGGGCAAGGGGTTAGGATGGGGGGGTAGGAGGGTAGGGGGTAGGAGGGCAGGGGTATAGGAACGGGGGCCAGGGGTGGGTGATAGATAGAATGGGCAGGGGTTTGTGGGTAGGATGGGCAGGGGTAGGATGGGCAGGGGTAGGATGGGCAGGGGTAGGATGGGCAGGGGTAGGATGGGCAGGGGGTAGGATGGGCAGGGGTAGGATGGGCAGGGGTAGGATGGGCAGGGGTTAGGGTTTAGGATAAGGATGGGCAGGGGGGTAGGATGGGCATGGGTTAGGGTGGTATAGAGTGAGTTGGGGAAGGGGAGGATGGGCAAGGGTTAGGGTGGGTAATATAGTGAGTGGGGAAGGGGAGGGTGCGGCCAGGGGGCGGGGGGGTAAGTGAGTCCGCCTTGTCAAGGGTGAAGCATTGAACTGCCCAGCGTCCAAGTCTCTAGGCACCGATTCTTCCGCTACAAAAGGGAAGGGGTTAGGGTGGATGGTTAGGGAGGGAGGGGGG
>JACBWV010000045.1:3562535-3637894 GCA_013435795.1 Chlamydomonas sp. ICE-L | reverse complement strand
GGGTAACGTGAAACCAACTCTCGAATTTACCCCAAACATGGGCTGTGCCGGACTTTCTTTGGCGCTTGGCATCCCCCTTCTTCTTCTTTAGTATCTTTCTACCCTCAGGGTGGTGGCAATTCCCAAGATCCACAAAAGGGGTGCACACATAATTACATAGGACGACCCATTTAAATCCACAATATACAATAAGGAACAGGGGGCATCTGTGTCGAGTGGATGAAACCTCTAACGGTATATCACAGCTCACACAGGATTTCACTCCTGATTTGTCCTCTTAGGTCCAACGCTATGCCTCCAGCCTGGCAGCTATCACACTGCACAACAGAAGGCTACAGCCATGAGCGCGAGGACAGGGACTTCCAAATAATTTCTCCGAAATCGTTATCGATTCACACTTGGTGGTGTGGCCCCAGTGAAAGTGAACGGGCTGCCTCCTAATCTCACGCCTTGTACAAATGGGGAAAAGCCGGAATTTATTATTCAATCCATAATCTCCTCTGGTTGACCCTCCGTAGCCTTCTGTCGTAAGAAAAGCCCAGCCCCAGACAGAAATAAAACCATCTCGGAAGCAGCGAAGAAAAAGCAGCAGGTGGGGCATGTGCCCCCTGGCACCGACAGGTTCAAGGCTCCGAGTCTGTTACTACAGGAACCCTCAACACTGTCGTGGCAGGGAACAGACACATACAAGTGCACATACAAGGTGTGCCAGGAAATGATATGGCACCTATATGGACACATAAAATGACGTGACAACTCAGATGTGATGAATCACACAAACCAACTGGGCGTACTCACCTGTGAGAGTCCACGTGATGATCGGACCAATCCCACGTGTGCATGCCCGGCAGTGACACAATACACGGTTTTGCAAGAACACAAAACATGCGCAAGCAAGATACACAACACTCTGTCAGGCCGCGGGCATATTTGGAGCCCAGTAGGGCACCATAAAAATGTAAGCATCATCAATAATAAGGCAACGTTGCACGTACAATATCACCGCGAGGTGATTTCTTCCTTGCGCCAGTCACTTGACAATTGCCTCTCTTAGAGAAACGCAGTCCCAACAAGATCCTCCAGCGCCCTCAGAATAAAACCTTGTCGTTGGCTTGCTACCCAACCAAACATCAAGCTAGGTAGTGCACCTGGAAGCTGACAGAATCAGCTTTCCAATTCTGTTAAAATCTTAGGGCTCAGCCCAGTGACTGGCTTGGGGAGCTGCCTAGAGGCCATTGCTCTAGCTGAAAAGAAGAGCTATGCATCAGACATGTGCAGGTTTGTGTTAAGCCCAGTGACTGGCTTAGGGATCTTCCTGGAAGCCGACGCACGAGCTGAAAAGAAAAGCTCCGCATCAGACATGTACAGGTTGGTGCTTAGCCCATGTTAGCATCACCCACATCAGCCGTGGCAGCCCCAGGAAGCAAACCAGGGACGGCTGCCAGCTTCTGGCGCTCAGCCTCCTTCTGCTGAGCGAGCTCCTTCTCCACCTCCTCTGCAAACAGGTCTGCATTATCCTGGGAGGCAAACTGCTTGGTCTGGACGAGGAAGTCGCGCAGGTGGTGCTTGAAGGCAGAAAAGTCTTTGATGTCAAACATACCGGCAACACAGGCGTTGATCTGCTGAGGTGTCATGTTTGCGAAGGAGGTGGTGAGGAGGTTGACGACGTACTCACGCACAAAGGATGAGTTGGAGGGGTAGGCGGTGGGGCCCTTGGCAGTGACGTCCCACAGGGGGGCCTTGATGGTGCCTTGGTCCACGACGGTGAACAGGTGGTGCAGCAGGCGAGCGTGGAGCTTGAAGCCCGGCTTGTGGAAGGAGTCTGTGAAGGGAGGGGAGTTGATTGGGTCATTGAAGGAGTTGGGTTGGGTCATGGTGGGTTGGGTGGGAGTTGTGTTGGGTCACGAGCGTGGAGCTTGAAGCCCGGCTTGAGGAAGGAGTCTGTGAGGGGAGGGGAGTTGATTGGGTCATTGAGGGAGTTGGGTTGGGTCATTGTGGGTTGGGAGGAGTTCGTCACCCATGCTATGAAGTTTTATTGTTTGACCCCCCCCCCCCCCCCCCCCCCCCCCCCCCCCCCCCCCCCCCCCATTGGCTTAAAAGGCCAATATCTTCCTCACCAATAATAATTAGGTCATGAAAGTTAGGTGTATACTGACCCTCACGTGGAGCTCTATCAGTTGGTCATCTAAAAACGTGGCCTACGTATAAGCGACCCCTGCCCCACCCCCCCACCCACCCCACCCATGTAAGTACTTTCGGTAATTAGAGGTAGGCTGCAACCAGTGAGTTCCATCTCCAATTGCACTGTTCACAAAGTGCAGGTCATAAATAACATCAGTCAGAGGAGTCTTGTGAGATACTCCGGTTTGTGTCTGACCTATACGCATTAACTTTGCTGGCCTGGCTGGTTGGGGACTTGATCCTGGTCCAAAGAGGACCCCCCTCCTCATCCCAAGCCTTGGGGAACGTCTGACCTCAGGTGATGGAGATGTGGTGGGTGGGCCAACATGGCTGGAGGGGCTACGTCTTGTATTGGCATTGTAGCAGCTAGTGGGACACCAGGCAGTGGCTTGAAGAACCTAAAGAGGGGCACAAGGGCAGACTAGGACGCCTTGGCTGCCAGGCACTGCTTGCTGGCCTGGTGTGGCTCAAGGCTGGCCTTGTTGCTGGGAGGGAACTGAACCATTCAGTGCCCTCCCAGCAACAAGGCCAGCCTTAAGTCACACCAGACCAACAAGCAGTGCTTGGCTGCCATGTAATGCTTGCTGGCCTGGTGTGGCTGAAGGTTTGCCTTGTTGCTGGGAGGGAAATGGACGCAGCATTGCAGATGTTGCAAGTTGCCGTTGAGGGCTCTGGTGCGGATCGGCTGGAGTTGTGGGCGATTTGGCCCGGGCTGCTCTACCCTTGGCCCTGACTTTGACTCTTATTTTCATCCGTTGCTGTAAACAAGCCCGGATTCTCGCTGCTTTAGCTTCCGACTGCTGACTTGGGCTGTTAACGGCTCTTGTGCGAAGCAAGGTGCGTCTGGGAGGCGTCCAGAGTGGATGCACCCTCCAGGACATCCACCAATTACACCCTGTGTGTAACCGACCAGCGACTGCAGATTCGAAAGGCTAATGTCGAGGCATTTTCCATGGTGTCGGCACGTTCGACTCAGGCCACATGTGAGGAAGTTGTGAAGAAATATTGAGATCGGCTTCAACCCCTCCCCCCTTAGGAAACCTCCAGATCTTAGCCCCCGGCACTTTTTCACTTGTTTCACCGGTTTGGGCCTACGACTAGTCAGAGCGAATTAACAGCTTGGGCCTCCCCACATAACATCCCCCGCTTGATATCTATATATGGGTGTTGGTGTGTTGTTGTGTGTGTGTGGGGGGGGGGGGGGGGGGGGGGGGAGGGGGGGGGGGGGGGGCAGGGAAATAAGCTGCCGTACCCATCTATCTTTAAATAGGGCTTATCCTCAGAATCCGATTACATTTTTTTTACATAATAAGCTGAACAGGAAGTTGGAGGTCTCACGAGTTGTTTTAACCCAAACCTGACTATTGCGATGAATCACTTTTCGGCAATCCCATGAAAGATGTAAGAGCATAAATGGATAGGGCAAGAAAATATCTCACACTCCTCTTTAGATAGTTTTAGGTTAGGGCCCTGCGCGAAA
Source organism: Chlamydomonas sp. ICE-L (assembly GCA_013435795.1). Classification (NCBI taxonomy): domain Eukaryota; kingdom Viridiplantae; phylum Chlorophyta; class Chlorophyceae; order Chlamydomonadales; family Chlamydomonadaceae; genus Chlamydomonas; species Chlamydomonas sp. ICE-L. The sequence goes on along the minus strand of JACBWV010000045.1, from coordinate 3,634,233 downwards.
TATCTTTTCAAATGGCCCCATTTTAGGCAGGATAGAGGGGGGGGGGGGATCAAAACTAGGGGTCAACTTTATTTCCCCCGTCCTTGTGTATGAAACTTCCACAATTCTAAGTCCCATTCGAATAAGACACCGTTTTGAAGATGCGATTCAAAAATCTTTCTTCCTGCCCCCCCGAGGGGGGGGGGGCAAGAATAAAGTTTGCAGACCACATGTTCGGAAATTGTCCCCCCCCCCCCCCCCCCCACCCACTGATCACCCCCCCCCCCCCCCCCACCCCCCCCCCCACCCCGAGGCTTCATGTCTGCGACACCCAGACAGTATTACACAGTGAAAGGGGGGTCCATGAGCATCATCTTGTCAAGACCTTTCCAGCCACACAACCAAAAATATCAAGTTTGGACAAAGATATTCAGGTTTAGTATTTGTACAACTTTCTTGGGTAGCTCAGTAGTCTGCGCCCTTGGAGGAGATCACCCAGGTATGAAAAGGACTGAAGGCGTTATTTGTCTGTCTATCTATCATTATCACCATCATTGTCATGCTATTATTTTACTCAAATTGTATTCTTGAGCCTGAGGGTCTGCTCGGGTGTAGTGGGCCGTGGGGGTGGGTTGATGGTGTGTGTTTTGTGGGTGGGTGGGGAGGAGGGTGCGTGTGTGGGGTTGGGGGGGGGTGGGGGGTGGGGGGGGGGGAGGGGGGGCTAGACCCCAGGCTCGACTGCTTTAGGAACCTCGTCAGGGCCAAGAATTCAGAACGCGCATACGAACGCGTTGCGCGTGCGCGTTTTTCAGCCTAACTGCCTCTCGTGCGACGCTGGGCGCTAAGGTGTAGGTGATGTCCAGCCTGGCATCCAGCCTGGATGTGCCTTCCTGGGAACCCACCAATTACACACTGGGTGTAACCGACTAACGTTTGCAGCTTCGTACTCGTCTCGTCGAGCCCTTCTCAATGGTGCTCTTGAAAATTCGCACTGGCAAGAAAGTTATACAAAGTACAAATAAAGTTGGGAAAACGGTCGGACCCCCCCCCCCCCCCCCCCTCCATCTCGGCGTCCGTGGGTGTATCGACTTGATTTTTTTTGTATCGACTGTTGCTCGAAGTTTTCTATCCATATCGAACATGCGGTATGAAATATTTTTTCTTGAACCCCCCTATATATATCCATACCTACATGAGTCAATTTGTATCAAGAACATTTGTAGTGAAACAGGAGCGGCTAATTGACAAAGTGGTACACGGCAGTAAGTAGCAGGACACACCTGTCATGACGGCAAACACCTCTTGCATCAACTGAAGGTAGTACGTCTGATGGAACTGGGTGGCACATTCGCTCTGTGCAAACTTGAGCAGCATGTCCGCAAGCAGGTTGAGACCTGTCTCAGCCACGTTACGCTCTGTGTGGCGGAAGGCCCAAACGATGGAATCAACCACCAGCTTCATCTGGGCGGGTGACATCATGAACAAGCACCTGGGTGGACATGGGGTGTGGGTGTGGGTTGGTGGGTGGTGTGGGGGCATAGGTTGGAGTGGGCGAGGGGTGTGGATAACGATGGACTCAACCACCAGCTTCATCAGGGCGGATGACATTACGAACAAACACCTGGGTGGAAATGAATTGCCGAATCAGTTCGTGGAGAAATGTGGGAGTGGGAGAAATGTGGGAGGGGGGGGGAGAGTAGGGACTGTTGGATAAATAGCACAGGTTCACGATGGCGTGCGGTCTGTGCTTGGGAAATCCTATAGAGTTGTGATCATTTCAACTACTATCACTTTCCAGTATTATGATACAAGCAGGGATTTTTATTTCCGCTATATATATAATATAGTGATCGCTAGTTTTGACCCCGTTTTAGCGAAAATATCGCTGTACACAAAGTCCCCCCCCCCCCCCCCCCCCCCCCCCCCCCCCCCCCCCCCCCCCTCAATGGCCCTAAAAAGGTTTAAAAAGCTACAGAAAGCAATAACACGCTGTCCCTGGAGGAGGCCTAACACCATAAAGCTAGAAGAAATCCACTTTCGTGTTAAAAAAAACTGGATACAAGTACTTCAACACAAGAAATGTCGCACTGTTAGCAGGGTAGCGTCATGGTCTAATTGACTTTCAGATAAAGATGGTTCTATTTGGACACCCGACCTTTTTGAAGTTCTTAGCCTCTTTTGCCGGAAAGATTTATAATCTAATTCACTTTCAGAAAAGGATGTATCTATTAGGACGCTGGAACCTTTTGAAGTTCTCCTTTGTGACACTAACTTGATTGTGTTTATGTGTAGCCTTGAACACGAATTTGTAGCCTTTTTTGGCGTGGCGACAAAGAAAACCCTACCTGAAGTACTGGCTGGCGATGGCATGCAGCAGGGCAAAGAACTAAAGCCTGCGCTCTGGGACGTTGCGGGTGGTCACTTTCAACTACTAGCACTTCCAACTATTAAAACTTTCAAGTACTATGGTACATGTACTACAACACAAGAAATAAAGCTCTGTAAGCTGGCTAGGAAAAAGTACCTGAAGCACTGGTTGACAATGGCGTGCAGCAGGGCAGAGTACTGAAGCCTGTACTCAGGGAAGTCCTTTAAATCTAACATAAATGAAGTATAGACGCATGAATGATTTGCTCGTCACCTGTACTGAGAGTTGCAGGTGATCACTTTCAAGTACCATGATACAAGTAGTGCTAGAATACAAGAGGTAAAGCACTGTCAGCTCTGGTAAGCTGGATAGGAAAAATTAACTGAAGCACTGGTTGACGATGGCGTGCAGCAGGGCAGAGTACTGAAGCCTGTGCTCTGGAAAGTTGCGGGTGGTCATTTCCAACTACTATGATATAAGTACTACAACACAAGAAATAAAGCACTGTCTGCTGGATAGGAAAAAGTAACTGAAGCACTGGTTGACGATGGCGTGCAGCAGGGCAGAGTACTGAAGCCTGTGCTCTGGAAAGTTGCGGGTGGTCACTTCCAACTGCTATGATATAAGTACAACAACACAAGAAATAAAGTACAGTCTGCTGGATAGGAAAAAAGTACCTGAAGCACTGGTTGACGATGGCGTGCAGCAGGGCAGAGTACTGAAGCCTGTGCTCTGGAAAGTTGCGGGTGGTCACTTCCAACTACTATGATATAAGTACTGCAACACAAGAAATAAAGTACAGTCTGCTGGATAGGAAAAAAGTACCTGAAGCACTGGTTGACGATGGCGTGCAGCAGGGCAAAGAACTGAAGCCTGTGCTCTGGGAAGTCCTCAAAGTTGACTGTGATCATCTGCAAAGTCACCTCGAATACGGCCTCGAACACACGAGGGACCTCGTTCTCAATTTGGGTGCCCAGCTTGGTGATGATGGCTGCAAACAAGCTGAGTACCTCAGCATCCCTGAACAGGAAATTGTTTGGGGGTAAATTGTTTAGTGTTGAACAATTATCTGCGTCTTGTACATTGATGCAATTGATGCACATACGTGACCTCATCTTAGTCACTGGGTTTTCGAGACGTGCCGTGCCCTAGCCTCCCCCCTTGGGGGGGGGGGGGGGGGGGGGGGGGGGGGGGGGGGGGGGTAGGGGGTAGGCATCCCTGAAGAGGACATTGTTTGGGGTTGATGTTTAGGGTTGGTAAAGTTCCACGTCATCCCCAGGGGTATGATGAAATATAAGTAGGGTTTCAGGGGGGGGGGGGGGGGGGGGTTGTAGGAGGTAGGCATCCATGAAGAGGACATTGTTTGGGGTTGATTGTTTGTTGTGGATAAATTCCATGTTATCCCCAGGGTTATGATGAAATATAAGTAGGGTTTCAGGGTGGTGGTGGTGGTGTGTGTGCGTGCGTGTGGGTAGACATCCCTGAAGAGGAAATTGTTTGGGGTTGATTGTTTGTTGTGGATCAATTCCATGTCATCCCCAGGGGTATGATGAAATATAAGTAGGGTTTCAGGGGGGGGGGGGGGGGGGGGGGGGGGGTAGGCATCCCTAGCGAGGAAATTGTTTGGGGTTGATTGTTTTATGGGGATAGATTCCATATCATCTCCAGGGGTGTGATGAAATATAAGTAGGGTTTTCGGGGGGGGGGGGGGGGGGGGGGTAGGCAAGGGGTAGGCATCCCTGAATAGGAAATTGTTGGGGTTTTTTTTTGATCTGTTTGTTGTTGGATCACTCATGTCATCCCCCAGGGGTTATGATGAAATATAAGTAGGGTTCAGGGGGGGTGGGGGGGGGGGTAGGCATGCCTGAATAGGAAATTGTTTGGGGTTGATTGTTTGTTGTTGATAGACCAGACTAACACACTCAGTGCTGACAAATCAAGCACCATCAGTGCTATTAAATTCAAGCACAATTTGTGCTGATTAGTGGAAGCACACGAAGTGCTGATCAATTAAAAAACACTAAGTGTTGATCAATTCAAGCACGCTCAGGGTGTGTGTGTGTGAGGGGTGGGGGTCATAGTTTTAACATGTCGGTGCTTATGGTACTGCCAAAGTTGGCGAGCAGCCAAATTGCTGACTGGACCCATGTAAACAAGTTCTGGCAGCAATTGGGGTATTAGAGATGATGGCAGCAAATGTAATGCCGCCGCACCTTCTTAAGAGAGGTGGACAGATGCTGGCGATGGTTACATTATCGTGGTGCCCTACTGGACTCAAAATAAGCCTGAGGCTTGACAGGGTCAAGTTGAGGGGGCGCATGTAAATAATGCAGTTGATACTGCTGATGGTTACATGGTGCCCAACTCCCTGACATAGTGGATAAGGGGTGTGAGTTCCTCAAGCCACACGTCTGGTGTCTTCTTTCATTCATTCAGTATATCTCTTCCTACATGAGAAGTAGAGAGCATGCCATGGCAGTGACGAATTGGGAGGGGGTGACTTAATGAGAACATGGTGGTGAAAAGCATGCGGGGGGGGGGGGGGGGGGGGGGGGGGGGGCAACTTTTTCCGAGATGCTCATGAGTCCCCCCCTTGACTATGTCCAGCTGCAGGCACATTTGAAGTCCAGTAGGGCACCAAAGAATATTGTGATCATCATCCTTATCATCATCACCATCAGTCACCCAGTATCAAACATCATCACCACCCTCATCAATCACCCATTATCAATCACCACCATCACCTGCATCATCAACCCATTATCAATCACCACCATCACCCACCTCGTCAACCCATTATCAATCATCATCACCACCCTCATCAATCACCATCACCCACCTCATCAACCCATTACCAATCATCATCACCACCCCCATCAATGACCCATTACCAATCATCACCATCACCGACCTCATCAATCACCCATTATCAATCATCACCACCCTCGTCAATGACACATTATCAATCACCACCATCACCCACCTCGTCAACCCATTATCAGTTATCATCACCACCCTCATCAATCACCATCACCCACCTCATCAACCCATAATCAATCATCATCACCACCCCCATCAATGACCCATTACCAATCATCACCATCACCCACCTCATCAACCCATTATCAATCATCACCATCACCCACCTCATCGACCCATTATCAAATATCACCTCATCGACCCATTATCAAATATCACCTCATCGACCCATTATCAAATATCACCTCATCAACCCATTATCAAATATCACCTCATCAACCCATTATCAAATATCACCTCATGGACCCATTATCAATCATCACCACCCTCATCAATCACCATCACCCACCTCATCAACCCATTACCAATCATCATCATCACCCTCATCAAGCACCATCACCCACCTCATCAACCCATTATCAGTCATCATCACCACCCTCATCAATCACCCATTATCAATCATCAGAATCACCCACCTAGCGTCAGGGACATTGCGTGCATAGTCACCCAGGATGGGATCCATCATGGCAGGAACAAACTGCGTGGCAAGGAGGGGAGCGTCCTCGCACTTCTCGGCATATGTCTCGATCAGCTTCAGCACCACCTTCTTCACGGAGCGCATGTACTTGACGAATGTGCTCCGGGCAGCGACTGGACCTCCCGCCAAAATGCTGGCGGAAATGAGCTCGCTGTAAAGTTTGTACACTTGAAGCATGTCTGCGAAGATGAGTTTGAACTGGGGCAAGAATGGTTGGCCCAGAGAGGAGGCGACAGAGACGTTGGTCTGCAGCACGTTCTGGATGCTGCAGATGACGGCCTGCTCCTTCAGGACCTCGGGCCTGGCCCTAGCTTCCTGCAGGATCTGCTGCCAGGTTGCGTTGGGCGGGGTCATCAAGCGGTTCTGATGGGGGAGGGAGGGAGGGAGGAGAGGGGGGTGGGGGGGGGGGATGGGTATTAGCACTGCAGGATCTGCTGCCAGGTTGCATTTAGCGGGGTCATCAAGCGGTTATCATGGGGGAGGGAGGGAGGGAGGGAGGGACGGAAAATGGGGGGGGGGAGGGGGGGGGTGCACTGCAGGATCTGCTGCCAGGTTGCATTTAGCGGGGTCATCAAGGGAAGGGGTCCTCATGAGGTAGGGAGGGGGGTAAGTGGGCAAGGGGAATAAGCATATGATGTTTAGTGTTGTAAAAAGGCCACGCAGTGAGGGTTGTCTGGTTCTGATAGCAACCAAGCCATCCAGCTAGAGACCTAGTATTGAAAGGCCACAACGTCAGGCTTCTCTGATTCAGACTGCAACCAAGTTGGGCTTTTCTGGTTCAGATTGCAACCAATCTAAACATTCTGGACAGAAACCAAGAGTTGAGCCCTAAGAGTCAACACCATGCACTCTTTTTGCTGTTCCCTACGAGCTGTGTTGTGCCCCTAGAGCTGTGCTGTGCCCCTAGAGCTGTGCTGTGCCCCAAGAGCTGTGTTGTGTCCTAAGAGCTGACATCAATAACTCTTCCTTCTTCCGACCTGCCCCGGTGCACACATATCCCTCCTGGACTTCAATTCTCACCCTTGTCCCTCTTAGGAGGCCGCCCAACACAACAGCCCCCATACCCTCCCCCTTACGGGCATCATTACACATCAAGTAATAATCCCTTTTGGTAACCTCTTCAATTCTTACCAAGGTTTTGTACCTCTTCGCAAGACGCCCAAAACAAAGCCCCCCAGCCTCTACAGCCCCCCAGCCCCTCCCTCTTCCGGGAATCATTGCTCACCAAGTAATTGTCCTTTTTGGTCACCTCTTAAATTCTCACCAAGTTATTGTCCCTCATAGCGGGCCTCCCAACACAACAGCCCCCAGCCCCTTAACTACAGCCCCTCCCTCTTCCAGGCATCATTACGCACCAAGTCATCGTCCCTCTTGGTTATCTCGGCCTGAGCACCCAGCATGAGAACCAGACTCGTAGGAGTGGTTCTGGTGGGGCAACCCCTACTCAACAGCTCCTAGCCATTGTCCTAAACAGCCCCCAGCTCAAACACAATAACCTCTAGCCCCCAAAACTTGTCCTCAACAGCCCCCAACCCTCCCTCTTCCCAGCATCGTTACTCACCAAGTAATCGTCCCTCTTGGTCACCTCGGCCTCAGCACCCAGCATGAGACCCACAGACTCGTAGAAGGAGTGAGTCTGGTGGGGCTGCAGGCTGCGGATCGTCTCTGACAGGTTTGACAGCAGCTCACTAACAAAGGGCTCGCGCTCCTGGGGCTGTTCAGGACAAGATACAGTGCATGTCAGATGCTTATACTTTGATACATGTATGCATGTATGTATGTTTGTATGTATATGTTTGCTTGAATGTATGTATGTATGTATGTATGTATGTATGTATGTATGTATGTATGTATGTATGTATGTACTAGTACGTTAGCCCGTGTGGCCGGTGGCCACCCCCCTCCCCTCCCACCCATACGAACCTGCATAAGCGCAATCTAGGCTCATTCTTTCTTCATAAACCTGATGAACATTTGTATTTACTCGACATTTCCGGTGTGTGCATGACCTTCTTTGGCATTTTACACACCAAAACTGGAGGCATGTATAGCAAAATGCCCCGAGCCTCATGTCACCACTCAACGTCCCCTTGCACACACACTCCTCCCCTCTTTCTTTGCCCCTCCCTGTCTCCTCCTTCATGCCTTCTCCCTCTATTTGTCTCCAACCACCCTCCCTTACTTCCCATCCACCATCCCCTCTCTCCATCTATCCCCCCCCCCCCCCCCCCCCCCCCCCCCCCCCGCACCACACACACACAACACCACAACACACACACGTTCCCTGCTCCCCATCTCTCTCTCCTCCCCCTGCTCATCCCCAAGGACCAAAACCCACAAAAACAAACACACTCATCAGTCTTCCCATATTCTCTCTACCACTTCCATGCCGCTTTAGCTGCGAGGTTTGATCGGGAAGAAGACTATGGGGGGACAAAAGGCAGACCCATGGGTGATTCAACCAAGCAGATCCAATCCACCAAAAAGTTGCGAACGATTGAATTCCGCGGAGAAAACTGGGCTCGCGCAACCGTATCACGACTTGCCTGCAGCATCTTCTTTACACGCAGTCGGGCCGGGGGTACGTCTCTTTGACCTCAAAATACCTCATTCAGCCAACTCTGCCTCGCCCTCGGTACAGCATACTGCGCAGGAACATGTTTCCTGATTCTATGGTAGAAATTTTCGACTTCCATCCGATCAACACCAGCTGAATCAAAAATCGAAGCGCCGTGCTTAACGATCATTGATACAATGAAAAGAGATTGCATAGATAGGATGAGCGGTCCAAGTGCGAGAAATGGAAAGGAAATGGCTGCTTGCATCCACTGGCTGCCAACCATGACACAAGTGATGCACAGGCATGGTGAAACGAATGGTGGCAACGCTCGCAGGCGGAGAAAAGAAGCATGGTGATATGAAGGATTGCAATTACTCGCAAGCTGGTGAAATTAATTGTTAGCCCTTTCTCCCCTAGTCTAGCAAGCTCACTTTGAGCGCTGGCTGGCAGTGTTGCGCCCCCTCATGTCCATTAGGACGGTTAGCACACATCATCGAGCATGAGCAGAAGACCGCTTAGAGAAGTTTGATTGCTGCAATCGTCAACCTTCTGCCTAAATCTGGTTGATTGTGCGCATGCATGGTGGCATCGAGAAGCAAAAGATTATAGATGATGAGTCTGAACGCCATCATTGATCTATACTGGCGCTCCGATCGAATGCGGAGGAAGATGTATCGCTTCGCATTCATTTGCTCTGTCATTTCGAAATCTGGGAGGGGAGTTGGATGGGTGTTCGGCTCAGTCAAGAAGATTTATCGCTCCGCATTCATCTGCTCTGTCATTTCGAAATCTGGATGGGGAGTTGGGTGATTCGCTATTAGTAACCCGCCAATTCAGCCGATAGCCAGCTAGCGCCCGCTAGTGCCAGCTTGCGGGAATCCATGTATTTTTACATATATATAGATGTATGTATGTACGTTGTATGTATGTTGTATGCATGTTAATACCGTCCAGGGGTCGACCAAATAGGCTAAGGACTTGTCCAACCATGAGCGAAAAGGTATGATGCTCGCCACACTGTGTGCAGTAGCTGAGGGATTGTCTCTGATCACAAATTGTCAGCTCGCTCGACAAGGGCACACACATTCAACGTGGAAAAGGGGATTTTATTGTTTTGAGCTGTAAGTAACAGCTTCTAGGCAGTTCTCTTCCCCCATCCTGGAGCCAAACCTGAAGAGCCAAACCTAGCAAGTGTGTCTGGAAGCTAGCATTACAGGCAGTACAACAGCTGTAGTTTTGGGGCTAGACTTAGTCACAGGCTAAGGGAACTAGGTGGAAGCTCCTACGCGCAGCCCAAAAAAGAAACAATGAAAATGGAATGTGATGCGTACATGTAAACCCTGCGCTGAGCTCCGGCTACATGTTGTTCGACCTACCTGTTGAATGACAAACTTCCTGCGGCACTTGTGGCAGATCTTCAGAAAGGTGTCACACGCCATATCCTGGACGCCAGGATGGGTCTCGTGCATGAACTCAAACAGCTTGTTCACGACTGTCTTCAAAAACTTCCAGTGTGCCCGAAGGAACTTGGGGTATTGGCCCACCACGTACATGATGTTGGATGCAATGACTGCCTTGTTGTCCTTCCCGCGTGTCACCTCACACAGGTTCAACAGGTCTCGAATGACGGTGACGAGGAACCGGTTCTCTTGCTCCTCTTGCATGGACCCACTGATAGATCCGATGGCCCAGCACAGGGTGTTGAGACCGTTCCAGGTCCACTTGGAGCCAGCCTGCTGCTGCTGTCGCAGTTTGTCCAGCATCTGGTGCTCGGTGTCCTCATGGTCCAGATGGCACAGGTAGACCAGGGTCTCCCGCATCGTCTTGTACTGGGCAAGGACGTCGTTGTCTTTCATTGTCTCGCGGACAATGTTGCCGTTGTCATCCTCAACCACAATGACCTCTTCAGGCTTGGCCATGCGGCAGATCATAACGTTACGGAGCTTGGTGAGGATGCTGGCAAACAGGGCCTGCACAAAATGAAGTTGACGACTGTTGACGACATCAAATTCGCAACCAGAAAATGCCTATAATGTTTGGACGTAAAACAATAAATGGCAAGATCATAACATCTTGCAGCAACTTTCCTAGGAGGAGGCTGGGGGGAGGTAGGGGCCAATGAGCAGCCAGTAGGGCCTGAATTTTTGGAACATAACATGATACCATGGCCGCTAACATACCTTCCTGCGCGGAGGCTGGGGAGTGGTGGGGGCAAAGGAGAAGACGAGGGCTGGGTCCATGGCACACGTTGATGCGTAGACATCGGGGACGAAGAAGTTCCAGTAGTCCAAGCATGTCTTGAAAACCTACGTAAAGCCAGACACATGAAGCATGCATGGGTGTAGCGTCATCTAGACTGAGGGGGGGGGGGGGGGGGGGGGGGGAGCCCTTTACGCTGTGCTCACGCATTGGGCACGACTAAGTTAATCTCAGATGATGTACAGATTCATTAGAACAGTCCAACTCGATTTTTTTTAGAACAGTCTAACTCAAAAAGACCTCGCCCAGCCTCATGGGCCTTCCATGCAATCACGCACACTCAATCATGATATATCACATCATTGATGTCACGAAAACAAGATAAGGAAGATCCATGCTTTAGAGTGTGTGATACTAGATGCCTTGACACAGTGAGCATGCATCATCCAAATAAGTATGTCATCTCCATATCACATCCATGCAAGTAGTTGTCAATAGTATCCATGCAATATCGTTAATGCAAATATTTAATCTCTTCCAATACGTCACTCATTAAATATCATATTGCTGGTGTTTTGCTCCCATTTTATCATTGCTACATTATCATGTTGGTCTTGGGCTCCATACATGGTAAATCGAAGTGATTTTTATGGGATCATGCTGAATCAAGTTGCTGGTGCTGATCTTAACGCACCTCCAGGTTCTCCACGAAGCTGATCTGGACCAAGTATTCAAGGGCCGCCTGTAGGGCCTGCTGGTTCTCAGGGGTTCCCTCCAGGAGAGAGATATGAGCCTACAACCGGAAGGGCATGATATTGTTAAGGGATGTATAGCTTTTCTGCTACCGCCTTTAGAGGAGATACATTATCCTCCCAGACCAGGGCAGGTGCATTATGTGCTTAGGCTGATTCAGGTTATGTCTCGATACCCGCGTGGATATTTGACAAATTAACTTTTCATCAGATACTAGATCCAAGTCTAGGTGGGGACGCTGAATTGCTAGATTATGGATGCATGTAAGCTCGAGGAGATATACCGATCAGAAGCCAACAAAAGACTATCGTTGAAATATGTCTCACAGAGTACATATTCTCTGAGTACATATGAGCCAATTGAGACAATCAAGTAAAAACTGTTGAAGGTACCCACCCTGAAATATCCTGTGAAGAACAGGGCCAGGTTCTGGATGAACTTCTGCTGTTCGTCAGTGCCCTTCTCATAGGCCTCAGCAATGTTGACAGTGGGAGGCACCACCTGCTGAAGCTGGGTCATGAAGATCTTGAAGAATGTCTCAAAGTGGGTGTTGAACTCAGGGCCAATCACCAAGGAGCCAATCTGCAAGCGTTTAAGAGAAAGTATTTGGGGCACAGGCTCATACAGATGCTTAAGGTGGTCTGAAGGTAGGTGTTGAACTCAGGACCCATGACGATGGGGCCGATCTGAAGAAAATCCAAGGAACTCTAGGACTATCTGGTGGCTACGCACTCTAGTATAGACTGGTGGGGGAAAACTAGTCTTACAAATAACTATTTAGCAGCATTCCCATTCAAATCTACTGGTATTTCATTTTTTGAAGTTGGGTTCACTCTTACCTCAGTCAGGCATTGTAAGGCCTGGTTTCTGAATGCTGGCTGTGGGAAGAGCTGCAGCAAGATCTCCAGCAGAGAAGTCTCAAAGATGTAGCCCAAGGGAACCCATGTCAGGTAGGCAGCCAATGCATCCAGGGTTGCCCTGACTAGATCAGGCTTTCTTGTGTTCATGAGCACGAAGACACAGAGCTCATGGATAAGCTGGAACTCGTTATTTAGGGATGCTTTGAGCTCCTTGGTCTTAGCCTGGGTGAGGTCTACCCTGGAGAAGTCAAAGACCTCCTCGGACAAAAGCCTCAAGATTTTCATGCTGTTCTCACACAGAGTCTCGCTTGTCTTGGAAGCTGCCACAAGATCAGGAACAAAAGACCTCCACTTTGTAGGCCAATCATGCTTGAGCACTTGGACAAGGATGAGATTCATTTTGTTGATGAAAGTGGCCTCTTGGCGAAATGAGGCCTCATCCGTCGTGAACCTGATGATAAGCCCGGACAAGAAGTTCTTAATTCCCTCTCGCTGCTCAACGGGTAGGGCGCCCCACTTGAACCTGATAACATTCTCCAGGATCTGCAGACGAAAAGGGACCAGGCCGATTGATGATGTTGGATTGAGTGATAGGAAATTACGTGGACCTTGACCAAATCCGACGCAATTGGGATAATCACCTGCAGGGCGAAGAACTTCGTGGTCTGCCCGCTTGCAGCATTGAGAATTCCGTCCACTCGGCTCCAAGCCTCGGGATGCTCTTGAAACTGCAGTAGGAGTCTCTCGGCAGCAGCTCTCTGCGTGACACCAGAATTGAAGAGGAGGTTGACGAATGGACTCCGGTTGCGGTAAATTGTAAATCGGGAAGACGCCAAACAAAAATCGATGAATCAATTTCGCGAGGGAAAATCAAACACCGGACGAAGTCAAGTGTGGTTGAAGCAACTGAGCATGAGCAGGACATTCGCTACTACATAATTTCCCTACTTGCTCTCCGCTGGAGTTATACATCAACTCCACGGTCGATTCTAGGAGTGGCACATCGACAGGCTGACTGAAGTCAAGCAGCTTCGCAGCTTGATCCAGAAACGCCATGGTTATAAGCTTTTGGGTCGGGGTGCGATTCGATACTTTACTGTAGGTAGCTGCTAAGCTCTTCCCAAACCTTCCAGGTTCAAATAGGTTAGTGTACCTTTTTAGCCTTCTGTACTGCCCTAGAAGCTTCCCCTTGGTATGGCAGGAGCAGGCGAGGGCGAGAGGGACGCCCCCGGGGACGCCTAAAGGTGCGTCTGTAGTGGGGTGCAGCCAGAGGGTGCAGCAGCAGGGGCGAGCACGGGCGAGCAGGGGATATATGTGGCCGGACGTTCGGGAGGGGCGGGAAATGGGGTAGCGCCCGAGGGCGAGGGTAGCTCAATCAAATGCGCGCGACTGTGTGAACTTGGAGCCATCACGGCAGGGTACTAGGAAATACTGCACAAAGAAGAGGAAGTACTGCATAGAACACTTGCTCACCCCACCCACCCGCCCACACACCCACACACACAAGTCCACACAAACCCACACACTCACACTCCCTGCCCCCCCCCCCCCCCCCCCCCCCCGTTCTGGTCCGTTTTTCGATATACCCTATTTTCTTGGCGCAGGTCTTTTTGCGTGCTGTAAAGACCCTAACCATCCCATCCCATCCCATTAAATTCATATGGTAGAATAACAGATGCCCAATTCCATACCATGGTTTACTGCTGCCTCTTCAGATAGAAATATGGAATTCTCCTTGTTATACTCACGAGACAGGGAATTTCCCCTTATTAAACTGGAAATGTATCCATTCGCTGAAATAATATATGATGAATATAATGAATTCCAGGAAATGCTGGCAGCCTGAAGTCCAGCACTATTCGGGGCAGGGCTTTTTCTAATGTGCGATTCAACGGAAAGTGCTATTATTATTATAATTATTAATATATTTATTATTATAATAATAATAATTATTATTATTATTATAATTATTATTATAATTATTATTATTATTATTATTATTATTATTATTATTATTATTATTATTATTATTATTATTATTATTATTATTATTATTATTATTATTATTATTATCCAGGAGGATGACAGGAACCATAGAAAGTCCGGCACGGTCCATGTCAGGGTATCAGGAAGTTGTTTCCGTTAGGGGATCACGTGATCTATCGATACCCCCGGGTCTGTTATTCACCGGGTTTCACCGGCTCACCTAGAGTGACTTAGGGTGGATTCCCATTGGGGCAGGATGGGTCTGGATGGGTCGTTAAGTACGGATAACCGACGATCCATCCAGTGTTTACCTTCCCATAGGGGTTTTGGATGGTTCGTATTTGTACGGATGTACAGACGAAATACCCATCCAGACGACCCATCCAAAAGCCAAAATCCATCCAGGCCCTCGACCGAGGTGTGGGTTGGATGGCTATGGATGGGTCGCAAAATATCCGGCTCCTTCCGGCACAGTCCGGCATTGATCCGGCGACGGTCGCGCAACTGACGCGTATTGCTTTCTTCAACCGACCTGCTAGTTTCATTAGCCAGGAGTTTCCGAACTTTTGGATCACAGATCGTCTTCGAGCAAGACAGAATCTGGGACATTCTAACAATTTCTTCTCCATTCGACGCCCCTTCTTCATTCTACTTTTCTTTTTCGTCTTTCATCGCTCTGCAACATGGCGACGGAAGGCTTGTGGGATTATGCCACCGATGCCGAATTGGACGCCGAACTCGCTCAATACAAGACTGCAGCTGTGGACACTGTTCCGCAAACTCAATTTCCCGCTTCCTCGTCAACAGCAGCAGCACGACAACCCCCTAAGCTCCGAAGAAGTAGGCAAGGCAGCAGGCAAGGCAGGAGGCAAGGCAGCAGGCAAGGGAGCAGATGGATCTAGGATGGATCAGCGCAAGAAATTGAACTGTCAACGATCGATCCGTCTTTTCTTGCGACTATTGATTGAAAGTACCTGCGAAGGTTCCCGGTGGTACATGCGTGTATTGCTGCACCCATCCAGTCGCTTGCAATGGGAGTGCGTTTTGGATGGGTGGCCGTGTACGGATGCACGAACCATCCAAAGAGCTCAACGACCCATCCAAAGGGCCCAACCGACAAATACCGACCCATCCAGTACTACAACCGACTTTACCCATCCAGTCCAATGGGAATCCACCCTTACAGCTTGTTTCCAACCAGTTAAGGGTCCGGTTAAGCGGCGGTTAAATTCGTTATTTTCGGCGCTAACCGGTGTTTGGTCGAAAACACAAAAAGTTAAGGTCCGGTTATCACGTTTCACAGTTATGATGACATCCTGCGAAACGCTAAGCACTCGGAACCAGGGCTTGGGTAAACCTCCGACACGCACGAACTTGCACGAACTTGCACGAACTTGCCGGCCAGGAGGTAGTTCCAGCCTGCCAGCCTGTTCCATCGCCGCGGTGAAAAAACCCTCGGGAAACCTCGTCTGAAACCATTTCCCCCCCAGTTTTGCAAATTCAGAGTTATTCGCGCATCTGTTATGACAGAAAAGCTTGCTTTCTCGTCCTGGCCCTAGAAATGCCTTCATTTGCTCAACAGTTCTCGCCTTCTTCCGAGCAAGTCGCAGGTCTGGTTCTAGAGATGCATATTGAACAGGGAATGTCCTACAGTGCAATTTCACAGAGTTTCGACGGCCATCCTAGCGTGTCGACGATTCAGAGGATGGTTTCCCACTACAAGCAAGGACACAGGGGAGCGGCGTCAGTTGCCCGGTAGATCCGGTACCAGGCAACTAAGCACTCGGTCGATCAACTTAGAAGCCATCGAGATCCTTCTGTTTCTGGTCGAAGATGGGGAGCAAGAGACCCTCCAGTCTTTGGCAGACTCGATGCATATCTTCACTGGCGATGATTGGTACCCGACTAAAGTGGGAAGGTTCGTGTCTTGTATTCTGTTATGTCGAATGTTGGCAACACGATTAGCCGTGTCTCCTGATTGCCTGCCTATCTCCTAATTGACTTCAGGGCTCTCGAAGAACTCGGGTTCGTAAGGAAGCGTGTCCACAATCGTCGGTTGAAGCTAACGCCGAAAAGCAAGCCACGTTCGAGAGGAATATGCGCGATTTTGGTTTCAACTGGGAGACAACCGTGTTCATGGATGAGGTTGCTGTGGTGAGTATTGCTCTTACTCTACCACCTAGTTGCACTGCAGCTACACCTCTGCCCTCCCTACCACCCACCCCCGCACCCACCAGCCTCCCACATGCACACCTCACACCTCAGCTCATTATCCCAGAGACCACTACATAACTTTTGGAAAGAACCCATCCCCCATTGCACATGGGCACCTCCCTATCTTTTTATTTTCTCAGACTGACGTGTACCCCATACCAAATATCATGTATGCAGGACAACCGCACCACCAACAAGGCGTACGCCTGGGTGCCAGAGGGCTCTCTGTCAAGGTGCAAGTCGATTTTCATCCGCGGGGTACGATACACAATTATCTGTGCCATGTCAGCAAGTGGCATCTTGGCTTACAGGGCCTTTGAAGGAGCTGCCACAAAAGAGATCTTTTCTGACTTCTTCGTCTCTGATTTGGTGAGAGGAGGTGTAGAATCCCCCCCCCCCCCCCCCCCCCCCCCCCCCCCCCCCTACACCTACACACACACACCACACACACACACACACACACACACACGCACACGCCTTTCCATGCAACACAAAACTATCCCCAAACACACACGCACATGCACACTAGGCACATGGTCATAACTAAGTGAGCTGTAGCACCAATAGAGTTGCCGTTGTATGTTTGGAGTAGTATGGTCTCTCTCTCTCTCTCTCTCTCTCTCACACACACACACACATACGCAAAGAAGATAGAGATGTTTGTCCTTCAAGCACGTCCCAACATTGATCCTAATGCTGCTTCTGCCTGCAGTTGCCGGAGACGAACGAATTTCCAGCCACCAACTCAGTTGTCGTGATGGACAACTGCGCCGTCCACGACAGGGTGGCGCTGGGGCAATGTGCCTTCGACAATGGCATTGGACTGGTCTTCTTGCCGCCGTACTCGCCACAGTACAATCCCATAGAGTCTCTCTTCAACACCATCAAGACCTGGATCAAGAGCAACCGCGTAGCGGTGTCAAAAGCGGATCCGTATGACTCCGGCAGCGGCTCCTACTCCTTGTTCGAATTCAGCTCCTGCCCCGCCCGGAAGATAAGCCGCAAACGGATTAAAAGCACGGCCATATTCGACCTGGTCGACTCCGCCGAGGCTAACATCTGCACCAGAGGCTGCTCCTACTTGATCTTCTATTGAATCAAAAGAAGAAATAGCTGCAGCTTGCTCGTGCATGGCATTTTCGACCATGCCAATTCCCGAGGTAAATCCGGAGTTGCAAATAATGTCAAAGTCGCCCTGGGGTGGCATTTCTAGGGCCAGGACGAGAAAGCAAGCTTTTCTGTCATAACAGATGCGCGAATAACTCTGAATTTGCAAAACTGGGGGGGAAATGGTTTCAGACGAGGTTTCCCGAGGGTTTTTTCACCGCGGCGATGGAACAGGCTGGCAGGCTGGAACTACCTCCTGGCCGGCAAGTTCGTGCAAGTTCGTGCAAGTTCGTGCAAGTTCGTGCGTGTCGGAGGTTTACCCAAGCCCTGGTTCCGAGTGCTTAGCGTTTCGCAGGATGTCATCATAACTGTGAAACGTGATAAAGACCAACCGTCCCGGTTAGTGCAATGGCGCACCCCCCCGCCATAAAAGAAAGTTAAGGGGCGGTTAAGTTCGGTTGATGAATGAGATATGGTGACGTCACGAAGTTGGAGCGCGCCTTTGGAGTCCCGCATCCTTCTTTCTTTCTCGGACACTCATCATTGCTTGATCGCACAGTTTCACCAAAATGGATTCGCAGCAGCAGGGCACCGTCCCTGCCACGCAATTTTCGACTGATCTTCCTGAGGCAACCAGCAGCGGCCAGAAGTGGAATAAACGCTGAAATCAGCGTATGAATCGCGAGGAAGTGCTGCAGAGCGCAGTTGCCACGTTGACCCATTTTGAACTGACCTGGTCATGTGCAAAAGACTGCTTAACTGGTGGAACGTTTCCAACCATCTTCCCGAAAGTTAAGGCCCGGCTAGAGGTCGAGTCTAAACCCTCCGAAACACAATCCTTAACCGGACCCCCAACTTGTTGGTTGGAAACAAGCTGTTAGAGTGCACAGGACTACCTCCCTGCTGCACTGTACTGTGATGCCGCTGCCAGCTATGGCACGGACTCTTACGCCGGTACCCTAAGGTGCCGCGCCATCTCAGTACTTCCTCCTAGCGCATTGATCGAATGCTTATCTAACTGTAAAGATCTTATCCTTACCGTCTTCCCCTCGTCTCTGTGCTTTGCACACGCTCCGGAAAACTACAGGGTCCGGTGCCATTCTGAGCACTTCAGGGCAGGGTGCCCCCCCCCCCTCTCGGCCCCATATGAACTTTTTCCTAACTTTTTTCTCCATGCTCCATTTCGCCTCTGGATAAGTGGAACGACTTCGTCTCGATGCAAGCGTGCTGATTCCATAGTTTTCAGACACCTGCCATGTAATTCAAGGTCGAGTTCGAGTTCGAGTTCAAGTTCGAAACCTTGTGTCACATGTGATCTCCTGCTTATTCTGGCTCGAGTTCGGCATGGATACATCCAATATAACTGCAGAGTCGAATGCGACCATTGAGGAGACTATTCGCGACGAAAGTCCGTCCAAGAGGCAGCATGTGGACCTGACTGATGGCCGCCTGGACGAGGTCGACGACACGTCCTGTTTGTGCTCGGTCGGCAACTGGATTCGCGAGGCCGCAACAGTTCGAGCAGCACAAGAAGTTCTGCCGAGGTACTCAAGCGAAAATCTCTGCATGTCAGTGTGTCTGGACAGCTGCTGATGATGTTGAGAGGCACAGAGCATCTTGCTTTGTGTACAAAGCCCTTGAACCCCTTCCTGGACAGCTGAAAATGAGCCACTTCTTTGGAGTCAAGCATGCCCAGCCACAGCCACAGCTGCAGCCCCTTAATGAAGATGATGCGACTGCAAGTGCTGAGCCTCAAACACAGCCCCTTGATGGAGATGATGCAATTTCAAATGCTGAGCCCGAGCGAACTATTTGCCAAGGTTGGAAGGCTGTGGAGTGGCCTCAACCTTTCTGTAAGAGCTACCCCCTTCCAGGTCCACCATCCTACCGAGGCCCATCGTGTAACCCAGGTGTCTTGGAGTGCTACTACAAAGGGTTTCTTGGTCTCAGATGCTTGCGAACTGTACTACTTGCCCGGGGATGCCTTGTGCTACAGCCAGCTACAGGCAGCAGCTTCTAGGCAGCTCCCCTGGCTGGCAATTCAGCCCAAACTAAAGCGAGCTGGCGCACCTTAAAGCTGACATAATGATGATGGGCGCAGGTGGGCGTTACATTTAGACCTTTTGGTGGGCTTCATGTTGCAAGCCCATGCAGTTTCCATGCCAGTACTGGGCAAGTTAGTTATAAAGGATCTTGAAGGAAGGAAAGGAACTATAAGGAGGCTCTAGGAAGCTGAAATATTGAGACATCTAGGTTGCATACTAGAATAATTTGTATTCGTGTTAGGGCCGTGTTAAAAAACATTCCACTAACATTCTCAGGGTTTTAAAAATGCAGGGTACTAAAAGAGATGATTTGCCACAAGATAGGCTAGGTTTCTTCTAAAATGGCAGGGTCAGCCCCCCCCCCCCCTTTTTTGATTATTCCAACTTTTCGGACGGGGTACCAGATATTTCCCGTTTGTCATCCTCCCGTTATTATTATTTGCATTTGCATTTGCATTTGCATTTGCATTTTGCTTTCTGGAAGGTACGTATTCAGGTTGTTTCCGTCCCTATCAAATTGCTCCACAAGCCTCTAGGTTAACCACCATGACCTAGGTGTAATTGCACTGTGGATCTCTAGTTTCCCACAATTTTTCCCTTTGTCATCCCACCATTCAGTTAGCCATGGACCATAAGGGCAGTTTGGAAAAGCTTTTACCCGAATGAAAAAAATCTCCAGATACCCGAATGGAAAAAAAATCAATTTTACCCCGGGAGTATATAAAAAAAGGGGGGGACACCTATCCCTAAAAAACCTGAGGGGGGCTGACCCCCCCCCACCCCTTTAAATCGAAATACCCCCTTTTTTTTAAACTTAGATATGGATTGTGGGGGTTTACAGTATGGCACACATAATGGCATCCTCGGAATTCCCACACAGGGATTGTCTAATAGTCAAAATTCAGTTTTTCAACCCCATTCACCCAACAACCCACCCACCCACCCATCCAAGGGGTAGATACTTATTGCATAAGGTCCAAAGTGGTGCCAATGGACTGCTCTTGCCAAGGCCTACTCATGGGTGGTCTCAGAATGTCATTAGGAGGTCTCAGTAAAAAGTTAGAAAACAACTGAGGAAGGCTGACCCCATTCACCCACCCACCCAAGGGCTAGATACTTATTGCATTCACCCACCCAAGGGGTAGATACATATTGCATAAGGTCCAAAGTGGTGCCAATGGACTGCCCTTACCAAGGCCTATTCAAGGGTGGTCTCAGAATGCCATTTGGAGGTCTGAGTAAAAAGTTAGAAAAAAACCTGAGGAGGGCTGACCCCCCCCCCCCCCCCCCCCCCCCCCTAAATGAGGTGCTCAGAATGACCTGAAAAATGTCTCATAATATCGCAATGATGCATGCGATTACAGCCCCATTATCAGAAAAAATCAATCGGGAGAATGAAAATTTTGGAGGCCTTGACACCTCCTGTTTACCCGAATGAAAAAAATTACAAAGAAATTGATTGAGGGATTGGCCCGTCAAAACTGTTTGTTTGTTTGTTTGTTTGTTTGTTTGTTTGTTTGTTTGTTTGTTTGTTTGTTTGTTTGTTTGTTTGTTTGTCACAAACTACTTTTACAGGTTTCACTTCAAATCACAAAAAAACGAAACATTACCGTGTACAACATATAACAATTATAAGACTTATTGATACCGGACATATTCTCACGAGACCACATATGAGCATCGCAAATCAAGAAAAGGAGCTAAGGTTTGTGCTTTTTGGGCCAAAAGCTAAAATTATTGGGTAACGTTTGTTATCGTTTCAAATTCGTACCACCCAATCATGTGCGCACACATAGGTTTGGGAACAGAATTGTAGTCAAAACATCGAAGCGAAACATGCAAGCATCGCAATGGACGAAACAGTCACCTAGGACACATAAGCTATTATTAGCACGGACTTCACAACTCAGCCGCAGGGCCGTGCGTGGGGCACCGTGCGTGGGGTGGGCCAGGTTGGAAATCAAGCCACGCCAACTAACTAAGGTACTCATAATTCTCGTAATGTTCATGTTTACAGCCTTGCAACTTGCGCAATGAACAATTCCATGGGAAACGAATACAAATCCATCTCACGCACTTGCGACCTTCGTGCTGTAAAAACCATGGAGGTACAAACGTTCGCATGGGCACTTCCGAGGCCGCCAGCAATGGGACGGAATCGGACGCAGAGGGACGCATGGCATTCAAGTGAGACGCAGCCAACCTACCATGCTGAAGCTGCGTCTGCGACGCAACGGACCCTTCGACGTTCCTTCGACGACGGAGGACGCAGTGTCCTGAACAATTCGCCTTGGTCCCACTGGCGTGCCACTGCCATGCTGCCACACTGCAAGTCTGCCACTGCCAGACTGTCGACCGGCCCCCCCACCGACCCCCCACTACGTCCGCAATCATCATCACCTGCACCTGGTCGCCGATATCAATCCCGATCAATTCTCAATCCCGATCAATTCTCGATCCCGATCAATTATCAATACCGACGTTAGCCTCTCTCCCCTTCGCCTGCCTCTGCTTGCTTGCTGCTGATCACGACGAATTTTCGCCTCACTCTGCCTGCTTGCTGCCGCTTCCGACAATTCTCCTTCCCGTTAAAATCTCCTTCCAGACCAGCTCCCAATCCCGCTCAATTCACAATCCCGGCGTTCGCCTGTCTCCCCTTCCGCCTCCACCAGGTATCCCACCCACACCCACACACTATGTTCAATGCTTAACATGTACTCCCAATCGCACGGGGGTTAGGCCGCATTGAACTCAATCACGTCCACGTCCGAGTTCGGACCTCTCGAACTTCCCTTCCCACTTCTACCCACTTCTACACACCCCCACTCCAATCCCATATTCCCATCCTCTCGCCCCTATACCCCACGCCAGCGTCCACCCCCGGACCTGTCAACCTTTCCTCCCACTCCCGCCCCAGATTTTCCTGGCCTGGGCTTTGCTCCCATTGCCCACACCCTTCCTCACTCCTCAGCCGTCATGGTGTAGCACAGCATGGTATGATTTGTACCTACATGCATGGTTTATTGGTGTAGTATGGCAAGGTGCAGCATAGCATGGCATATAATGGTTTATACATGCCATGCATGCATGAATTGTACAATGGTAGTATGGTGTGGTATGGCATGGTGTAGCATAGCATGGTATGGTTTGTATCTACATGCATGGTATATTAGTATGGTATGGCATGGTGCAACATAGCATGGTTTGTTATGGTTTATACCAACATGCATTGGACAATGGCAGAATGGTGTGGTATGGAATGGTGTAATATAGCATTGTATAGTGTGTACCTACATGCATGGTATATTGGTGTAGTATGGCATGTTGCAGCATGGCGGTCTAAATGGAAAGGAAGACAGATGGGATCCCTGCTTCGTGTGGCAGTGCATGTGTAGCCCCTTGTGTGTGCGTGTGTAAGTGTTTGGGTATGTGTGAATGTTTGCATGGGGTTGTCTTGTAGTGCATGGATGGCCTGGTGTGTGTAAGGGTGAGTGTCTGATTGGGTTTTGTGTGTCGATGGGATTGTCTTGTAATGCATGGATGGCCAGGTATCTGTATCTATGTACGGAAGCAGATCTTTGTGGCAGTGCATGTGTAGCCAATTGTGCGTGCATGTGCCTGGGGTTGTCTTATAGTGCATGGATGGCCAGGTGTGTGTATATGGTATGAACAATGCTGTGTGGCAGTGCATGTGCAGCCAGTTGTTCATTTGTGTGTTTGCATGCGTGAGTGGCTGGGTGTGTGTGTGTGCTTGGGGTTGTCTTGTAGTGCTTGGATAGCCAGATGTTTGCGTATGTGCGTGCACAGTGCTGTGTGGTAGTGCATGGATAGCCAATTGTTTTGTGTGTGCATGAGTGTGTATTTGAGTGTGTTTGTGTTTGCATGGGGTTGTCTTGTAGTGCATGGATAGGCACATGTGTGTGTATTTGCGTGCACAGTGCTGTGTGGCAGTGCCAGAATAGCCAGATGTGTGTGTATGTGCATGCACAGTGCTGTATGGCAGTGCTTGGATAGCCAGATGTGTGCGTATGTGCGTGCACAGTACTGTGTTGCAGTGCATAGATAGACAGATGTATGTGCATGTGCGTGCACAGTGCTGTGTGGAAGTGCATGGATAGCCAGATGTGTGTGTATGTACGTGCACAGTGCTGTGTGGCAGTGCATGGATAGCGTCATGTGTGTGTATGTGCATGCACATTGATGTGTGGCAGTGCATGGATTGCCAGATGTGTGTGTATGTGTGTGCACAGTGCTGCGTGGCAGTGCAGGGTAGCCAGATGTGTGTGTATGTGCTTGCACAGTGCTGTGTGGAAGTGCATGTATAGCCAGCTATGTGTGTGTATGTGCGTGCGCAGTGCTATGTGGCAGTGCATGGATAGCAATTTGTTTTGTGCGTGTATGCGTGTGTATTTGAGTGTGTTTGTGTTTGCATGGGATTGTCGTGTAGTGCATGGATAGCCAGATGTGTGTGTATGTAGTAGCACATGGCTGTGCGTCAGTGTATGTGTAGCCAGTTGTTTTGTGTGTGCATGCTTGAGCGGCTGAATGTGTTTGTGTTTGTATGCGGATGTAATGTAGTGCATGGTTAGCCAGATGTGTGTGTATGTGCATGCACAGAGCTGTGTGACAATGCATGGATAGACAGATGTGTGTGTATGTGCGTGCGCAGTGATGTGTGGCAGTGCATGGATAACCACATGTGAGTATGTGCATGCACAGTGCTGTTTGGCAGTGCATGGATAGCCAGCTGTGTGTGTATTGCTTGGGACAGTTTGCTGTGTGGAAGTGCATGGTATAGCCGCAGATGTGGTGTATGCGTACGAGTTGAGCAGTGCTAGGTGGGCTGTAGTGCGGGATCGCCAATTAGTTGTCTGCGGGCCCGCGGCGATTGCGTTGTGGTATTTGGGTTTGTGTGTTTTGTGTGTCTTGTCATTGCGGGTGGTAGTTTTTGTTGGGTGCATGGATAGGCCAGAGTGTGTTGGTACCAGCCATTGGCTGCGCTACGACAGTGAGTGTAGCCAGTTGTTTTGTTTTGTGATCATGTTGAGCAGCTGAATGATTGGTTCGTCTTTTTGTGTGTTTGACATGTGGTTTTTAATGAGTTGGGGCCATGGATAAGCAGATGTGTGCTGTATGTCGTCGTGCACCGTGCTGTGTGGTAACTCGCATGTACCAAGCACAAACTACCCCTGGCGTTATGTGCGTTGCGCCAGGCTGTGTGGCGTGCATGGATAGCCAATGGTGTGTATGTGTATGCACAGTGCTGTGTGGCAGTGCATGGATAGCCAGCTATGTGTGTGTATGTGCGTGCGCAGTGCTGTGTGGCAGTGCTAGGTAGCCACATGTGTATGTTCATGCAACGTGATGTGTGGTAATGCATGTATAGCCAGCTATGTGTGTATGTGCGTGCACAGTGCTGTGTGGCAGTGCATGGATAGCCAGATGTGTGTGAATGTGCTTGCGTAGTGCTGTGTGGAATTGCATGGATAGCTAGATGATTGTGTATGTGCGTGCTCATAAGTTGTCAAATGTTTTGTAGTTTATTCTGCTATTAGTACCTACTTACTCCACTTCTTTTGAAACTCCCAGCCTCCCTCCTCTCACTCTCTCGCATTCTGCATATCAACTATTTCCTGACTATTTGTCCAATGTCCTGCCCGTGACGTCTAATGTGTTTAGGCTTTAGTTGCTTATTGGTTTGAATGCCAGCGGTTGACCATAATTCAGATGCTACGTGTCCAAGCTGTCGAGACTACGTGTTCAATCCTACGCACGCCAGGAACACGCCCAGCCGACTCTACAACCTAATTGGCAAAACACATGTCAGACCGTATATCACACTGCGATCTTGTAATACGATATTGTATTAGGTAACAAGCGGCTTGTGTCCTGGGGGTCCCCAATTAACTGCCATAAATGTGGGGAATGAAGCCACATCAAGCTTGTATGCGGCTGACCGAACAAATTCCCCAAAATCAACCATTCCTCTGATTGGTTACATTTTGTGTGCATCAAATGCTTGCAAATAAAGCCCATCTACAAGACAGTCCAGGCACGTTTAATACTGTTTCAAATTTAACAACCCTACAAAATGTCAATTGTCGTTACTTCGTAGTAAACAAAACTACATCCATCGATTCAATTAAATTAAATCCAAATCAATTGAATTCAAATGAATACAATTCAAATCAATTAACTGCATTCAATTGAAGTCCAAACAATTCAATTTTGATTATATCAAATTAATTAAATACATGTTAATTAATGAATTCATGAATGAATACAATTTAATTAATTGAATTAAATTAAAGTAACAATTATTTAAGTATAATATAAATAATTATGTAATTAATTAAATAGTATCAATGACTTTAAAATAATTTAATTCATTCATTTAAATCGTGTTATTAATGATTTAATACAATTCATATAATTAATTAAACATTTATACAATAATAATAAATACAATAATGCAATTAAATCCGAATTAAATTCTTAATTAAATTCATGATTATTTCAAACATTTTCATTCGGGACGCGCCTCCAGGCGCCCTTTATACCCGAATGAAAAAACATTCAAATGTTTTGATTGAGGGATTAGCCTGTCAAAAATGTCCGTGTGTGTGTGTGTGTGCGTGTCAGTCACAATCTACTTTTTTAGGTTTCACTTCAAATAAAAAAAAACGAAACTTTACACAACATACAACAATTATAAGACTTACTGATACCGGACATTTTCTCACGAGACCACATATGAGCATCGCAATTCAAGAAAAGGAGCTAAGGTTTGTGCTTTTGGGGCCAAAAGGCCGAAAGCGACAATTATTGGGCAATATTTTTCATCATTTCAAATTCGTACCATCCAATCATGTGCGCATACATAGGTTTGGGAATGGAATTGTCGTCAAAAAACGAGGCGAAACATGTTAGCATCATAATGAACGGAACATTCCCCTAGGGCACTATTATTGGCACGAATTTCACTCACAACTCACCCGCAGGGCCGTGCGTGGGATGGGGCCACGTGCGTGGGGTGGGCCTACGGAACCACGCCGATTATGGTACTTCTAATTCACGTAATGGTCCATGGGGAAACGATTACATATCCATCTCACGCACTTGCGGAGCTTGGAATTAAGCACTGCCGACCTTCGTGTAGCAAACTATGGAGGTGCAAGCGTTCGCATGGGGATTTTCCAGGCTACATGTGTTCTTGACTGATTTATATATCAGTCACTGAGTCGGCATGATGCACACCGGTACCTTTCCCTCTTGGTGCCGTGTTGCCTGCCGCCAGGCCACAGGCTAGCTGTGGCCTGCACGTGACTGCAGTACCCTGCAGTACACATCTCTATTCTATATGATTGCGCCTGTTGCGCTTAATAGCATCTTCTCCTCTATCGAGCCTATGCCGTTGTAACGATCTTACATTAACAACATGGGACCTGACAGTTGGGTTGATCAACCCAACAATTCATGAGCTACATATGATGTTGTCTATGGTCTTAATCTATACTACTAAAAGTCTGTGGCAGTGGCTACAGCAGCATATTGCTCTTATGGTCCCAAATTAAGCTTACAATTCATAAACAATTTGGCGGAAGAATACATGGCATTACTGATTAAGAGCAACACATCCAGACTAAAGAGCCATACTATGCAGTATACAGCAGGGTATGGTGTACAACTTATTAAATTAGTTGTTATACGAGTTACAACATACATACGTGTTGTTATATGGATGGCAGCATGGAATGGAAACGCTGTTAAACCCGAGTTGTGCAACATGGGATTGTGACTTCTTTTTTTTTCTTTTTCTTTTTAGTTGTGAAAGGACTTTCACCCCAGGAGGTGGGTCTCCCGACACAAACCAGCGACACAGAGGATTCAGTTTGAATGGTGGTGCCACTCCTTGTTGTGGTAATTGGATGCAATGTTACTCTCGATAAATGAGTTAAATTTGAGGAGTGCAATGTTACCTTGTGCTGAGAATGAAGCTGTGGCAGCTTGCTGCAGGAGGGACTAAATTGTATTAGTGTGCTTTCATGTTTGAGGCAGCCTACTCAAGTGAAGGCATTTGTACTAGTTGAAGAGACAGATATTTGTTGCAACAGCAATCATTCCAATCAATGGTTAATATTTGACAGAGTTCCATATGAATTTAGTTGTGCTACTCTTGGATGGATGATAACACACACATACACACAAAAAATGAAGGACCTGGCCAAATTACTGGCTGAAACATTTCAGGACGAAATTAGCATGTGATTCTTAAACTTGTGATAGTACGAAGTGTGTCTTCGAACTGAACACAGTTTGGAGTGCGGCATACCTGATCGCCCAGGTTGCGAGGAGTAGTTGTAGTTCTTGGATAGTCGCCAGGAGGAAGCGATAAGTCGAGAACTGCAACACACCGATCGCGCAAAGGGGGGTAGGAGGCGTTGGGTATGCGGTATGTCAGCAGGCGGCGGCGAAACTGCCCGCTTGCCCGACTTGCGCTTGCGCTTGACCGCTTGACCGTTGCCCGTTTACGTCAACTGCCCTGTCGTACTTCCACGCAACCTACCTGTGTCGGCAATTAATCGCCTCAAAACAAAAATCTATAGCGCAGTAGATCTGCAATACAATCAGATCAGAGCAGAAGACCAGTAACTCAAAAGATCCTTGAAAAACCCATTTTTAGGAACCCTGAAAAGCATTTGATATGAGCCGCCTGCAACCTGAGGTATTTACGTATGCGTCTGCGTCACAACCAAACTTAGTTGTAATCAAACAGGTCTGAGATGTGTTCCTCGGGCTCATCCTCAAGGACCATGTCCGACGCCGCCTGAGAACAAGTCAGTTCCTCATCTACTTCTGATAACTCAACCTCATCCACTCCATCATAAGAACGCAGGGTAATGAAGTGAGACGCAACCAACTTCCAAAACCTGCGTCTTGGACGCAACCAATCTATGAGGCTGCGTCTGAGACGCAAACGACCCTGCCAATGTTGCGTCCTGGGAGGCAACGGCCCTCCCCATGTTGCATCCTGGGACGCAAGGACGCGCGTCTTGGACTACCCTGCTGCCCAGGCTTGCTGGATAACCATGTAACAAATCGGTTCCTAGCCAAATATAATCCATACAACAATTCAAATCAAATCAAGGTGAAAATGGCTGGCTGGAGCCATGTTAAGTGTAAACAAGCTCAAGTTCAAGTAAACAAAATACAACTTTACTGTTATGAGGGGATGGGATCATGGGATAGCATTATAGCAAGCATTTCATGACCTGGTCTAGGACAAGTCGCAGGAGCTATGCCTGGGGACTGAGCTGGACTGCACTCAGATTCGAGACGAAACCGCTTTGGCAACTGCTGGTACCCACGTCTCCAAATCTGCCCTGACTTTCGCGTCCTCCTAGGTACGCAGTTCTGGTGAATCGTTCAGCCACGCCGATTGTGCGTTACTTTTTGGCAGAGCCCCCCCCCACCCCCCCACCCCCCACCCCCACTGGGCCAGAAGCTAGGCGCCCCCAGAGTCACCCCGTTTGTACTTCTTGTCACAGTGAGAACACATAAGGGCGTGTTTCTACTATAGTAACTGACTGTTATAGTATAGGTATATATGGGATAACTGTTCTGCTAAAGATCAGTGATTTCCACTGATCTATAACAGCGCGTTTCCGCGCGCGCGCGCGCTGTTAAAGATCAGTAGATCAGATAAATATCCTTTTGACCGCGCGTCTGTCCTCCCGCGCGCACGCGCGCACGCGTGCAGATAAATAAATATCCTGTTGACCGCGCATCTGTCCTCCTGCGCGTGATATATATTTTCGTCCGCATAAATTATTGTCGTCCCAATGTGAAAAAAATGTTGCGCCCTACTGTGGTTTTTGCGAGTACCGCGTCCCACTGACGTGTCTTATGCTACGGTGCCGCGTCACACTGTCGTGGTTTATTGAAGATAAGTGTTTTTAGGGTAGACTGTACCAATTGTCGCGCGCACGCGCACAGATAAATAAATGTCATGTTGACCGCGCATCTGTCCTCCCGCGCGACATATATATTTTCGTCCGCATCTGTCCGCATAAATTATTGTCGTCCCAACCGTCCCAATGTGAAAAAATTGTTTCGCCTCACTGTGGTATTTGCGAGTACCGCGTCCAACTGACGTGTTCCGCGTCCCACTGACGTGTCCTATGCTACGTTGCCGCGTCACACTGTCGTGGTTTTATTGAAGATAAGGGTTTTTAGGGTAGAGTGTACCGATGGGTTTCGTTTCCGTCCCTGATTTTTTGTTTCATTATTTCTTTCCTAATCTAACGTCGCAACTGGTACATTTTCTGTTTTGAAGGGATTATCGCTCTGGATATGTGTCCTACTAAAAAAAACGGATGAGAATAACAAGTTCTCCAAACCTCAATTTTATTTAATATTCGGATTGTCCTTGAAATTCTATGACCCTCTTTTTTTGTTATTCATGTTTCGTCAATTTATAAGCCTCGTAAATTGCGGTACAAAGTACACAGCACACCTTGAAAACAAAATAAGGAAAAAACAAAATGTTCTCCAAATGTAAATTTTATTGCATATTCGGAAACGCCTTGAAATTCTATGACCCCTCATTTGTTTTTAATCATGTTTCGCCAACATATAAGCATCGTAAATAGCAGTACAAAGTACAAATAGTTCAACTGTGGGCGCCAGCGTGGCACGAGTGTTTCCAGTGGGCACAGTTCAACTTCAACAGTTCAACTTTTCGCCGATGTGGCACGCCAGGTGGGCAGCCACGTCAGGGTTTGTCCGTCGCCCTCCCCCCTCAACAGTTCAACTGTTGAGCAATCCCGAACACCCCCCCCCCCCCCCCCCTGTTCGGGATTGCTCAACAGTTCAACTATTTTGGGGGGAGGGCGGTGGACAATTTCGAGGGAGGGCGTTGGACAAAATCACAAAAGTGATGCAGCAGCGAGCATTTTCGCAGATTCTCCCCGAGATCTGTCAACACGCCCCGAGTTGCGAGTAATTGGGAGCCAATTTCAAGTTGGATGGGCGAAGACATGAAAGAAAGGCGGGAATTAACCAGTTCGAATGGTGATAGCGAGAGCCACAGATTCGACCGAAATCTCAATCTGACCACCCGAACCATTCGACCGGACGGAGCAGATGCAGAAGCGGCAGCGGCAGGAGGAGCAAGATAACAGATGGAAGTGAAGAGCGCAGCGAAATAATACACTGGCGGTGGTAAGCGGTGGATGCGGTGATTTGAGAAAACTTCGAGCAAGCTGCACTTGCAGCGAGGGGGGCAGGGGACCAGAACGTGCTCGAGGGGCAGCCGTGATGACAAGGCACTTCTTGAGGTTTTAGGGCCCAGCTCAGCACTCGAACTTGAACTGTAGGGTTGAGTGGTCTACTATACACAGTTTTTACCGCCCTCAATGTTTACCGCCCTCAATGTAGGAGAGACTCAAGAGTTACACCGAGTCACACAAAATCAAAAAATTGTCAAAAACTTGTCAAAAAGGGGGCCGACCAACTAGCGTCACGTGAGTGTAACAAAAACGAGTAACCGGATGCAGAGCCATTTAGCCCTGAAGGGTTCGCGTGAAAGAAACATCCGCCGCAAGCCAACTGTCCATGCCTTTCCAGCAATTTCCGACCCAAATCACCTGCCGTCCCTGCATTCCTACAAACTGCGGACATGCTACTTGCGAACGTGGGAATTGCGCATATGCCAACCTTCGAACTGCGCAATTGACCACTGGTGCAATTCCGACCTCCTTATCCGCAAAATTACTTGCTATTAATAGCTATCGAAGTTCCAATCGTTCGTTCTGCAGACCGGCGAAGCTCCACAAATAATAACCGACTATCTACCCAAGTGGGTATTACCACCCTGGTAAACCTGCGGAGCTTCGACCAACGCAGCTCTGGGCTCCGACCAGCGCAGCTAGCTATGACCTTCGAGCTAAGTGCTCTGAGCTTCTACCTTCGCGTTACGAGCGTCAAGCTTAGAGATTAGAGCTTTCAGCTTGGAGCATGGAGCTTGGAGCATGGAGCTTCGGTCTCCGATCTTGGAGCATAGAACTTCGAGCTTGGAGCTTAGACCTTGGAGCATCGCCAAAGCTACGATCCTAGTAGAGATTAGATATTAGAGCTTTCAGCTTGGAGCTTGAGGCTTGGAACTTCGAGCTTAGAGCTTGGGACTTCGAGCCTAGAGCTTGGAACTTCGAGCATGGAGCTTGGAATTTCGAGCTTGGAGCTTTCAGCTTCGTCTGAACTTGCGACTCTATGCTCCCAAAGCAAATGCGCTACCAAACTGCGCTACATCCCGTTTCATGGCTACAAAACGCACACAGCACGCGGCCAACCCAATCCCTACCGACTCACGGTAGAGGAATCCCATGGGAGGCTTCCTAGGCAGCCTGCCACACACACACCCGACCCTCCCGCCCCCCAAAGACCAAAAGCCAGCTCATCGAGGCCGCCCCGTCCAGAGTGCAGGAGGTCTCTGGTCCCGTCCAGCCCAGACCTGAACGACACATGTGTGCCAGCCCAACCATGCAATTCCTTGTCAAAAATCCCTAAAATCAAGTGGACCTCTGATTGGACTCATTTTTTCTGCATCAATTTCTTACAACTATAGCCAACCTCCAGGTATGCTTTGCACAACATTGTAGGCACGTTTAGCACTGCTTAAAAAGCAACAACTCTACAAAAAGTCCTTCTTCATTACTTGTAACCAACAATGCTTCAACATATATTCTGACCGCCCTTATTCGTTAGCTAATAATTAGCTTATCAAAACAAAACCAAAACCTTGTGGGCGGTCAATATAGTTACCGCCCTCAATGTAGGAGAGACTCAAGAGTTACACCGAGTCACACAAACTCAAAACTTGTCAAAAAGGGGGCCGACCAAATAGCGTCACGTGAGTGTAACAAAAACGAGTAACCGGATGCGGAGTCGTGGGGAACCTAAAGGGTTCGCTTAGAAAGAACCGTCCTTCATAAGCCAACTGTCCATGCAACATGCAACATTCGCGTTTCCGTCCGACCCTGAGCCCATCGCCTGCAAACTCCCATCGCGGCTGGACCTGCTACTTGCGCGCAACGTGCAAATTGCGCAAATGCTAACTTTGAACCACGCAATTGAATTGAACTGGTGCTCTTCCAACCTCTGAATCTGCCAATCTGGCTATTAATAGCATGCCTTAGTGCTGATCATTCGTTCTGCAGACCTGCGAAGCTTCAAAATTAATTACTATCAGCCCAAGTGGGTAACACCACCCTGCGAACCTGTGGAGTTTGGACCAGCGCAGCTTTGAGCTACGTGCTCTGACCTAGGGGGCCATCGCCTGCAACCTGCTGGACGTGCTACTTGCGAACGTGGAAATTGAGCATATGCTGACCTTCGAACTGCGGAATTGATAACTGGTGCACTTCCGACCCCCGTCTCAGCCAAAGTGACTTGCTATTTATAGCTACCTAAGTACCAATCGTTCCTTCTGCGGATCTGCGAAGCTACACAAGTAAGAACTAACTCGGTACCCAAGAAGGTGACACTACCCTAAGAAGCTGCAGGGCTTCGACCAACGCAGCTTTCAGATTCGTGCTTCGACCTAGGGGGTAGCGGCGTTGCACAATGGTAGCCACTTATCTCCATTCACCATGGCCAGACGCAACTCTAGGCCCAGCCATTCCAAATCATGGGCAGAGCGGCTATTGAGACCCTATGCTCACCTATTCTCCCAAACCACATGCCACATGCGCTCTCAAACTGCGCTACATTCTTGTCATACCCACACAACGCATAACCACCCGGCCAGCCCAATGCATGCCGACCCACGCTATAGGCATCCACCCCGACACACCCGACCACCCCCTCGCGTCGGGTCAGGCCCAGACCGGGACGGCTCATACTGCCCAGCCCACACATGCAACACCTTCTCAAAATCCCCTAAAATCAAGTGGACCTCTGATTGGTCTCATTTTTTCTGCATCAAATTATTACAACTAAAGCCAACCTTCATGTATGCTCTGCATGACAGTAGAGGCACGTTCAATACTGCTTTAAACAGCAACACTGCAAAATGTCCCTTATTTGTTTGTTTGTTACTTTGTTGTTACTTTGATTACTTTGAAAGCAACAAGGCTACAACATAAGTACATAACTGACCGCCCGTACAAAAGCTTATAATTCCAAAAACCAATAGCACAGGGGGCGGTCAATATAGCGGCTATTGAGACCCTATGCTCACCTATTCTCCCAAACCACATGCCACATGCGCTCTCAAACTGCGCTACATTCGTGTCATACCCACACAACGCATAACCACCCGGCCAGCCCAATGCATGCCGACCCACGCTACAGGCATCCACCCCGACACACCCGACCACCCCCTCGCGTCGGGTCAGGCCCAGACCGGAACGGCTCATACTGCCCAGCCCACACATGCAACACCTTCTCAAAATCCCCTAAAATTAACCCGGCCTCTGATTGGTCTCATTTTTTCTGCATCAAATTATTACAAGTAAAGCCAACCTTCATGTATGCTCTGCATGACAGTAGAGGCACGGTCAATACTGCTTTAAATAGTAACACTGCAAATGTCCCTTATTTGTTTGTTTGTTACTTTGTTGTTACTTTGAAAGCAACAAGGCTACAACATAAGTACATAACCCCTTTTTACGACATAAGTACATAATCCCTTTTTTTTTTTTTTTTTTTTTTTGTTACTTTGTAAGCAACAAGGCTACAACATAAGTACACATCTGACCGCCAATACGTAAGCTTATAATTCCAAAAACCAACAGCTCAGGGGGCGGTCAATATAGTTTTTTTTACCGCCCCTCCATGGGTAGCGACTTCGGTACATCATGCGTACTGCCGGACGAGCAAAACGGGCGCGCCAAACGGATGCGCCAAACGGATGCGCCAAACGGATGCGCCAAACGGGTGCGCTAGGGAACCTAAGGGTTCACCTTACAAATTGCATTTGGACCGCACCAACTGACGTTCGCAAACAGCAGGCAGCTGGATAAACTCGCAAATACAGTCACCTTTTGAGCCCGAAACTGCGCCCCAAACCACTTGACGTTGGGATTCGACAGTCAAGTCATCCCGAAGGAGACTGCATAGTCACAGCCGGAGGGGGGCACAGCCCCAGTTTATGAGGTAACGCGCAACTTTGTACCAAAGCGCGGTATACGAGACACACATTCCGCAAGAACAGCCGAGAACAGCCACGAGGGCAGCAACAAGGTTTACGAGGGCAGCAACAAGGTTACACACACCGCATATCGCACACAAAACAACCCTAGTTACCGCCCCTGGCGGATCCCTAGGGTTGTTTAGTTGGTAACCAACTAGTTAACTAACCAACCTACTAGTTACCGCCCCCTAACTAACCAACCAACTAGTTACCGCCCCCTGCGGATCCCTTGGTCCAATTGGTCCGATCCAACACAAGGGCGGTCACGCCCTTGTTTTTTTTTTACACGCCCTACAGGAGGATGCCAGGAGCCATAAAAAGTCCGGCACGGCCCATGTTGGGGTATCGGGCAGTGGTTTCTATTAGGGGATCACGTGATCTATCGATACCCCCGGGTCCGGCGATATTCTGGGCACCTTCTCGGGGGGTACCCCCCCCCCCCCCCCCCTGGCCCCTAGCCAACTTTTTCCTAACTTTTTTCTGACTGCTCCATTTCATCTCTGGAGAAGTGCAACGACTTCGTCTCAATGCAAGCGTTCTAATTCCATACTTCCCAGACACCTGCTATGTAATTCAAGCTCGATTTCAGGTTCAAGTTCGAAACCTTGCTGTACCGGTGATCTGCTGCTTATCCTGGTCTGGGTTTGGCATGGATGTATCAATTAGCACTGCAAAGTCGAATGGGACCATCGAGGAGTATATTCACGACGAAAGTCCATCCAAGAGGCAGCATGTCGACCTGAGCGATAGCCGCCTGCTGTCTGACGACGATGACGGGTGCACATTTCCTCTTTGTGCTCGGTCGGCAACTGATTTAGCGGTGTCGCAACAGTTCGAGCAGCACAAGAAGTTCTGCAAGGGTACTCAGGCGAAAACCCCTCCATGTTAGTGTGGGAAGGTCTGGACAGCTGCTGATGATGTTGAGACACACAGAGCATCTTGCTTTGTGTACAAAGCCCTGAAACCCCTTTCTGGACAGTAGAAAATCAGCAACTTCTTTGGATTCAAACCAGCACAGCCACAGCCGCTTGATGGAGATGATGCAACTGCAAGTGCTGAGCCCCAACAAACTATTTGCCAAGGTTGGAGGCCTGTGGAGTGGCCTCAGCCATTCTGTGAGAATTACCCCTACCAGCTCCACCGTCCTACCGAGGCCCATCGTGTAACTGAGGTGCCTTGGAGTGCTACTACAAAGGGTTTCTTGGTCTATTTTAGGCCACAGGCAGCTAAAGGCAGCAGCTTCTAGGGTCGCCTGGATGACATCGACGACAACATGCGCATCAAATACTACAGGACTTTCAAGGAGATCAAGAAGGACTACATGGAGAAGCCTGATGATGCTGACGGAGTGACTGGAGTGTGGATCTATGGGCCCCCTGGCTGTGGTAAGTCCAGAGGAGCAAGGGCAGACTACCCTGGGGCCTATCTGAAAGGCCAGAACAAGTGGTGGGACGGGTACCAGGACGAAGACCATGTGATTTTGGATGACTTCGACACTGGGAACCTGGGGCATCACTTGAAGATATGGGCTGATAGGTACAGCTACTTGGCAGAAGTAAAAGGAGGAACCCTGCACATCAGACCCAAGACTATAGTTGTGACAAGCAACTACAGCCCAGAATATCCAAAGTTTGAGTGGGACAGTGAAATGACTGAGGCCATCAAGAGGAGGTTCAAGATCATCAAGATGGGAACCAAGACTCCATTCATGTAAAAAAAAAAAAAAAAAGGTGTCTATCGACACCTCCAATACATTTCTTTTTATTAGTTCCGGGCACCCTTATGGGGCACCCTCCCTGCATCACTCGGGGATTACTCTTTCTCTGCTCCGCTGCGAGTAATGCGTTAGTCCATCTCAGCTTTTCTTCCTCACCATTCTGCGCTTTCGAAATGGGTTTGACGCCATGCTCGGTGAAGTCTTAGGTACCAGATATTTTTTGTATGTCACCCTCCCGCGCCCTAACATAACGAATTACATAGCACTGAGGCGGTACAGCCCGATTGACCGTTGCCCGTTTACGTAAACTGCCCTGTCGTACTTCCACGTAACCTAACTGGCCCCTGGCCCTGGCTTCCCTATCCCGATCTCGATGCCACCTGTCGCTCCATTATCCAAAACTCTCCGCCTACAACTTGTATTTTCTGTTCTTTTCGGCCGGCTACTGACTAGTTCAAGCCATCCTTTCCTTCGCGTACCGCCCCACGTCGTTGTGACTTTCATCTTTTCATTTCCTCTGCGAAGTGTTTTGCTTATGGATTAGATGCGCGACCAGCCTTTAGAATGCTTGCCTTGGCGGTATATGTAGGCACCATGTGTACCATTGGACAGCAGCCCGTGTTCTTCTGACGCAAGCTTAGTTGTTAACTATATTCAACAAGCGCTCAAGATGTTGGGCCTCATGGCTATGAGTTTCCCGGACTTCGTCATTGAACGAGCTAGCCAGAATGAGTGGGATGCTATTGCCAAACTCGCGATGTTGTCCAAGCCAGAGCTTGAGGACGGTGATGCGCTGTCGAGGTATAATGCAGCCACTCATTCTGTTGGGCTGTGCTGGGGGAATGGGAATTCGAATCTATGACGGACGTACCCTTGCTGCCTTAGGATACATTTGCGATGGCTCCATCCTGCTATTGCCCCCCCCCCCCCCCCCCCCCCCCCCCCCCCCCCCCCTACCCCTACCCCTACCCCCCCCCCTCTAACCCTACCTACCCACCCCCCCCCCCCCCCCCCCCCCCCTACCCAGCAGCAGCAGCAGCAGCCCCCCCCCCCCCCTACCCAGCAGCCCCCCCCCCCCCCCCCCCCCCCCCCCCCCCCCTACCCCCCCCCCCCCCCCCTCTACCCCCCCACCCCCTCTACCCCCACCCCCACCATCTAGCAAGGCTGCACCTACTTATAGGGAACGGCAATATGATATCATATGACATCATATGATGCCGGCAGTCTGTCTAGGCTAGAGTTACCATTTACATACAAAATCATATGATGCAATTTGTATGATTTTACATGATATCATACTGGCCTTTGGTCAGTATCATATGATTTGCCGATCCTTAACTATTCAGCGTAGATTGTGATGATAATTACATTTTTCCTGGTGCCCCTACTGGACACCAGATGTGACCTCAGCTTGACAGAGTCAAGGAGGACTTTCGAGCACCTTGCAAAACAAAAAGGAGAAAAGAAAAATATAAACAATTGTACCCTCCTTACATTCACGTCCTCTTGACAATACTGTGCCCCCCCTCCCCCATCCACCCACCCACACCCACACCCACCCACACATCCACCCCAAACCCTTCTGCCATGCAGGGTCATTGTAGCAGCGTGCCAGGTGTTCGGATGTGATGAAGATGCCCTGGTCATGTCCTATAGCCAATACTGTGCCCCCCCCCCACCCCCCCACACCCACACCCACAGACCCCACACCCTTCTGCCGTGCAGGGTCATCGTGGCTGCGTGCAAGGTGTGCGGTTTTGAACAGGATGCCCTGGTCATGCCCATAAGCCAATACTGTGCCCCCCCCACCCCCCCACCCCCACCCCCCACCCCCCCACCCACCCCCCCACCCCCCCACACACACCACACCCTTCTACCATGCAGGGTCATTGTGGCTGCGTGCGAGGTGTTAGGTCTTGAAGAGGATGCCTGGGCTTGTCCTTAAGCCAATACTGTGACTGTGCCCCCCCCCCCCCCCCCCCCCCCCCTCCCCACCCACCCCCACCCACAGACCCCACACCCTTCTGCCATGCAGGGTCATCGTGGCTGCGTGCGAGGTGTTAGGTCTTGAAGAGGATACCCTGGGCTTGTCCTTCAGCCAATACTTTGTCAATACATCATTAGAAGAGTGTGGCTACTCCCAGGTACTTATCAAGTTATCAATGTGTTTGTTTTCAACGAAAAGCAGCAGCTTGTAGGCAGTTCCTCTGCCTGGCTATTCAGCCAATACTTTGCCAACACATCTTTAGAGGAGTGTGGCTACTCTCAGGTACTTATCAAGTTATCAATGTGTTTGCTTTCAACTACAAGCAGCAGCTTCTAGGCAGTTCCTCTGCCTGGCTATTCAGCCAATACTTTGCCAACACATCTTTAGAGGAGTGTGGCTACTCTCAGGTACTTATCAAGTTATCAATGTGTTTGCTTTCAACTACAAGCAGCAGCTTCTAGGCAGCTCCCCTGCCTGGCTATTCAGCCAATACTTTGTCAGCACATCATTACAGGCCTGTGGCTACCCTCAGCTACTTGTCAGCTACAGTGTTTTTCTTTGAGCTAAAGGCAGCAGCTTGTAGGCGCAGCTCCTCTGCCTGGCTATTCAGCCAATACTCTGTCAGCACATCAACAGAGGAGTGTGGCTACTCTCAGGTACTTGTCAGCTACAGTGTTTTTCTTTGAGCTAAAGGCAGCAGCTTGTAGGCGCAGCTCCTCTGCCTGGCTATTCAGCCAATACTTTGTCAGCACATCATTACAGGCCTGTGGCTACCCTCAGCTACTTGTCAGCTACAGTGTGTTTTCAGCAAAAAGCAGCAGCTTCTAGGCAGCTCCCCTGCCTGGCTATTCAGCCAATACTTTGTCAGCACATCATTACAGGCCTGTGGCTACCCTCAGCTACTTGTCAGCTACAGAGTTTTTGTTTTCAGGTAAAAGCAGCAGCTTCTAGGCAGCTCCCCTGCCTGGCTATTCAGCCAATACTTTGTCAACACATAATTAGAGGCCTGTAGCTACCCTCAGCTACTTGTCAGCTACAGAGTTTTTGTTTTCTGGTAAAAACAGCAGCTTGTAGGCGCAGCTCCTCTGTCTGGCTATTCAGCCAATACTTTGTCAGCACATCATTAGAGGCCTGTGGCTACCCTCAGGTATTTGTCAGCCACAGGGTTTTTCATTTTAGCTAAAAGCAGCAGCTTCTAGGCAGCTCCCCTGCCTGGCTATTCGGCCAATACTTTGTCAGCACATCATTAGAGGCCTGTGGCTACTCTCAGCTACTTATCGTGTTATCAGTCACCGTGTTTTTCTTTTCAGCTAAAATCAGCAGCTTCTAGGCAGCTCCCCTGCCTGGCTATTCAGCCAATACTTTGTCAGCACATCATTAGATGAGATTGGCTACTCTCAGGTTCTTCTCAGCCCCAGTGTATTTGATTTCCGATATACATATAGCGATCGCTACTTTTGAACCCCATTTGGCCCAAATCGCCGCTTTGAAATAAGTAAACAAACAAGTTTTGGCCCTAAATGGCCCTAAATGGCCCTAAAAAGCTGTGACAGCTACTGAAATGTCATCCCTGGAGGAGGCCTAAATCTATGAAGCTAGGAAAAACCCATTTTCAGATTTGAAAACAATCTCACTGGCCAGTCAGTGTTTTTCTTTCCAGCTAAAACCAGCAGCTTCTAGGCAGCTCTTCTGAATGGCCATTCAGTATTGGTGGTATAAAGGGAGCCCTGTCTTATGGAGGTAGAGAATGGCTGCTACTTGACCTGGACAAGGCTACCAAGGCGGTTGGCAGCGACCGCAAACACTTCAGCGCACCCATAGGGATTCATACCCAGCACCTTCAGTCTATCAGAATGATGAACCACAAAGGGACTGCAACCGAGTGTGTGCATGAATGTATGTTACAGCCACATTACATTGGCTCAAAAAGATAAGCAAAAAGAGTAAAGAGATCTGTGTTGACTGACCCTATCCCATGTGAATGCACCCACCCATACACCCACACCCACCCGCACACCCACACCCTATCCCATGTGAATGCCCCCCCCCCCCCCCCCCCCCCCCCCCACACACACACACACCCTATCCCATGTGAATGCCCCCCCCCCCCACACACACACAACCCCCACCCCCACACCACACACCCACACACCCACACACACCCACACCCACACCCACCCACCACCCTAACCCATGTGAATTGCACCCACCCACCCACCCACCCACTCGCACAACCCACAACCTATCCATGTGAATGCGCCCCCCCCCCCCCCCCCCCCCCCCCCCCCCCACCCCCCTATCCCATGTGAATGCACCCACCCCACCCACCACACCAACAACCCAGCACCCACAACCCTATCCCATGTGAATGCACCTACCACCTACCCACCCATCCCACCCCACCCACACAATCACACACACCCACACTCTATCCCATTGTGAATGCACCCACCCCACACCCACCCACACTCACATCGCACACCCCCAACCTCCTAGCCCAATGTGAATGCAACCCACCCACCCACCCACCCACCCACCCCACTCTTACACCCCACACCTATCCATGTTGATGCACCCACGCCACCCACCCACCCACCACCCACCACCCACACCACTCGCACACCCACAACACCCTATCCCATGTGAATGCAACCCAACCCACCCACCCACCCACCCACTCGCACACCCACACCCTATCCCATGTGAATGCACCCACCCACCCCCACCCACCCACCCCACCACCCACCCCACCCACACCCACTTCGCACACCCACACCCTATCCCATGTGAAATGCAACCACCCCCCACCCACCCACACCCCACAGCCTATCCCATGTTGCTGTAGGTACATTGGCTAGAGGTGTGGTCAAGCTGGTGCAGGGATTCACCGACTTGCGCTTGTACATTGGCTCATAAATATAAAAATAGATTTATCCGTGATGTCTGGCCCTATCCCATCCACCCACACACACACACCCCACACACAGTTGCTTAGGTGCAGTAGCGAGAGTGTGGTTGAGCTGGTACAGTGATTCTACGACATACTCTGGTAGATTGCCTCATACATATAAACGTATAGTAATCCATGATGACTGACCCTATCCCACACCCCCCCCACCCCCCCACACACCCACCCCCCCACACCCCCCACACACAGTTGCTTAGGTGCAGTGGCGAGAGTGTGGTCGAGCTGGTACAGTGATT
The DNA here is from genome assembly GCA_013435795.1 of Chlamydomonas sp. ICE-L. Lineage (NCBI taxonomy): Eukaryota > Viridiplantae > Chlorophyta > Chlorophyceae > Chlamydomonadales > Chlamydomonadaceae > Chlamydomonas > Chlamydomonas sp. ICE-L. Next base: position 3,592,544 of record JACBWV010000045.1, on the reverse strand, counting down.
CTACGACATACTCTGGTAGATTGTCTCATACATATAAACGTATAGCAGTCCGTGATGACTGACCTAGTCCCATCCCCCCCCCCACCCCCCCCCACCCACCACACACCCACCCCCCACCCCTTGTTCACCCGCGATTGTCACCCCCCCACCCACCCACCCACCCCCCCCCCCACCCCCCGCACCCCCCCCCGCACACCCACCCACCCACCCACACCCACCCACACCCTGACCCACCCACGACCCCCATCGCCACCCCCCCTCCATGCCATGGCCCCGACCCTCAGTTGCTTATGGTGCAGTGGCGAGAGTGTGGGGTGGTTGAGCTGGAGGAAAGATTGATGGCAAAGCTGACTGGGGGGTGGGCATGTGGTTAGATTGGCCCGAAATATAAAAAATAGAACGGGGATTAGAGTAACCTGTGCTGACTGCCCCTATTCCATTGAATGCGCCCCCCCCCTCACCCACACCCCCCCCCCCCCCCACACACCCTATCCCATGTGAATGCCCCCCCCCCCCCAGCACCCCACACCCACCCCACGACACCCCCACCCACCCACACAACCCTGATCCCATTTGAATGCCCCCCCCCCCCCGCCCCGCCCCACCACCACACACACACACACACCACCACACACACCAACTCCTATCGCGCATTTTAAATTCCCCCCCCCCCACACCTCCCCCACGCCCCAGCAAACCTCCCTAGACCCACCCCACCCCCCCCCCCCCCTCCTCTCTGCCCTTTACTGTCCCCCCCCCCCGCCCTCCACCCACCCACCCCCACCCACGCACCCACACCCCCCACCCACCCACACAACCCTATCCCATTATAACTTCCCCCCTTCCGCCCGCCGCCCCCGCACCCCACCCCCCCAGGTCCCACATCACCCCCCCACCTCTCCCCATTTACTTCCCCCATCCCAAATCCCACCCCCCCACCCCCTGAAAGGAGTCTCCCCGGCCGCCCCCCCTCGTCCCCTTTTCCTTCCCCCTCGCCCCCCCCCCGCACCAAAGCTCCTTCCCCCCCGCCCCCGCCCCCCAGGGACCTTTTCCCCACCCCCACTCCCCACCCCAACGCCCCACCACCCCCCGTAGAGGGGCGACGACGCAACCGCCTCCCCCCCCCACCCCCCCCCCCCCCCCCTCCCCCCCCCACAACACACACACACACACAAACCCTATCCCCATTTTAATTCATACCCACCCACACCACCCACCACTTCGCACACACAGCACCCTAGCCCATGTGAATGCAACCCACAGTTGCTGCGGTACAGTGGCGAGAGGGTGGTTGATCTGGTACAAGCGATTCTAACGACATACACTGGTAGATTGTCTCATATACACTGGTACATATAAACTTATTGTAGTCCGTGATGACTGACCCTACCCCACCCCCACCCCCACCCCCCTACCCCCTAAACCCCCACCCCCCACCCATAGTTGCTTAGTGGCAGTGGCGAGAGTGTGGTCGAGCTGGTACAGCGATCTACAACATACACTGGTTAGATTGTCTCATACATTAAGAACATATAGTAAGTCCGTGATGACTGACCCTATCCCCCCCCCCCCCCCCCCCCCCCCCCCCCCCCCCCCACAAACACACACACACACACACACAGTGGCGAGAGTGTGGTCGAGCTGGTGGAGCGATTCACCGACTTGCGCTTGTACATTGGTTCAGAAATATACAAATTAAGTAGTCCGTGATGACTGACCCTATCCCACACCCACCCACACCCCACCCACCCACCCACCCACCCACACCCACACTCACCCACCCACCCACACCCACACTCACCCACCCACCCACACCCACCCACAGTTGCTGCGGTACAGTGGCAAGAGTGTGGTTGAGCTGGTGGAGCGATTCAACGACTTGCACTTGTACTTCAGCGGCGGTGCAGTAGCTGCCCCAGATATGTGGGTGGAAAATGTGAGTATAACCCTATCCCATGTGAATACGCCCCAGAAATGGATGCCCCAGATATGTGGGTGGAAAACGGAAGTATGAAAAACGAAAATTACCCTATAACCCTTTCCCATGTGAATACGCCCCAGAAATTCATGCCCCAGAAATGTGGGTGGAAAACGGAAGTATGAAAAACGAAAATTACTCTATGACCCTATAACCCTAAAAACACCCCAGGAATTGATGCCCCAGATATGTGGGTGGAAAACGTAAGTATTAAAAACGAGAATGACCCTTTGACCCTATCCCATGTGAAAACACCCCTGGAATTGATGCCCCAGATATGTGGGTGGAAAACGTAAGTATGAAAAACGAAAATTACCCTATGACCCTATAACCCCCAAAACACCCTAGGAATTCATGCCCCAGATATGTGGGTGAATGTTTTATGTGTGCTAGTTAATGCAGTCAAGAAAGTGGTGACCAGGGTATGTGGGGGTGGATGTTTTATGTGCGCTAGTGACTTCGCCACTTGTGGCTACCAAAATGGCCTCAAGCTGTCTGAAACAAAAGACACTAGCCTAGTATATGCAGTCAAAGTGGTGACCAGGGTATGTGGGGGTGGATGTTTTATGTGCGCTAGTGACTTTGCCACTTGTGGCTACCAAAATTGCCTCAAGCTGTCTGAAACAAAAGACACTAGCCTACTCTAGTTTATGTAGCGGTCGGCAATATTAGATCATATATGAACCATCATACCCCTATAAATGCTCTAATGGGTGCCAACCCAAAGCCCGCCCCCCCCCAGGACACAGGAAAAAAGGACCTATGGTGGTGTAAATTTCTGTGTTCTGTGTTTTCTTAGTCTCTATGTTTCTCTTTTAATGTGTCTGGGCTTTGGGTTTAGTTTTCTCCCCGGGAGTGGTTGTATAGTGTGGCGCAGTGGTCTGCGTTGGATAGTTGTGAGTTGGTGGTTGATGGAATTAAGGGTGTGTGAGGTTGGTGTATGGGTTCTCGGGTGGGTTTGGGTGGAGTTTGTGATATTATGTGTGGTGTTTGGTTGTGTTGTGTGTTTGTGTGGTTTTTGGTGTTTTGGTGGGAGTGATTGTAGTATGGAGTTGGTGGTTTTGTGGCGGGGGTGGTTGTGGGGGCGTGTGGTGGTGCATGTAGTGGTTGATGGGGGTGGTTTTGTGGTGGAGGCAGGCGGGCAGGGGTACGCTCATGAGCTTGAATTGAGATATGACATCATGTCATCATATGATATCAAATGATGCAGGCGGTCTGACTAGGTAACTTTGGCCTGGTGCACCACATCATATGATATTAAATCATATGATTTTGTATGATATCAGATGATATCATACAAATCACTCGTCTTTGGTCATCATCATATGATTTGCTGTTCCCTAAGTATATGCAGTCAAGAAAGTGGTGCCCCAGGTATGTGGGGGGAACTCACATATGTTGATATGTGCTAGTGGATGCAGTCAAGACATTGGTGCCCCATATATATATGTGGGTGGATGTTTTATGTGCGCTAGTTTATGCAGTCAAGAAATTGGTGCCCCAGATATATGTGGGCGGGACAGATAAGTATGAAAGTTTATGCAGTCAAGAAATTGGTGCCCCAGATATATATGGGTGAAGGTTTTATGTGCGCTAGTTTATGCAGTCAAGAAATTGGTGCCCCAGATATATGTGGGCGGGACAGATAAGTATGAAAGTTTATGCAGGCAAGAAATTGGTGCCCCAGACATATATAGGTGAAGGTTTTATGTGCGCTAGTTTATGCAGTCAAGAAATTGGTGCCCCAGATATATATGGGTGAAGGTTTTATGTGCGCTAGTTTATGCAGTCAAAAAATTGGTGCCCCAGATATATATGGGTGACGGTTTTATGCGCTAGTTTATGCAGTCAAGAAATTGGTGCCCCAGATATATGTGGGCGGGACAGATAAGTATGAAAGTTTATGCAGGCAAGTAATTGGTGCCCCAGACATATGTGGGTGAAGGTTTTATGTGCGCTAGTTTATGCAGTCTAGAAATTGGTGCCCCAGATACATGTGGGCAGGACAGATAAGTACGAAAGTTTATGCAGTCAAGAAATTGATACCCCATACACATGTGGGTGGATGCTTTATGTGCGCTAGTGTATGCAGTCTAGGAATTGGTGCCTCAGGTGTGTGTGGGGAACTCAGATGCGCACTAGTTTATGCACCCCAGAAATTCATGCCCCAGATAAAAAGTAATGATAACGCCTGGTGGGGCGTGGTATCAAGAGAGCCCTGTATTATGGCAGTAGAGAACGGGTTGCTACTTTACTTGGACATTGCTACCATGGCGGTTGACAGCGACCGTAAACTCTAAAGCGCACCCGTAGGGATTTGAACCCAGCACCTTCTTCAGTCCAGCAAAATGATCAACCATTGAACCATGCCCCAGACATGTGGATGGGTAACAGGGATTTTTTTTCAAATCAAATAGAGGAAATCTTATTCCTTTTTATTTTATTCCTCCCCATTTTCCACCCAAAACAGGATCCTTATCCTGTTTTGGGTCGATTTGGGATTTAGGTCGATTTGGGTAATTTTTAGTCAATTTCAGTAAAAAAATAAAAACTGTTTTTATTTTTAGGTTTCTTATTCTGGCAATTTCGGCCCAAACGGGGTCTCGTATTCCGATCGGAATGTATTCCGGACAAAAATATCCCTGATGGGTACCATAAGTACAGAATTTGATGCACCCTAGAATTTGATGCACCCCAGAGATTGATGCCCGAAACCCTGGAAACAAAATTACCTGCCCCCCCATCCTACCCTCCGCACCCTATCCTAACCTACACCTTCCCACCCTACCTTCCTGTCTACTTTGACCAGTATGTGAAAAGCCTAACCAGAAGCATAGTACGAAAGTTGATGCACCCTAGAAATGGATGCCCTAAGCCCGGGGGAAAAACTACCCGCCCCCCCATCCTACCCTCCACACGCTATCCTACCCTACCTTTCTCCCTGCTGGCAGGTCCTTCCTGTCTCCTTTGACCTCCACGTTAAGAGCCTGAGCAGAAGCATAGTACGAAAGTTGATGCACCCCAGAGATTGATGCCCAAAACCCGGGGGAAAAAACTACCTGCCCCCCCATCCTACCCTCCACACGCTATCCTACCCTACCTTCCTCCCTGCTGTCAGGTCCTTCCTGTCTCCTTTGACCTCCACGTTAATAGCCTGAGCAGAAGCATAGTACGAAAGTTGATGCACCCCAGAGATTGATGCCCAAAACCCGGGGGAAAAAACTACCTGCCCCCCCATCCTACCCTCCACACGCTATCCTACCCTACCTTCCTCCCTGCTGGCAGGTCCTTCCTGTCTCCTTTGACCTCCACGTGAAGAGCCTGAGCAGAAGCATTGTACGAAAGTTGATGCACCCCAGAGATTGATGCCCAAAACCCGGGGGAAAAAACTACCTGCCCCCCATCCTACCCTCCACACGCTATCCTACCCTACCTTCCTCCCTGCTGTCAGGTCCTTCCTGTCTCCTTTGACCTCCACGTTAATAGCCTGAGCAGAAGCATAGTACGAAAGTTGATGCACCCCAGAGATTGATACCCAAAACCCGGGGGAAAAAACTACCTGCCCCCCATCCTACCCTTCACACCCTATCCTACCCTACCTTCCACCCTGCTGTCAGGTCCTTCCTGTCTCCTTTGACCTCCACGTGAAGAGCCTGAGCAGAAGCATAGCTCCTTGGGTGATCGGGGTGGTGGAGGAGATTTCCCGCCTCTTTTTCAGGTTAGTTGGAGTCCAAGTCTCAAAGCTTGACGACATCAACGACATGGAGCTCAACAGCGGAAGATATCATCAAGTGTTTAAAGTGGCTATGGCAAGCAACACTCAGGGGTTTGACAATCCCTGCCAGGTAGGGTGTGGTGTGCGTGTGTGGTGGTGGTGGTGGTGTGTGTGGTGGTGGTGGTGGTGTGTGTGTGTGGTGGTGGTGGTGGTGGTGTGTGTGTGTGTGGTGGTGGTGGTGGTGGTGTGTGTGGGGGGGTCCTTTATAAAACAACAACATGGAGCTCAACAGCGAAAGATACCATCAAGTGTTTAAAGTGGCTATGGCAAACCACACCCAGGGGTTAGACAATCCCTGCCATGTAGGGTGGTGTGTATGCGTGTGTGTGTGTGGTGGTGTGGGGGGGGTCCTTTATAAATTAAGGACATGGAGCTCAACAGATATCACCCAGTGTTTAGAGTGGCTATGAGAAACAACACTCAGGGGTTTGACAATTCCTGCCAGGTAGGGTGTGTGGTGTGCGTGTGTGTGTGGTGGTGGGGTGTGTGTGGGGGGGGTCCTTTATAAATCAAGGACATGGAGCTCATCAGATACCATCAAGTGTTTAAAGTGGCTATGGCAAACAACACCCAGGGGTTTGACAATCCCTGCCAGGTGTGTGGTGTGTATGCGTGTGTGTGTGTACGTGTGTGTGTGTACGTGTGCACGTGTGTGTGTGTGTGCGTGTGTGTGTGCGTGTGGGGGTGTGGGGGTGTGGGTGGGTGGGGTGGGTGGGGGGGGGTCATCTTAGGTGAGATCTAGGCCTGATACAAATTAGCCCCACCTCCCTACACCTACACTGACCTACACTGACCTACACAGACCACTTACACTGACTTACACTGACCTACACTGAAACACCATCCTCCCCATGTCATTTCCAGACTCGGGAGTGCATACGAGTCGACAGTGGGGGCAGCGTGTATGGTATGAACCCACACATGTTCTCCCAGATTTTCCTTTTCCCTCTGCACTACCTCCCTAGCCTGACACGTCATCCAACGGTCGCGTAACTAACTCGCTTCGGTCAGCTCCATCGTTGCCACCTCTCGTTCCGTTGCCAACACACTCTGCCAGTTTTCCGTGTCGCTTGCGACGCTGCATAGGACTTGTTCCTTTTCCCTTTGCACTACCTCCCTACACTTACAGACCACCACCCCCCATTTCATTTCCAGGCCAGGAGTGTGTACAAGTTGATGGGGAGGGCAGCGTGTATGGTATAGATGTATAGAGTGTTCAACTCAACACATGTCCTACCAGCTTTTTCCTTTTCCCTTTGCACTGCCTCCCTACTCTGCCACACCACCCTTCCCATTTCTTTTCGAAATTCGGGAGTGTATACGAGTTAATGGGGAGGGCAGCGTGTATGGTATATATGTATAGAGTGTTCAACTCAACACATGTCCTACCAGCTTTTTCCTTTTCCCTTTGCACTGCCTCCCTACTCTGCCACACCGCCCTTCCCATTTCTTTTCGAAATTCGGGAGTGTATACGAGTCGATGGGGAGGGCAGCGTGTATGGTATAGATGTATAGAGTGTTCAGCTCAACACCTGTCCTACCAGTTTTTTCCTTTTCCCTTTGCACTGCCTCCCTACTCTGCCACACCACCCTTCCCATTTCTTTTCGAAATTCGGGAGTGTATACGAGTCAATGGGGAGGGCAGCGTGTATGGTATAGATGTATAGAGTGTTCAACTCAACACATGTCCTACCAGCTTTTTCCTTTTCCCTTGGCACTGCCTCCCTACTCTGCCACACCACCCTTCCCATTTCTTTTCGAAATTCGGGAGTGTATACGAGTCAATGGGGAGGGCAGTGTGTATGGTATAGATGTATAGAGTGTTCAGCTCAACACCTGTCCTACCAGTTTTTTCCTTTTCCCTTTGCACTGCCTCCCTACTCTGCCACACCACCCTTCCCATTTCTTTTCGAAATTCGGGAGTGTATACGAGTCAATGGGGAGGGCAGCGTGTATGGTATAGATGTATAGAGTGTTCAACTCAACACCTGTCCTACCAGTTTTTTCCTTTTCCCTTTGCACTACCTCCCTACTCTGACACACCGCCCTTCCCATTTCTTTTCCAGATTCGGGAGTGTATACGAGTCGATGGGGAGGGCAGTGTGTATGGTATGGACCCTCAAATGTTCTACACGCTTTTCCCTTTTCACGTCCTGGTGGATAGCAACTGCAACGTTATTCAGGTATGCTATCCAGCTTGTATATGCTATTGCTAGGGACCGGCATATCATATGATGTTGACAAAAGGCGAATATGATATCATACAAATTGCATCATATGATATTGTATATAAATAATAACTTTAGCCTAGTCAGACTGCCGACATCATATGATATCATATTGCCGTTCCCTATGTATCTGTTCAGCAGATGATTTGGATTTCGGTCTCGTAGTTTGTAGTTCGTACCTTCACGATTTCAGGCAAAATTTTCAAGAATTCTCGTAATGCTCAGAATCCTCAATTCTCAGGCCAAAATTTCAAATTCGAGGTACAAACACTTTTGCAGGCACAATTTTGGACAATTCTCAGAATGATCAGGCATGATCAGAATTCTTGATTTTCAGGCCAGAATGTGGACACCCAGGCCAAATTCTAGGAGGTACAAACTACTAACTACGAAGTGTTTTGAAAACCCAAATCCAAATCATCTGCTGAATGACTTTAAATCATCTGCATAGCACAAAGTGCGCCCCCCCGTCGTTTACAATTTGCTGGGGTTCAGTTCACCAGTGCTTGTTTTGTAAACAGCCCTTCCCAATATTGAGCTTGGGGAGGGCTGTTTCTATTAAGCCTATTTAGCTGTGCCTTAACCAGCTGGCTTGTAAAACACACAGATCAACAGATCAGCAGATCAAGAGATCAGCATATCAACGGATCAACATATAAGCAGATCAACAGATCAGCAGATCAGCAGATCAAGAGATCAACAGATCAACATATCAGCAGATCAACAGATCAACATATCAGCAGATCAGGAGATCAACCGATCTGCAGATCAGCAGATCAACAGATCAGCAGATCAATAGATCAGCAGAACAACGGATCAACAGATCAACATATCAGCAGATCAATAGATCAGCAGAACAACGGATCAACATATCAACAGATCAGCAGATCAATAGATCAGCAGAACAACAGATCAGCAGATCAACAGATCAACGGATCAACGGATCAACAGATCAGCAGATCAACAGATCAACAGATCTGCAGATCAACAGATCGACAGATCAGCAGATCAACAGATCAATAGAACAACAGATCAGCAGATCAATAGAACAACAGATCAGCAGATAAACAGATCAACAGATCAGCAGATCAACGGATCAACAGATCAAGCTGTCATTCCTCCTCAAAGTGATGATGGTGGTGATGATGATGATGATGATGATGATGATTACATTTTCCTGATGCCCTACTAGGCTCCAACTGTGCCTGTGGCCTGACAGAGTCAAGGGGTACTTACCTAAAGTGTAACACTGTCGTATCAAAGTGTAACCCTGTCGTATCCCTCTTTTCCATCTCCAGATTGGCAGCAGACTGAAAAGCTTGATGCCTGATTTAGCACACCCTGGTTTGCCTGTGTCAGACTTGGTGTCACTACAACCACACAAAAACCATAAGTGAAAATAATCATTGGCTTTGCACACCAAGTTTGACATGTGTGTATATGTCACAGTCCAGGGGTAGGCCAAATAGGCTTAAGGGACTTTCCCAACCGTTTAGGAAGGGCCAAAAAAGAAAAAGCACTGATGAACGGAACCCCAAACAATCGTTTAGACGACGGGGGCCCTGAGTTCGTGCTAAAGTTATAATTTAATCCTACAATATTATTAAATCATCATCTCAGCTGGGATGATAATAAAAAAAAAAAAGGTAATGATAACGCCTGGTGGGGCGTGGTGTTAAGGGAGCCCGTCGTACGCGGGTGGGGAGCGGTCTCCTACCTCAACTGGACAAGCTACCATCGCGGTTGACGACGACCTGCAACGCCAAGAGCGACCGAGGGGGGAGACGAACCCCCGACTCTTCATTCTTTAGCGATCTGGTCTACCACAAGACCATTGTAAATCACTGAAAGAGGCTCATGATAATTAAAACATGTGAAAAACTGTGAAGAAATGTGAAAAGCTTTTGACATTAAGTTTGTGAAATGCTTGCAACATCAAACTTGGTTGTGACTGTCGTACCCCCCTTTCCATTTCCAGATTGGCAGCGGGCTAAAAAGCTTGATGCCTGATTTAGCACACCCTGGTTCGCCTGTGTCAGACTACCTGAAGGTGGGGTTGTATGTTTGTATGTATGTATGTGTGTATGTATGTATGTATGAAATGTGAGTTTGTATGTGTGAGTTTGTATGCATAGGGACCGGCATATTATATGCCAGATTGGCAGCGGACTAAAAAGCTTGATGCCTGATTTAGCACACCCTGATTCGCCTGTGTCAGACTACTTAAAGGTGAGTCTGTATGTCTGAATGTATGTATGAATGAAAGGTGAGTTTGTATGTATGTATGTATGTGTGTATGTATGTATGTATGTATGTATGTATGTATGAAAGGTGAGTTTGTATAGGACCGGCATATTATATGATGTTGACCAGAGGCGAGTAAGATATCATATGATATCATACACATTTCATCATATGATGCTGTATATAAATGGTAACTTAAGCCTCGTGAGACTGCCGGCATCATATGATATCATATGATGACATGACATCATATGGTATCATGTTGCCGTTCCCTATGTATGTATGCATGCATGTATGTATGCATGTATGTATGTATGTATGTATGTACTAGTACATTGCCCGTGTGGCCGAGGCCACCCTCCACCCCTCCAACCCATACAAACCTGCATAAGGGCAATTTAGGCTCATTCTTTCTTCACAAAACCTGATGAACATTTGTTTGTACATGAAATTTCCGGTGTGAGCATGAATATTTTTTTGCATTTTTCACACAAAAAATGAAGGCATGTATAGAAAAATGCCTCATGTCACCCCTCCATGCCCCCTTGCACACACACTCCTCCCTCAGTCCCTCCTCCCCTCTTTCTTTGCCCCTCCCTCTCGCCTCTTTCATGCCTCCTTCCTATTTTCTGTCTCAACCCCCCCTCCCTTACTTCCCATCCACCCTCCCCTCTCTCCATCTATCCCCCCCCCCCCCCCCCCCCCCCCCCCCCACACACACACACAACACACACACACGTCCCCTGCTCCCCATCTCTTTCTCCTCCCCCTGCCCACCCCCAAGGCCCAAAACCCACAAAAACAAACATAATCATCAGTCTTCCCTTCTTCTCCCTACCGCTCCCTACCCTGCCACTTTAGCTGCGAGGTTTGATCGGGAAGAAGACTAAGGCAGACCTGTTGGTGATTTGACCAAGCGGATCCAATCCGCCGACTTGCGAACGATTGAATTCCGCAGAGAAAACTGGGCTCGCGCAACCGCATTACGTCTTGCCTGCAGCATCTTCTTTACATGCAATTGGGCCGGGGATATGTCTGTTTGACCTCAAAATACCTCATTCAGCCAACTCTGCCCTCTGCCCTCAGTACATCATACTGCGTGGGACATGTTTCCTGATTCTATGGTATAAATCTTCGACTTCCGTCCGGTCAACACCTGCTGAATCAAAAATACCCTTACCCTTACCCTTACCCTTACCCTAGATGTGTCCAGGGGGAGTTACGGGCATGTGCGTTCGTTTGTCTAGTGCGTCAACCCCCAGTTCTGCTTGCAACCTTGTTGACCCTGTTGTACTGTGGCGGTACAGCCCCGCCTCTGTACTTTAGACGCTACTCATCATCTAAGACGTGACTTGCGACTAGTTTGATTGTGAGGTTTTCACAACTCTTCAATCGAGACCCACATGATTCTGGATCCTGGAAACTTGGTTGGTCGTATGCCTTGCCTTGCTTACCTAACTTTCAACCTGGGGATCCATGGTGCAGAGTTGATAAGACTATCGTCTGCTGTGTGAGCCGGTACACCATGGGCAGCAGACGTCTGGGCCAGGTCTTATCAACGGAAGCACTCCAAGATTCACTCATTTTTGTTCGGCTCCCATTGCACTGCTCACCTTGTATTGTTCTGCATATTCAAATGTATGTATGTATGTATGTATGTTTGGATGGATGAATGGATGGATTGATGGATGAAAGGATGTAGCAGTCCAGGGGTAGGCCAAATAGGCTAAAGAGACTTGCCCAAGCGTAACAGGAAGGGCTAAAATGAAAAAGCATTGATGAACTGAACCCCCCAAAATCGTTTTACCAACGGGGGCCCTGAGTTCTTGCTACAGTGATAATTTAATTATGCAAAATAAATGTATATTGCATGACTATGAAAGGCATTGTAATTTTTTTTTTTTTGCTTAACGGGAGCACCACTGGAACCGCTCATTTTTGAAAAGCTCATGTTGCCCTGCTCGCTAGCACCAGTGTTTTAGTGAGAGATTATAGATATGTGGCATGGCATGGCATTATCGTTTAAACAAGTGATTCTAGATATGTGGCATGGCATTATCGTATTAGCGAGTGATGATAGATATGTGGCATGGCATGGCATGGCACGGCATGCAAGAGCATCGCCATATCCAGTATAGCAGCAGACTGAAAATCTAGATGCTTGATTCCCCCTGCCCACCACACCACACCACACATGCACACACACACACACCCAGCTCCTCCTGTGTCCCACTCCCCCCATTTCCTTTCCCCCATTACCCTCTCCCCCTTTCCTTCCCCCCTTGCTTTTAATTTTTTTTTTTTTTTTGTCCTGCAGATCAGTCACACCTTCACCATGTCCTGCTCCTTTCCGCAGCTAGTGCACCACACCACCACCAAACCACTGCACCACCTCACCACCACCACCACACCACACCACACCCACCCGCTAGCCACCCACCCTCCTACCTCCATTTCCTCCCCCCCCCCCCCCCCATCTCTTTCCCCCATAACCCTCTCCCCCTTTCTGTCACCTCTTGCTTTGGTCACCCAACCCAACCCAACCCAACCCAACCCAACCCAACCCAACCCAACCCAACCCAACCCAACCCAACCCAACCCAGCCCAGCCCAGCCCAGCCCAGCCCAACCCAGCCAAACCCAACCCAACTCAACCCAACCCAACCCAACCCCTGCAGATCCGCCACCCATCTATCATGACCTGGTCCTTCCCACAGCTAGTGCTTCCCCACACGAGCCACCTGCCACCCCCTCCATGTCATTCACCCCCCTCCCCACCCCCCCAACCAACCCCACCCAACCCCAACCAAACCAAACCAAACCAAACCAAACCAAACCCTGCAGATATCGCCACCCATCTATCATTACCTGGTCCTTCCCTAAGCTAGTGCACCACACGCTGGCCACCTGCCCCCCCCCTCCATGTCATTCACACCCCCCTCCCCACCCCCCCACCCAACCCAACCTGACCCAACCCACCAACCCAACCCCAACCCAACCCAACCCACAACCCAACCCAACCCAACCAACCCAACCCAACCCAACCCAACCCAACCCAACCCAACCCAACCCAACCCAACCCAACCCAACCCACCCCTGCAGATCCGCCACCCATCTATCATGACCTGGTCCTTCCCTAAGCTAGTGCACCACAACGCTGGCCCCCTCCCCCCCCCCCCCTCCATGTTCATTCACCCCCTCCTCCCCACCCCCCCCACCCAACCCAACCCAACCCCACCCAACCCAACCCAACCCAACCCAACCCAACCCAACCCAACCCAACCCAACCCAACCTAAACCCTGCAGATCCGCCACCCGTCTATCATGACCTGGTCCTTCCCTCAGCTAGTGCACCACACACTAGCCACCTGCTCAGTGCTTCTGGCCACTGCGCATGGCCTGGAGCTGAAGGGCAGCTTCGTCCGCACCAACATGCTTGACCCAAAGACAGGTGATTTACTGCCGTGGATGACGGGGTTGGGTGAATGGGGGGGTGGGGGTGGGTGTATGGGGTGGGGATGGATGTATGGGGTGGGTATGCCATGTGCTTCTGGCCACTGCGCATGGCCTGGAGCTGAAGGGCAGCTTCGTCCGCACCAACATGCTTGACCCAAAGACAGGTGATTTACTGCCGTGGATGACGGGGTTGGGTGAATGGGGGGTGGGGGTGGGTGTAAGGGGGTGGGGATGGATGTATGGGGTGGGTATGCCATGTGCTTCTGGCCACTGCGCATGGCCTGGAGCTGAAGGGCAGCTTCGTCCGCACCAACATGCTTGACCCAAAGACAGTGATTTACTGCCGTGGATGACGGGTTGGGTGAATGGGGGGTAGGGGTGGGTGTAATGGGGGGGGGGATGGATGTATGGGGTGGGTATGCCATGTGCTTCTGGCCACTGCGCACGGCCTGGAGCTGGAGGGCAGCTTTGTCCCAAGACGCGGTCCTTTTCATCGGATCCCCCAACCTGGGAGGGCTGTTTGACATGAAACAACACGGGCTGAGCTTGGCAGAATACCCACTGCCCCCCCCCCCCCCCCCCCCCCCCCCCTCCCCGCCCCCTCCCTCCTTCTCCTCCCCCCTCCCCCCCCCCCCCCCCCCCCCCCCCCCCCCCCCCCCCCCCCACACACACACACACCCCACACCCCCCACAACCCCACACACACACCCTCAAAGGCGAGTCCCAAGACGCGGCCCTTTTCATTGGATCCCCCAACCTGGGAGGGCTGTTTGACATGAAACGACACGGGCTGAGCTTGGCAGAATAACCACTGCCCCCCCCCCCCCCCCCCCCCCCGCTCCCCGCCCCTCCCTCCTTCTCCTCCCCCCCCCCCCCACACCCCCACACCCCCACACCCCCACACACACCCTCCCCCCCCCCAAACACACCCCACACCCCACACACACACCCTCAACAGGCGAGTCCCAAGACGCGGCCCTTTTCATTGGATCTCCCAACCTGGGAGGGCTGTTTGACATGAAACGACACGGGCTGAGCTTGGCAGACATCCCGTCGTTTGATATGGCGGCTGACTTGATGCTTGCTCGGGAGCAGCAGCAGTCGGAGGCTGTGCGCCACGCTCAAGAAGTTGACTCGCTGACCGAAGACCTAGATTTAGCGGAGGAAGACGTGGAATCGTGCGTGCAGTGCAGTGTTGTGTAATGTAGTGTAGTGTACTGTACTGTAGGAGTGTGGGAGGAAGGCGTGGAATATTTTGATATGGTGGCAGACCTGGTGCTTGATAGGGAGCAACAGCAGTCGGAGGCTGTGCGCCACGCTCAAGTAGTTGACTCGCTGACCAAAGACCTAGATTTAGCGGAGGAAGACGTGGAATCGTGCGTGCAGTGCAGTGTTGTGTAATGTAGTGTAGTGTAGTGTAGTGTAGTGTACTGTAGGAGTGTGGGAGGAAGGCGTGGAATGTTTTGATATGGTGGCGGACCTGATGCTTGATAGGGAGCAACAGCAGTCGGAGGCTGTGCGCCACGCTCAAGTAGTTGACTCGCTGACCAAAGACCTAGATGCAGCGGAGGAAGACGTGGATTCGTGCGTATAGTGCAGTGTTGTGTAATGTAATGTAGTGTAGCGCAGTGTACTGGTGTAGTGAAGTGTGGGATGGTTGTGGTGGTAACTACAGCAGACGGTGGCTGTGCGCCACGCTCAAGAAGTTGACTCACTGACCGAAGACCTAGATTTAGCGGAGGAAGACGTGGAACCGTGCGTGCAGTGCAGTGTTGTGTAATGTAATGTAGCGCAGTGTTCTGGTGTAGTGTACTAGTGAAGTGTGGGAGGAGGACGTGGAATCGTGCGTGATGGTAGTGGTGGTAGCAATAGCGGAGGGAGGCTGTGCGCCACACTCAAGAAGTTGACTCTCTCACCGGAGACCTAGATGCCGCCGAGGATGACGTGGAACCGTGCGTGCAGTGTTGTGCAGTGTTGTGCAGTGTTGTGTTGTGTAATGTAGTGTAGTTTACTAGTGTAGTGTAGTGAGTTTAGTGTAGTGTAGGAGGAGGGCGTGGAATCGTGAGTGCAGTGTTGTGTTGTGGTGTGCAGTGTAGTGTAGTGTACGGTTTTGAAATGGTTTGCCACCATTTCAAAACCGTCTGCTGTTGTCACCACCACTACCATCCCACACTTCACTGCACTCCCACTGCACTCCCAAGCATCAGGTTCGCCACCATTTCAAACGATTCCACGCCTTCCTCCCACACTCCACTGCACTCCACTAGTACACTGCGCTGCATTACGTTACACAACACTGCACTGCACGCACGATTCCACGGCTTCCTCGGCAGTGTCTAGGTCTTCGGTCAGCGAGTCAACTTCATGAGTGTGGCGCACGGCCTTTGACTGCTGTTGCTACCACCACTACCATCACGCACGACTCCACGCCCCCCTCCTACACTCCACTAGTACACTATGCTACACTACATTGCACACCACAACACAACACAACACTGCACTCACGATTCCACGTCCTCCTCCTTCACTACACTACACTACACTACACTACAGTCCACCACACTCCACTAGTACACTATGCTACACTACACTACATTACACTTGCTAGGGAGCAACAGCAGTCAGAGGTTGTGCGCCACACTCAAGAATTTGAGTCGCTGACCGAAGACCTAGACACTGCCGAGGAAGACGTGGAATCGTGCGTGAAGTGTTGTGCAGTGTTGTGTAGTGTAATGCAGCGTAGTTTACTAGTGTAGTGTAATGTAGTGTAGTGTAATGTAGTGTGGTGTAATGTAGGAGGACGTGAATCGTGAGTGCAGTGTAGTGTAGCGTAGTGTAGAGTAGTGTACTAGCTTAGTGTAGCGCAGTGTAGAGTAGTGTACTAGCTTAGTGTAGTGAGATTAGTGTAGTGTAGTGTAGCGTAGTGTAGAGTAGTGTACTAGCTTAGTGTAGTGAGTGTAGTGTAGTGTTGTGTAGCGTAGTGTAGAGTAGTGTACTAGCTTAGTGTAGTGAGTGTAGTATAGTTTAGCGTAGTGTAGCGTAGTGTAGCGTAGTGTAGCGTAGTGTAGAGTAGTGTACTAGCTTAGTGTAGTGAGATTAGTGTAGTGTAGCGTAGTGTAGAGTAGTGAACTGGCTTAGTGTAGTGAGTGTGGTGTAGTGTAACATAGTGTAGCTTAGTGTACCCACCCACTGCCACCACCATCACCTTGATGCCGCGGAGGAAGACGTGGAATCGTGAGTGCAGTGTTGTGTTGTGTAGTGTGGTGTGGTGTAGCGCTGTGCAGTGTAGTGTAGCGTTGTTTAATGTAGTGTTGTGTTGTGTAATGTAGTGTTGTGTTGTGTAATGTAGTGTTGTGTCATGTCATGTAGTGTAATGTTGTGTAATGTAATGTAATGCAATTTTATGTACTGTACTGTACTGTAGTGTAATGTCATGTAGTGTAATGTAGTGTTGTGTTGTGTTATGTCATGTATTGTGTTGCAGTGTTGTGTAATGTAGTGTTGTGTAATGTAGTGCAGTTTTGTGTAATGTAATGTAATCTAATGTAGTGGAATGTAGTGTTGTGTAATGTAGTGCAGTTTTGTGTAATGTAATGTAATCTAATGTAGTGTAATGTAGTGTTGTGTAATGTAGTGCAGTTTTGTGTAATGTAATGTAATCTAATGTAGTGGAATGTAGTGTTGTGTAGTGTAGTGTAATGTAATGAAGAGTAATGTAGTGTAATGTAATGCACTCATTATATACCAGCATATCATACTCTCCTACTCGGCCAGCATCATATGATATGCCGTTCCCTACATATTTGGCACCCTCACCCCACCCTCAACACCACCCTTCCCCTACTCAACCACCTTTACCATCACCCTCACCACAGCCCTTGTCTTTCAGCTTGTGAGAACAGATGCTTGCGATGATGAAGTCCCCCCCCCCCCCCCCCCCCCCCCCCCCCCCCTCCACACACACACACACACACACACACACATACACACACACACACACACATACACACACACACACACATACACACAAACACACACAAACACACACACACATACGCACACACACACACACACACACACACACACACACACACACACACACACACACACACATACATACACATAAATACACACACCCGCACGCACTCGCGCACAGATGCGCACCACCCCTCCCCATCAGGTCGAAAGAGAAGATGCTTGATATGATAAAGCCCCACACGTACACACACACATACGCAAATACACGCACACAGACAAACACACATACACACTCACAAATACGCACACACACCACCCTTCCCAATCAGGTTGAAAGAGAAGATGCTTGATATGATGAAGAAAGGGGGTAAAGGTGTGAGGAGCGAAAAGCTCAAATGTGCTTCTGCCAGTGCCATGGAAGTGCTGGATGCCTTGTTACAGGTCCCCGCAGACACCCCCATCAACAAGGTGTGTGCTTGTTTGTGTGTTTGTGTATGTGCACGTATTTGCTTGTTTGTGTGTTTGTGTATGTGCACGTATGTGTGTGTTTGTGTGTTTGTGTGTGTTTGTGTATGTGCATGTATTTGTGTTTGTGTGTGTTTGTATAAGAGGTTCTTGCAGACACCCCCATCAACAAGGTGTGTGTGAGTTAGTGTATGTGTGTTTGTTTGTTTGTTTGTTTGCGTGGTTGTGTGTATATATTTGGTTGTCTTTGTGTGAGTTTGTGTTTCAGGTCCCTGCAGACATCCCCATCAACAAGGTGTTTGTTTGTGTATGTGTGTTTGTTTGTGTGTATATGTGTGTTTGTTTGTGTGTGTATGTGTGTTTGTTTGTGTGTTTGTTTGTTTGCTTGTGTGTGTTTGTTTGTGTGTTTGTGTGTATGTATGTGTTTGTGTGAGTTTGTGTTACAGGTCCCCGTAGACACCCCCATTAACAAGGTGTGTGTTTGTGTATGTATGTTTGTTTGTGTGTTTGTGTATATGTATGTCACCTCAACTCACCTCACCTCACTATATCACTATATCACCTCACCTCACCTCACCTCACCTCGTCTCACCTCGTCTCACCTCACCTCTCCTCACCTCGCCTCGCCTATATCACCTCACCTCACCTCACCTCACCTCACCTCACCTCACCTCACCTCACCTCACCTCACCTCACCTCGTCTCACCTCGTCTCACCTCGTCTCACCCCACCTCACCTCACCTCACCTCACCTCGTCTCACCTCACCTATATCACCTCACCTCACCTCACCTCACCTCACCTCACCTCACCTCACCTCACCTCACCTCACCTCACCTCGTCTCACCTCGTCTCACCCCACCTCACCTCACCTCACCTCACCTCACCTCACCTCACCTCGTCTCGTCTCGTCTCACCTCACCTCGTCGCACCTCGTCTCACCTCACCTCCACCTCCACCTCACCCACCTCACCCAACCTCACCTGGACCTCATCCCACCCCACCTACCCCCCCAACCTCACCTCACCTCACCTCACCTCATCCCACCCCACCTCAACTCACCTCACCCCGTCTTGTCTCGTCCCGTCTCACCCTAAACCCTAAACCCCAACTCACCAGGTGGTCTCAGTCACCGAGCTTCTCAATGCCCGCGACTGGATTTTTCAAATGGCGGAAGTCAAGAAATCTGATACTATATCCCTGGAGAGCTTCAGCACCTTCACAGGTGGTGATGCTGAGGTTAACCAGAGTCTGATGGACATGCTCTCTGCCCCTCAGAATTCAACAAATCCATACAGAGCTCAGGTGAGTCTATCGGATGTAATGTAAATTTAATGTCGATTTAATGTAAATTTAATGTTGATTTAATGTTGATTTAATGGGAATTTAATGTTGATTTAATGGAAACTTAATGTAAATAAAAACTCGACGAGTATTAGTTTGATAGATATGCTCTCTGCCGCGATTCAAACAAAACCTAACAGACAACAGGTGAGGTCTAATCCGGATGTCCAATGTTTGATTTCATTTTTTTGAGTTTAATGTAACTTTAATGTGCATTTCATCTTATTTAATCTGGATTTAACCTGTCACACAACTAGACGCGGATCGAGTAAAAGCAAAACCATAGGACATAGGGAGGGTGTGGGACGCTGAGGTGGAACCTAGTTTTGATAGACACGCTCCAGGCGCCCTCAAATTCAAACAAAAATGTACAAGCACAGTGATTCGATCGGATGTAATGTTGAGTAATCTAATTAATCTGATTTAGTCACACACATGTCCGCCGACACGGGCTCCTTCGAGATTTTTTTTTTTTACACTGGGGGGTTGGGACGCTGAGGTGGACCAGAGTTTGATGGACATGCTCTCTGCCCCTCAGAATTCAACAAATCCATACCGCGCTCAAGGTGAATCTATCGATGTAATTTGTATTTAAATCTACAATGTCATCTGATTTAAATGTAAAAGAACTCGACAAGGATCGAGGGGGAAAAAAAGACACAGGGGGGTTGGGACGCTGAGGTACCAGAGTGTTATGGACATAGCCTCTCCTGGGCCCTCAGAATGCGCAATCCGTACTCAATAGCCTCAAGTGGGAGTCCCTATACGATGTAATGTTCATTTTATGTAATGTCTGTTTAATGTAAATACGAATCTCGAACATGAGATTTAATGTAAATGTCTGTTTAAAATGTAAGACAGAACTTAAGATATTATGGAAGTTCGTGTTAATTTATTGTAAATACAGAACTCGACGATTATAGAGACAAACACGAAGAATTGTCACATTTGTGTGTGTGTGTGTGTGTGTGTTTGGGGGGTGGGGGGGTGGGGGGGGGCAGAGTCTCATGGACATTCTCTCTGAGCCTCGGAATTCAACGACCCATACAGAGCTCGGGGTGAGTCTATCGGATGTACTGTTGCTTTCGTATTAATTTAATGTAAATAATTTTAAATTAATTTAATTCAATGAAAATAAAAAAACTCGATGAGGAACGAGACAAAAACGAAAAACACGAAGTACTGTCACGGGGGGCGATGCTGAGGTGAACCTGAGTCGTATGGACATTCTGTCTGGCCCCCAGAATTCAGTAATCCGGTACAGGGCTCAGGTGTGTCTATCTGATGTAATGTTGATTGAATGTTCAGAAAAAACTCGATGGGGATTGAGACAAAAACACTTAGGTTAGTATTTCATTTTGTTTGACTAGAAAAGCAGACAGACAGACAAAAGTAAGAAAGAAAGAAAGAAAAGAAAGAAAGAAAGATAGAAAAGAAAGAAAGAAAGAAAGAAAAGAAAGAAAGAAAGAAAAGGAAGAAAGAAAGAAAGAAAAATAAAGGAAGAAAGGAAGAAATACAGACAGAAAGAAAGGAAGACAGACAGACAGACAGGCAGGCAGGCAGGCAGACAGACAGACAGACAGACAGACAGACAGACAGACAGACAGACAGATGGACAGACGGACAGACGGACAGGCAGACAGACAGAAGCAAACAAACAAGGGACCCGAACAACAATAAAGAAAGAAATAGACTAACAAGCAAGCAAAACATATAAATAAAGAAATATAGAAACTCGCAAACAAACATATACAAAAGACAAAGGCCAGAAACTAGTGCTGAGGGAGATTAGCTTCAAGGGGTTGAGTTTTGGGGGGGGTGGGGTGGGTTGGGGTGGGGGGGGGGGCCGTGGGGGTTGAGTGTGGGTTGGGTTGGTGGTGCCTGGAGCGGGAGCTGCAGCAAAAACCGTTCGGCGAAAATCGAAGTTAGAATATGCCCATCTTGCCATCTCGCAACAACAAAACATACAAAGAAACAAAGAAAGAACAAAGAAACAAAGAAAGAACAAAGAAATATGGAAACAAACAAAAAATAAAAGACTGCTAAAAGAGATCAACCTTGAATGTACCTACACAAAAATATTTAATGTGCTGAAACCTCCTTTTATTTTGTCCACCCCACCACCACTCCATCTCACCCCAGTCCAACACTCACCCCAGTCCAACATTCACCCCACTCCGTCTCACCCCAGTCCAACACTCGCCACAGTCCCTCCACACCCATACCCACCCGCATCGCACACATATACACATACACATACCAACCAATCAAAAAGACCCCGCATCCCCCCCACCCCCCCCACCCCCCCCCCCGCCACCCCCCCCCCCCCCCCCCCCCCCCCACACACACACACAACAACATACCATAACCATAAGTAACCCACCCCACCCACCCCACCTAATCCCAAACCCACCCAATACCAAATACCCACCCCACCCCACCGCTGCAACCCAATCCCCACCCCCATACCATACGCCACCCCCACCCTATCCCCACCCCAATCCCCACCCCACCCCCCACCCCATACCATATACCCACCCCACCCCTGCCACCACCATACACCCCCATACCATAACCCCACCCACCCTATCCCCACCCCCCACCGCACCACACCACCCTATCCCCACCACCCCACCCCAATCCCCACCCCACCCCCATACCATATCCAATCCACCACCCCACCCCCTGCCACCCCCATACCCACCCCATACCATACCCACCCCGCACACCCACCCATCCCCACCCAAAACCCAAAAAAGCAGACCATAACACCATAAAATACCCAACCCCAACCCCTGCCAAAACCCATACCCACCCACCACAGAAAAAAAAAAAAAAAAGCCCATAACCATACCCACCCACCCCACCCGACATCCCCAGACCCCACCTATCAACCCACCCCACCCCATACCATACCCAACACCCCACCCCCGGCCACCAAGGGGTGCCCATACCCCCCCATACAATAACCCAAACCCACCGCATACCAACCCCACCCTATCACCCAATCCCCACCCCAACCCAATACCAAACCCACCCCAACCCCACCCCTGCCACCTAGCCAAACCCCAAACCCTGCCACCCCATACCCACCCCATACCTACCCACCCCCACCTACCTATCCCACCACACAATCACTCCCAAATCCCACCACCACACCCCATATCCCCCCCCACCCCCCCTACCCAACTCATAAACCCACCCCACCCCACCCCCACCCCACCCCCTACCATACCCACCCCACCCTACCCTACCCCCCCCACCCCCCCCCACCCCCCCCCCACCCACCCCACCTCCACCCCACACCCTACCTACCCACTCCACAACCCCCCACAAACCCCAACCCCACCCCACCTTATAACCCCACCGAGATTTTATTCCACCCCCCAACCCAATTCCAATTCCCAATTCCCATCCCAATTCCTATCCCAATCCCCAAAACTCAGTCACCACCACCACCCCAAAAGACTGCGCCGTCCCCTATTTCCCCCACCCCTTGACCAGTCGCATATTGGCTAAAGCCCCAATTTAACAAACAGCATTGTAAGTCCTCTATTGTGTGTGTTAGTTCGTTTGTGTGTGTCTGTGTGCTTGTGTGTGTGGAGTGTGGCATTTGTGTGTGGTGGCATGTTTGTGTTTGTGTTTGGTGGGGTGTTGTTTGTGGTTGGTGGGTGGTGTTTGTGTTGTGTTTGATGGTGTGTGTGCCTGTTGTCGTTTGTGTGTCAGTGCTTATATGTGGGGTGTGTGTGGACTGTGTCCCGGTGGTGCGTTTTGTGTGTCAGTGGTTGATATTGTGTGTGTTTTTGTGTGTGTGTGTGCCTGTGCGTTTGTGTGTCCAGTGTTTATTGTGTGTGTTTCTGTGTGCCTGTGGTGGTGGGTGTGTCCAGTTGTTTATTGTGTGTGTTTGTGTGTGGTTGCCTGTGGTGCGTTTTTGTGTGTCATGTTTTATTGTGGTGTGTGTCCTTGGTGTGCCTGTGGTGCAGTTTGTGGTCAGTGTTTATTGTGTGGGGCCGTGAGTGCGTTTGTGTGGCCGTGTTTATTGTGTGTGTTCCTGTGTGCCCTTGTGTCGGTTGTGTGTCAAGTGTTTTATTGTGTGATGTGCTGTGTGCTGTGTGAGTTTGTGTGTCAGTTTATTGTGGGGTGCCTGTGCTTGGTGTGTGTCAGTGCTTATTGTGTGTGTTGTGTTTATGCCTCTGTGTGTTTGTGTGTCAGGGGTTATTGTGTGTGTCTGTGTGCCTGTGTGGTTTGTGCTGTCAGTGTTATTGTGGTGTGCCTGTGTGCGTTGTTTGTGTCAGGGTTATTGTGTGGGTTTGTGTGGGTGTGCCTGTGTGGCGTTGTGTGTGTCAGTGTGTGTTTATGTGTGTGTGTATGAGTGCCGTGTGTGTTGTGGTCATTGTTATTGTTGTGTGCGACTGTGTGGTTTGTTGTGTCAGTGTTTTATTGTGTGTTGCTGTGGCTGTGTGCGTGTTTGTCAGGGGTCTATTGTGGTGATGTGTTATGTGTGCTGTGTGCATTCGTGGGTAGTGTTTAGGTGTGGGTGTTCTGTGTGGCTTGTGTGCGGTTTTGGTGTCAGTGTTTTATGCTGGTGGGTCTGTGGTGCTGTGTTGTTTGTGAGTCAGGTTGTTCTATTGTGTGTGTTTTGTGTGTGTGTGCCTGTGTGCGTTTGTGTGTCAGTGTTTATTGTGTTGGTGTTGTGTGGCGGTGCGTTTGTGTGTAAGGTTTTAATTGTGAATGTGTGTCGTGTGCTGTGTGCGTTTGTGTGTCAGTGTTTATTGTGTGTGTGCCTGTGTGCGTTTGTGTGTCAGTGTGTTTATTGTGTGTGTGCCTGTGTGCGTTTTGTTGTGTCAGTGTTTATTGTGTGTGTTTGTGTGTGTGTGCCTGTGTGCGTTTGTGTGTCAGTGCTTATTGTGTGTGTGTGTCTGTGTGCCTGTGTGCGTTTGTGTGTCAGTGTTTATTGTGTGTGTGCCTGTGTGCGTTTGTGTGTCAGTGTTTATTGTGTGTGTTTGTGTGTGTGTGCCTGTGTGCGTTTGTGTGTCAGTGTTTATTGTGTGTGTGTCTGTGTGCCTGTGTGTGTTTGTGTGTCAGTGTTTATTGTGTGTGTCTGTCGTGGTTTGTGTGTCAGGGTTATGTAGTTAAAGTGTGTGTGCGTTTGCTTTGTGGTGTCATGTTTATTGGTGTGCGATGTGTGCGTTTGTATGTCCGTGTTTATTGTGTGTGTGTCTGTGTGCCTGTGTGTGTTTGTGTGTCAGTGTTTATTGTGTGTGTGCCTGTGTGCGTTTGTGTGTCAGTGTTTATTGTGTGTGTTTGTGTGTGTGTGCCTGTGTGCGTTTGTTTGTCAGGGTGTTATAGTTGTCGTGTCTGTGTCATTGTGTGCGTTTGTGTGAGTGTTTAGTGTGTGTGTGCCTGTGTGGTGGTGTCAGTGTTTATTGTGTGTATGCCACTGTGATGAGTTGGTGTGTCGTGGTTATTGTTGGGCCTGTGTTGCGTTTGTGTGGCAGGGTCTATTGTGTGTGCTGTGAGTGTGTTGCTGTGTGCGTTTGAGTGTCAGTGTTTAGGTGTGTGTGCCCGTGTGCGTTTGTGTGTCAGTGTTTATGTTGTGTGTCTGTGCGGGTGCGTTTGGTGTCAGTGTTTATTGTTTGGGTTGTCTGTGGCCTGGTGCGTTTGTGTGTCAGTGTTTATTGTTGTGTGTGACTGTGTGCGTTGTGTGTCAGTGTTTATTTTGAGTTTGCCTGTGTTGATGGGGCTTGTGTGTGTAGGTCTATTGTGGTGTGTTCTTTGTGCCTGTGGCATTTGTGTGCCAGTGTTTATTGTGATGTTGTGTGTGTCTGTGTGCTGTGTGGTTTGGGTGTCAGGTTTATGTGTGTGTTTGTGTTTGTGTTGTGTGTGCCTGTGTGCGTTTGTGTGGTACAGTGTTAGTGTGTGTGTGTCTGTGTGCCTTGCGTGCGTTTGTGGGTAAGGTTTATATGTGTGTGTGAATGTGTGCCGTGAGAGTGTTGGTGTGCAGTTGTTTATTGTGTGTGTGCTGTGTGCGTTGTGTGTCAGTGTTTATATGTGTGTGTATGTGTGCGCGGTGGGCAGTTTGTGTTGCCAGTGTTTATTGGTGTGTGTTTCTGTGTCAGTTGTTTATTGTGTGTGGTGTCAGTGTGCATGTGTGCGTTTGTGTTGTCAGTGTTATTGTTTGGGTGTGTGCGTTTGTGTGTAAGTGGTTTTATTTTGTGTGTGTGTTTATCTGTGCTGTGTGCGTTTGTGTGTCAGTGTTATTTGTGTGTGACTGTGTGAGTTGTGTCATGTTTAGTGGTGGGTGTCTGATGGCCTGTGATGCGTTTGTGGGTCAGTGTATCTTGTGGTGT
This sequence comes from Chlamydomonas sp. ICE-L, assembly GCA_013435795.1. Lineage (NCBI taxonomy): Eukaryota > Viridiplantae > Chlorophyta > Chlorophyceae > Chlamydomonadales > Chlamydomonadaceae > Chlamydomonas > Chlamydomonas sp. ICE-L. Next base: position 3,566,729 of record JACBWV010000045.1, on the reverse strand, counting down.
GTCTTGTGCCTGGTTCATTTGTTTGTCAGTGTTGATTGTGTGTGGTCTGTGTGGCTGGTGCGTTGTTTGGTCGGTTTATTGTGTGTGAGTCTGCGTGCCTGTGTGTGTTTGTGTGTCAGTGTTTATTGTGTGTGTTTGTGTGTGTGTGCCTGTGTGCGTTTGTGTGTCAGTGTTTATTGTGTGTGTGTCTGTGTGCCTGCGTGCGTTTGTGTGTCAGTGTTTATTCTGTGTGTGTCTGTGTGCCTGTGTGCGTTTGTGTGTCAGTGTTATGGTGTGTGCAGTTGTGTGAGTTTGTTGGTCAGTGTTTATGTTGGTGTTGTGTGCCTGTGTGCGTTTGTGTGTCAGTGTTTATTGTGTGTGTGTTCTGGTTGCCTCGTGGCGTTTGTTGTGTCAGTGGTCTATTGGCGGTGCATGTGTTGCGTTTGTGTGTCAGTGTTATTGTGTGTGTTTGTGTGTGTGTGCCTGTGGCGTCTGTGTGTCAGTGCTGATTGTGGTGGGTCGGTGTGCATGTGTGAGTTTGTTGTGTCAGTGGTATTGGTGTGTCCCTGTGTGAGTTGGTGTCGGGTTTATTGTGTGTGTGACTGTGTTGCGTTGATGTGTCAGTGTTTATGGCCTGTGTGCCTTGGTGCGTTTGTATGTCAGTGTTTATTGGGTGTTTATTGCGGTGTGTGTGCAGGTGTGTTGAGTTGTGTGTCAGTTGGTTATTGTGTTGTGCTGTGTGAGTTGTGTGTCAGTGTTTATTGTGTGTGTGTCTGTGCCTGTGTGCGTTTGTGTGTTAGTGTTTATTGTGTGTGTTGCTGTGTTTGCGTTTGTGTGTCGTTGTTTGTGTGTGTTTGTGCCTGTGTGCGTTTGTGTGCCAGTGTTATGGTTGTGTGTTTGTGTTCTGGGCAGTGTTTATTGTGTGTGTGTACGTGTGCATGTGTGTGGTTGGTGTAGTGTTTATTGTTTGTGTGTGTGTGCGTTTGTGTATCAGTGGTTATTGTGTGTGTTTCTCTGTGCCTGTGTGCGTTTGTGTGTCAGTGTTTATTGTGTGTGTGCCTGCGTGCGTTTGTGTGTCAGTGGTTATTTTGTGTGTTTGTGTGGGGGTGCCTGTGGTTGATGTTCCATGTCTTATTGTGTGTGTGTGGTGCCTGTGTGCGTTTGTGTGTCAGTGTTTATTGTGTGTGTGTCTGTGTGCCTGTGTGCGTTTGTGTGTCAGTGTTTAGTGCTGTGTGCCTGTGTGCGTTTGTGTGTCAGTGTTTATTGTGTGTGTTTGTGTGTGCCTGTGTGCGTTTGTGTGTCAGTGTTTATTGTGTGTGTGCCTGTGTGCGTTTGTGTGTCAGTGTTTATTGTGTGTGTGTCTGTGTGCGTTTGTGTGTCAGTGTTTATTGTGTGTGTGTCTGTGTGCCTGTGTGCGTTTGTGTGCCAGTGTTTATTGTGTGTGTTTCTGTGTCAGTGTTTATTGTGTGTGTGTCCGTGTGCCTGTGTGCGTTTGTGTGTCAGTGTTTATTGTTTGTGTGTGTGTGCGTTTGTGTGTCAGTGGTTATTGTGATGTGTGTATCGTGCTGGTGCGTTGTGTGTCAGGGTTTTATTGTGTGGTTGAATGTGTCGTTTGTGTGAAGTGTTTATTGTGTGGGTTGTATGGTGATGTGTGGTTTGTGTGTCGTGCCATTGTGTGTGTGTCTTTGTTGCCTCTGTGTTCATTTGTTTGTCAGTGTTTATTGTGTGGGTGTTGTGTGCTGTGTGCGTTGTGTGTCACTTGTTTATGGTGTGTAGAGTCGAGTTGCTGTGTGTCGTTTGTGTGTCCGTGTTTATTGTGTGTGTGTGTGGTGTGCCTGTGTGCGTTTGTGTGTCAGTGGTTATGTTTGTGTGTTGTGTGCTGCGTTCGTCTGTGGGTGTAAGGTTTATTCATGTGTGGTAGGTGTGCATGTGTGCGCTTGTTGTGTCAGTGTTTATTGTGGGTGTGCCTGTGTGCGTGTGTGTCAGGTTTATTGTGTGTGTTGTGTGCCTGTGTGCGTTGTGTCTGTCAGTTGTTTATTGTGGTGTGTAGTGTGCAGGTGTGCGTTTGTTGTGTCAGGTATATGTGTGTGTGCTGTGCGCGATTTGTGGTGTAAGTGGTTATTGTGTGGTTTGTTGGTGTGTGACTGTGGCGTTTGTGGTCAGTGATTTTTGTGTGTGTGTATGTGTGATGTGTGCGTTTGTGTTATGTCAGTGTTTTATGTGTGTGTCCCTGTGTGGTTGTGTATGTCGGTGTGTTTATTGTGTGGTGCTGTGTTAGTTTGTGTGTGTCAGTGTTTATTGCCTGTGTGCCTGTGTGCGTTTGTATGTCAGTGTTTATTGTGTGTTTATTGTGTGTGTGTGCCTGTGTGCGTTTGTGTGTCAGTGTTTATTGTGTGTGTGCCTGTGTGCGTTTGTGTGTCAGTGTTTATTGTGTGTGTGTCTGTGCCTGTGTGCGTTTGTGTGTCAGTGTTTATTGTGTGTGTGCCTGTGTGCGTTTGTGTGTCAGTGTTTATTGTGTGTGTCTGTGTGCCTGTGTGCGTTTGTGTGCCAGTGTTTATTGTGTGTGTTTCTGTGTCAGTGTTTATTGTGTGTGTGTCCGTGTGCCTGTGTGCGTTTGTGTGTTAGTGTTTATTGTTTGTGTGTGTGTGCGTTTGTGTATCAGTGGTTATTGTGTGTGTTTCTCTGTGCCTGTGTGCGTTTGTGTGTCAGTGTTTATTGTGTGTGTGCCTGCGTGCGTTTGTGTGTCAGTGGTTATTTTGTGTGTTTGTGTGTGTGTGCCTGTGCGTTTATGTCTCAGTGTTTATTGTGTGTGTGTGTGTGCCTGTGTGCGTTTGTGTGTCAGTGTTTATTGTGTGTGTGCCTGTGTGCGTTTGTGTGTCAGTGTTTATTGCCTGTGTGCCTGTGTGCGTTTGTGTGTCAGTGTTTATTGTGTGTGTTTGTGTGTGTGTGCCTGTGTGCGTTTGTGTGTCAGTGTTTATTGTGTGTGTGCCTGTGTGCGTTTGTGTGTCAGTGTTTATTGTGTGTGTGTCTGTGCCTGTGTGCGTTTGTGTGTCAGTGTTTATTGTGTGTGTGTCTGTGTGCCTGTGTGCGTTTGTGTGTCAGTGTTTATTGTGTGTGTGTCTGTGTGCGTTTGTGTGTCAGTGTTATTGTGTGTGTGTTCTTGTGCGGGTGTGCGTTGTTGTCAGTGTCTATTGTGTGTGTGTCTTTGTGCCTGTGTGCATTTGTGTGTCAGTGTTTATTGTGTGTGTGTGGGTGTGCCTGTGTGCGTTTGTGTGTCAGTGTTTATTGTGTGTGTGTCTGTGTTCCTGTGTGTGTTTGTGTGTCAGTGTTTATTGTGTGTGTTTGTGTGTGTGTGCCTGTGTGCGTTTGTGTGTCAGTGTTTATTGTGTGGTGTACGTTGGTCGTGTGCATGTGTGCGTTGTATGTCAGTGTTAATTGTGTGTGGTCTGTGGGCCTGTGTGGTTTTGTGGTCAGGCTATGTGTGTGTGCCTGTGTGCGTTTGTGTGTCAGTGTTTATTGTGTGTGTTGTGTGTGTGTGCCTGTGTGCGTTTGTTTGTCAGTGTTTATTGTGTGTGTGTCTGTGTGCCTGTGTGCGTTTGTGTGTCAGTGTTTATTGTGTGTGTGCCTGTGTGCGTTTGTGTGTCAGTGTTTATTGTGTGTGTGCCTGTGTGCGTTTGTGTGTCAGTGTTTATTGTGTGGGTTTGTGATGTGTGTGCACTGTGTGCGTTTGTGTGTCACAGTGTTTATGTGTGTGTGACTGTGTGAGTTGTGTGGTCAGGTTATTGTGTGGTGTCTGTGCCTGTGTGCCGTTTGTGTGTCAGTGTTGATTGTTGTTATGTGTGTGCCGGTGGAGTTGTGTGTAAGTGTTTTATGTGTGGTGCTGTGGTTGCGTTGTGTTGTAAGTGTTTATTGTGTGTTTGCCGTGTGCCTGCGTGTGTTTGTGTGCAAGTGATGTTATGTGTGTGGGTCTTTGTGCTGTGTGAATTTGTTGTGTCAGTGTTATGTGTGTGTGTGTGTGTCTGTGTGCCTGTGTGTGTTGGTGTGTCAGTGTTTATTGTGTGTGTTTGTGTTTGTGTGTGGTCCCTGTGTGCGTGTGTGTCAGTGTTATTGGTGTGTGTATGTGATGCCTGAGTTGCGTTGTGTGTCAGTGTTTTATCCGTGTGGCCTGTGTGTGAGTTTGTGTGTCGCTTATTGTGTGTGTGCCTGGTGTGTTTG